>CM076582.1:1055149254-1055478961 GCA_034641835.2 Pinus albicaulis
CGTGTACGTCAAGAAAGGTTCCACTAAGTAACTCTTGGAGATCCAAAGGGATGTTGAACTCCATTATTAGGAACTTGAGCCCTTTTATAGAATATTTCAGCTTAAATCAAGTGAAATGTGTGATAGTTGGACCATTTCGAGCATGAATCAAAAACAAATTGGTCATTATTTTCAAGAAATAATAACTTATGGACCCTATCTTACCTATATAGATGAATTGATCCACCTTTTTGAAGGGGTCTAGTATTTTTCGTAGTACATGTGGTTTTTACCACCTTATTTTTTTAATTTTATTTTATATCAGTACACTATATATGGAATTTCTTTTCTAGATCTAACAAAACTCCGTAATATAATTTTAATGTAAAGGAAGTTCCTTACCTCATCTATATAAAGGAAGGACTTCCTCATTTGTGATTGATGGTTGGGAAGTGGAAGTATTTCTCCTAGGGGATTAATGAAAATTTTCTTGACATTATTGGTGTCGTTGATTTATTATGTGATGTATGTTTTTACTTAAAAATATTTTCTTTTTGGTTCCTTCCACGGTAGTTTAAAGGGTTTAAACTTGTGAGTGATTCAATATCACCACAAGGCTTAGTATGAGGAATCCATTAAGTGGAAAGAAATCACGTGGTAGGATAAATCAAGGCACTAGACCTAATCTCATATTTTTCTAGTGTGACGTAATAGTAATCATCAAGCCTCTTTACTAGGAATACCCTTGGGGGCATTCCCTTAGTAAGTAATTTGTTTTTTTAATGGAATATTTTATCCTTGGGTTGGGGGTAATCCTATTGAGAAATCTTCTATAGGGCATTTTGACATTAGAATTTACTATTTTACCCTCATTGGTTGAGAGAATATTCATCTTTAGATTCCAAAGAAACAAAAAATTTATTATATCAAGATTCCACAAAAAAATATTGAAAAGTAATACATTCCAAGATGCCAATGCAAATTAGAAAATCATACATTACATTGATCATTCCTGAAAATAATAGTGAACAACATCTAATAGTACTCCAATGTATTTTTCTTTTAAATAAGGTAGCTCTTCCAAACTAATGTTATCAAAATGAGCCAATGCAGACCAATGCAAATTGATAGAGTTGAAAAATCCTCCAATTCCAAAGAAAAATGAACTAAGGCTAATTTGGGACTACCACATATTACCCTTGATTTTAGCAAGGGTATTGATAACCATTTTTTATTTTTGGCAAAACTATTCGAAAACTAGAGAATACAAGTCAAAAGACTTGTTGGCCATGTAATGGTTATGTATAATGGTATCCTAGGCCTATTGTGGCAAGTCATGCCCCATCCTTTTAGTCTCCACTCTTAAGTACTTTCATCCTATAGATAGGATTGCAAGCCTTAGGATGGAGCTACTTGGGCACTATGTACGCCCAGTCAAACCCATGTTTTGAATGCACATATGTATTTTCCACACGGTCATGTGTCACAAAGTCTCTTGCATTTCATTGGACATGGATCAATACTAATTTTACAATTATTTACATAGAAATCTCATTTTTCATAGAATTTCATGTTTCTTGAGTTAGTTAACATATCC
Organism: Pinus albicaulis; assembly: GCA_034641835.2. Taxonomy (NCBI): domain Eukaryota; kingdom Viridiplantae; phylum Streptophyta; class Pinopsida; order Pinales; family Pinaceae; genus Pinus; species Pinus albicaulis. The sequence goes on from CM076582.1 coordinate 1,055,150,831, forward strand.
CAATGAACAAGGTGGAACATCCAAAAAATCAACAAAGGATCAAAATGTTCAAAATAATGTGCACTCAACATGCCACTTACAAATTGTTCAAAATTTGAACACATAAAGAAAATATTTTAGTTCAAAGGTGTTCATACACTTTCTTTTTGCATGCGTGGATAAAATGGGGAAAATCAAGGTTCAAACTCCATACTTCACATTGAGGGGAAAATATTACATTAAAAGTCAAGTAAATTTTCATCAAGACAAAACCCATGTCTCAGATTCTTCAAATTAGAAAAGGAATTGGAGATCTAGCAAATCACTCATCCATGCAAGGTGAAATCCCAAAACTGAGAATCAAAACTAGTAGTTTGAGAAGTCAAATTAGCCTTTGGGGCCCAAGTGAAAAATTGAATATGGTTAAGAAATCAAGGAAAGCCAAATTATCAACATAAAAAGGCGAGCGACAATGGAGATAAAGCCTCATTAAGAAAGTTGACACTCCTCTACTAGAATTTTCTCCTCCAAGATGCATGCTGGGGTGTTTAAGGTCAACCAAGCTAGATATTGGGCCCTTGGTGGACACAAACAAGACATCAGAAGCCAAGTGAGCCCTCATGGAAGAAAATTGTACAAGTCTAGCAAATCGAGCCAAGTAAAGTCAAAGCCTTCTCATGTAGTCATTATACCTCATACAAGGAAATTGACCCCCTTTTTGGGCAATTATGTGAAGAAAAAAGTATTTTCTATTGAAGTGACTTAGTCTTGATGTTGCGGATGACAAGTCAAATACCTATTTCTTGGAATAAATTTTCAGCTAACTGTTTCAAGAATTTTTTTATAAGGCTAGCCCCTCCTTAGTTGGGTTTTTCTAAAATATTATCATTTTGACCAAGGAAGGTATGACACTGTTAATTTGTATAGGGAAACAAATATAAAGCAATTTTGAGGGACTATCCACGGGAGATCTGCTATACAATTTACAAGAACAATATTTGCGTGGTAAGTGAAACACTCATTCAAGGGCTTGATAAAAAGGGCTATGTATTCATGATCGTTTTTCTTTTATTCACTTCTACGTTATATTTTATCATTATTTGATGTGATAAAAAAAATTCAACTTCTTGGAAATAAAAAAATATTTACATAAAAATAAAATTGGGTTTTTACCCTATGGGGATTTGAGCCCAATTATAGTGTAATCAATTGTATTATCATTAGTTTTACTCATATAATCTCAATGATGGGATGTTTTTTTTTATTATATATTCATTTCCCTAGCTTCTCGACCCATAGATCCAACACTTTAAAGTGCCTCTACACTTGTGGGTGGCCCCCAAGGGGTGCTTTAGCTTATTACTTTCCATGTCTTCCTACATTTCTCAGATCTAGAGGTGTATAACAACAAGTTACTTTATCATATACAACCATTTACTAAATTCTATATCAAGCTACTCCTCCCCCAATTAGTAAGGGCTCCTATCACTGAACTTGGTGCTATTTGAAGAGTTATGTCTAGTATTTTGAGTGTCTTTATGATTGCTCATTTGCATTTTTCTGCAGTCATATTTCATTTCCAGATTTTGTCTCATGAAGACCTTCAAGACCACTATTTTGGGTGGTAAAACCAACAACTGATTTGGACAAGGCTTACCCACTTATGATCCAAACCAATCCATTTCAAACTAGGCAACCCATAGAGCACCAAAATGCATAAAAGCCAAAAATAAATAACATAAAAGGCACCTCTCCCTTAAAGCTTAATCCTTAAAACTCTCAATATTTAATTGGATCTATAATCAAAAAAAAATATCAGAATGTATCGAACCAACGAAAGGATTTAACTCTAGCCTTTGTCATAGTTGGACAATACCTAGCATGGAAGTTGGGTTCAAGCCCACATGTTAAAAGTGACATAGATGGAATATTTGGTTGTGGGGATGATATCTTCCTTCCAGAGACACTTATTGTTCAAATTCCAGAGACACGTCAATGAAAACTTAATAAAAATGTTGATGTCAATTGAATGACAATTTAGAGATAGTGATAGGTCTAAGAACAAGATTTAGGACATTAAAAAAAGCAAGGCCCACATTCATTTAAGTGATTCCAATGATGAAATCTATTAGTCCTATAACACCACAAGAAGACATTATTTAACTAGGTTTGGGTATATTGGAATGAAAAAACTAGAACATACACAAATAAATGGTGGTTCAAGAAGTTGTGGAAAATGAAAGGGCCATTGAAAGGCATTATTTTCTTTTGGCTTGTTCTAAAATGAAGAGTTATAATATAGGAAAAACTTCAATTGAGCAATAAATTTGGGGTTGGCTATTATTAATTTTCTAAGATAAATGCCTTCATGGAAACTTTATTAAAGTTCATTAAAGGCTCTTAGGGCCCTTCCTATAATAGTTTCCCGGTGAATGTAGTTGGCCGCAATTCCAACCTCTTTGAGGAAAACCAATACCATCCATACAAGGTCTCAGAACAATCCCTAACTTACTCTCCATTTATAAGACTTCTCTTTATCTGAATGGTATTTTTATGGTGGGTGAGGTAATCATCAACAACAAAGTTGTGTGGGAATTCTATGATGAACTTGGGGAATGTACTATCTTGAGAGAAGGAGAAAAGAGGGCCTTGGGCCCTAAGTAAAGCTTCTAGAGTTCAAGGAACATGAATTAACCATAACCAAGTAAGGAATTTGAGCTCCTAACTGTCCTAAAAAGTTGAAAATCAGTTCAGGTCAAAAGAAAATATTCCTTGTCTTAGGATGAGATTATGGACAACCATTTTTTTTTCATGACAAGAGAAAAATGTCATGGGGGTCAAGATGAAAAAAATATTGCGAGAGAAAAAGGAAATATGGAGAAAATATATAAGCACTTCAGTGGGAGATAAATATTGGATATGTATGCTGAAGTTATTCATCGACAACTCGTATGGCATGATGTTTCCAGTAATAAGACGTGACCTATAAACACTGGTTTTTTTCTAACAATAATAGAGCTCAAAACTAGGGGGAAATTATATCTAGCGGTTGGTTGGTTGGGAGGAGTGTGGTTTCTCCTATTGTATTTACCAAAAATCAAATAAGTATTATATATGTCATATTTTCGAACGAGTCACTGTAAATTTAGTGTGGCAAGGTTGAACGGCTGAAGGGAAATCTTGTGGAAAAAAACCCTAGGTCACATAGAGATCTATGTCAAGATATAAATCTCCGAGACATTAAAGACCTTTCAGAAACCCAGAAGCCAAGATTCATGAATTTTATCTTCTCAAAAAAAATATTGTGTGAAAGCTAATTTCTATACAATAATGAATGGAAGTATCGTCATAAAAATACTTTTGTAACTATATTTATGATGAAATATATCTAACTTATGAATGCATGCAACATTGAGACATAAATGGGAAGGTATATAAACAAATAATGATATTGGAAAAATAAATTAGCATTTAAAAAGTAAAATACATGCTAAAATAATAAGACAAAATTAGAGCATGAAATATTATTCATTCCAATAGTTTTCTAGTAGCACAACATATAGTAAACTAAATTTATAGACGTTTTGTGAGAAGGAAGCATGTGTATATAGCTCGAATGATAATGGAAATTACTACTAAAGAGTCAAGACCCAAGGTTTAAACATTATCAGAACATTACCTCCTACAACTTTGAAAATTGTATTTGCATTGATCTATCTCTTATATCTAGCTCAATATCATTATTCTACTCAGGTGTTAGAACAAGAAACAACAACATAAAATAGCATTTGAAACACTAGTGAGAAAGCCCAACAATGAATTTCACAAAAACATACCATGGCCTTCAACTATAATTCAAATTTCATGTGGTCGTAATGATAAGCTCTCATTTCAGCAACTAGATCATTATGACTCTGGAACTACCATTCCCTCTGGCATTTTTTTATTGTTTTCTTGAAGGAGGACACCAAAAATCTCTTTGGACATTCTCTGCACCATGCATGTTCCATATTCAAATGTCAATGAATTGAAAACATCAATTAGTAAAATAAGCCATTACATAATGCGGGAACATATTCAATTATTCCCTTCTACACAACCATAACTCCAATGTGAATGCAATATCACATGAGTTTGACTGAGAAAAAACTATGCACAGAAATTAGGAGAACTAAAATGCGAGAGTTGACCCAAAAACTCGACTGAGCACAGAGTTTAGAAATAAATTGGCCCATTAGAAGGTCAGAAAATTGACACTCAAGAAAAGCAAGTAACCTAAATTAAGCAAAAATTATTTAACTTATTGACCGAAACCCAACTTGATTCTAGGAAAGAGTTTTGACATATTTTGACTTGTATTGTCAACTAGGAGAGAAACTTCAATAGTTATAGCATCATTTTTTCATATATGACATGACATTAAACTCTTAGGGTTACATTGAAATATAAAAAATAGAAAGCTAGTGAAGCTAACTATACTAAACGCTAAGCACGAAGGATGAAAAATAACATCTAAACCCCAAATAAGAACAAAATCAATTAAGAGTTTTCAAATCAAGCCTAATCTACTAACATGATTACAAAAAACAGAATCACATTAGGCATAAGATTTCAAACAAAATAGTCATGTATTCATGAACTAGAGACCTATGTTTTTCCTAACCAATCAATGGATGGGAGAGGTGGCTTGATTTACAGGTCAATTATTTTCCCTCCTCAAAAGCCTTAGTCCCAATTTCCCTAAAAAATCTCCATAAAAATAACCCAAATAAAAATAATTGTTTGCTACACAGTTAACACCAAATAATATTAACTAAACACTCTACTCCTCAAAGTTTATTGAACATTCCACATCGAATCTATGAAAAGTGGATATGCACTTCCAAAATAAGCCCAAAAATTAAAATAATCCCAAATCAATTTTCACATGAATGAATTAAAAAGCAATATATTATATGTAATTACCAAGTGAAGCGAAAACCTCAAAATCATCCAAAGTAATCACCACAGTGAAAATGAATAAAAAATGCGAGAAGAATTCCAAAAGTAGCACGGTGTAAAAGAGTGTCTTATAGGATAGATGGTGTCTAACAACCTTCATCTTCCTAAAATCTGCAATTGGTGGCGGAAATGGTGATTGGAGACATGTTAGGAGATGTGTGAACCTCCATTGTGAGATTTATTATTCCATCGTGTAGACCTGCCTAGTAACGACCCTTTTAAAGAAATATGTTGGGTTTTACAATTTATTTAACACCATTCAAAATCCATGGAATCTGTGTGTAAGGTGGCCACAATATATCCATTTAGAAGAGAGATTTAGTTTTACAATTTATTGAATACCAGTCAAAATCCATGGAATCAATAGATAAGGTGGCCACAATAGGTCCATTAGGAAGAGATTTTTGGTTAATGATCATAGCCGAATAAAAGCAGAAACACTATTTCCATTTTTGCACACTTATGTTTCTGTATGTAAAGCCATTGGAGTATATTTTTCCCTAATTATATGAAGGTTTTCAATAATTATATGAAGGTTTTCGATCCACCATTGGGGTATATTTTTCCCTAATTACACCGAAGGAATTTTTATTGTGAGGTTCTATGAGGTAACATTGTATAGATTCATATGCCGACACAGTATATATCTCCCCTATGTGGTGTTTTAAAAGCAATGCTCTAAAATCAATGCTTACAATAATGGTTTCACAATGACAGTTTCACAAGGTATTTATTTACACCTTCTGCCAAAGTTGAGAAGATGGAAGCTGTGATGAAGAAGGAGGTTGATGTACAAAAACTTCACTCATAGATGAAAAAAATGGAAAAAAAATTACAAGGTGTTTCGAAACAAGCACAGGAAAAGGAAGACGAGATTTCAAGGCTATTGATTGAAAATGAGAAACTCAGAAATAGAGATTTGAGGAAGATATCTTCAGAGGCAGAGTTTGATGCACTGTGGGATTGATACCAACAATGACTTGGAGCCCTTAAACGAACGGTATATGCTTTGAGAAAGGAGAGGGATACACTCCAATGAGAAAAAAGTAGTAAAAGTGACGTTGTTGCTCTGTTGTAAGAAAAGTATGAAATTTTCAAGAAAATTATGGTTGTTGATGAAGAGCTTTTGAAAATGCAAGCTACAAAATAATCTTAGATGAGAAAGTTACGAGATCAGATTTAGTTTTTAGAAGAATAGAAGCAACAAATGAATTCCAAGTTACAGGTTGAAGAAGTGAAGGTAGACGGTATTAAAAAGGATAAGGTGGTGACAAAAATAAATTTTCAAGAAGTTGTTGAAAGTAGTCAAGGAGAAAGAGCACAAAAGGAATTCTACACAAATGCACTAAATGAAGAAAAAGATACATAGGCACTTGAAGAGGCACGTGCAAATAGCGAAGCTAAAATAGAGCTTGAGTATCATTTACGTGAAGCTAGAGAATGAGAGGAAACACTTATACAAACACTTGAATAATTAAGGTAGACTCTTCGCAATACATAGCACCAGGCAGCCTCTAGTCAAGACAAGTTCCAAAGTGAGATTGATCATCCTTAGAAATGTTGCCAGACAAATGAGATGTGATATGAAAAGTTAGTAATGAGAGTACCTGAGTCCACAGACCATTACTGCAGAAAATTGAAGCAATGTAGGAAAGTGCAGTAATGCGAGTTAAATCATGGTCTGGAGTTGATAAAGCGCTTAATTCATGACTTTAGGTGGTAGAGGCACAAGTTGCATCAGTAGAAGAAAGAGAAAGTTACAATAAAAGTTGCGGGTATTTAAACTAATGGAAGTCTCCACTTACCTTCATTAGTTGGTAGCAGTAAAAGAACGGTTTCATAAGAATGATGGTCATAGGAAAAACAATAATTCATCTGAAGTTTACATTGTATGCCTACAACAATTCATAGAAATCTGTTGCTACAAAGACTGGCCATACTACCCTACACTCTTTTTAAATTTAATAAGAAGTAGACGCACATAAAGAACATGTGGCATATTAAAGATATCGTGGCGAGACTTGTTACCAGTTGGGTGGGGAGGCTTGTTACCAATGCTAACAAAGGTTGTATTGCGGTAACCGTTATTTCTACTTTTTAGAGAAAAAAATTAATGTTAACCTATTGTCTGATGCTAATGATGTTGAATCACTAGAGTGAACTCAAAATACAAGAAGTATAGTAGCCGAGGAAAATTGCAACTATTTGAAAATTAAATTGTGTCTAGGTTGATAGGTTCTTTGCAATTAAATCTTTTAGGTTTGCATGTGGTATGCTTGTAGAGAAATATGGGCAGGTTGTTTTGTTTGAGAATATGTGAATTTTAATGCTCAAAAATTGTTGCCTACAATCTGAAATGTTGTTTATGATAAATAATAACACATTCGCATCCTAATGGAATTGATAAACATACTGTATTTTTTCCTTTCCCATTAAAAAAACTTTACTTCTTACTAGACACTAATCATGAAAGAAAATGGTTGTTCTTTGATTTCGACTATAACAACATGCTTATAAGTTTACTACACTTGCCTTCTTATCAAGGTTTGGGAAGTTCCCATCAGGATTCCAAATGATGGAGGATCAATCATCCATACACCCATCTTCTTTTCGCGGCTTGGGAAGTCCCCATCAGGTCTCAAGATGATGGAGGAAAAATCATCCATGTTTAGTGCACATATTCAAATATCCCTCTAGCATCGATCACAAGCCTAGTGGTGTGATTGATAAGATTATTTCCCTCAATCTCCATAGTGACAACATCACCAGTTTTGAATTCATCGCACACCTGACACTCTCTCTTCAATGGATAGATCTCACTAGTGGCCAAAAATTTCTTGAAAAATATCTTGGCATAGTACTCTGCCACAACAACCTTAACTTATGTTTCCCCAAGAGCCATAGGGGCATGCTCTCTGGATGACTCACATCCAAAAATTTTCCCAGCAATGATAATGTAGTATTGGGTTTTAGTTGGTCCATCTTCAATGAATTTTTCATATCTATCACGAAGTCCAATCATTGCATAACTTCCCAAATTTTTGCATATTATGGTTTGGAGGGCGCAAGGGTTAAATAATATTCTTGGATGATTTGATCAGTGGCAATATTGCCATCTACCACAAAGCATTTTACATGAAAAATTTCTTGTTTGGCTCTGTGGGTGCATCATAATATTGAGATGCTACTGCTCTTGGGGGATTTGGCATAGAATATGTTGATATTATGTATTTTCGTGGGGTGGAAAAATGGAAGTTTAGGGAATTTTTGTGGAGATAATGCAGTGAGATATGTTGGGTATGAAGCAGAGCTAACTTTGAGCTCATTTTTGTAGAAAAATGCATCAAATTTGTACTTGCCGATGAATATCCTATGGTGTTTATAGCCACCATTATCATCTTCTGAGCAAGAATGACAAGAGCTTCCGAGAATAAGAGTTGACAAAAAGTTCTTCATTTTATCAGATACACATACTCACTTGTTTGAGTAAAATCTCCTGCAGGTGTCAGTGCTCCACCCCTTCGTTGTCCATTTAACTCTGGCGTTCCTTTGCACCTTAATGTGCCTACTTGTATGAATATTTTCAATCGACCAGTATTTTGTTCGTAAGCATATTAAAATAAATTTATACTTCATTACCATGTATCTTTTAATTTTTTCAAACTAATTCATTCTTGCCATATTTTAATTATGTTAAGTAAGACTTATTTCCTGCCAAAATTGCAACGTCGAGTGGAATTTGTTTGGTGGGAAATAAGTGTACAATAAAATTTATGTGTAGCATATATTTAAATCACAAATTATATAGTTAAACCAACAATATCACATCATTTCTTTGAGTAAAATTATGAAATACCATAGAACAACTCAACATATAATTTATAGGAAAATCACCAAGAGTTAGAATAGAATGCTTAAATGATCACAATAAAAAAATACACATTGGAAATTTCATATACACATGGATCATACATATTAAATTAAATGCAGTGGCTAAATCAACCTCTTCTTCCAATTAGTGTCCACCTCTTCTTACACTTAGTTTCCTAGATGGACAAGGCAAGGTGTCATCAAACCACTTCGATAATTTTTTTTCCAATAAGAAAAACAAACATTATTTTTGTATTAATATTAATGCAAAGGTATAATTTACATAATCTATCATATACTAAATTTTCTTCACATGTATTATGTGATACTCTAATATTTGCAACATTTAATGTTTGGGAAATATTAAAATCACCATAGGATTCAAAATAATTTCATAAGAGTCTAGTACTGTTATGTTCATAATGTGTGTTCAAACTATAGAAACAAATTGTTATCCATGTTAAAAAATAGTATCCTAAGTTCAATGGATATGACACTGATAATAAAAAATGTAGATATGCATGAAAATTAAAGTATTCTACTAAAGGAAATGTGTCCTCGACTAACTAAGCAACACTTCTCCTTACATGTATTCTTCATAATGTATTTTACCTAGCTTTAAGCCCACTCCCATTTTGTATAATATCTCAGCCTTTGAATTTAATTCACTCTGAATGTGATCAAAGTATATAACCCCAAATATTCTAATCAAACCCATAACTCTAATCATCCGTTGATCCAATAAAGAAGTTTTTAAATGTTTGAATCACATATCACTTGTATGTTTAGATTGTTAAAGTGACACAATTAAAATGAATAACATAAATGAATAAGTCGTATTATTGTAGTACTTGTTAGGTAGTCATATTTTTGTCACTAGACTAAATTATTAATTTATGTTAGTCATTTTTAGTTGTATTACTTATTATCTAGTCATATATTTTAATCCGAGACTAAATTAGTCAATTCTGTTAGTCATTTCTAGTTGGGTCACTTAAGATTGCCCATTTTTTGGAGTATTTCACTTGGAAAAGCTACAGTGACTAATGTTCTTGGGCACCTAGTCACTAATTTCCCATTTTCTACTAGTGTAAAGTAAACTAGAATTCATCTATTGAGTCAAATTTTAACCCTTTTCCGTACTGAGATAGACTATTTACGAAAAAGGAATACCTTAGTCGAACATGGCTAAGAGGTTCTCTTGGGTATTTTTTTCTATGTTTTTGGACTCAAGGGTCTATCTATGAAAAGGAACACATGGAGTTCTCTTTTTCTCCTCTTTTTAAAACTCTCTAAACATGGAAAATATGTCAAATTTTACTTTTGTTGGACTTGCTGAAACATCAAAAAACAATGGACTTGTCGAACATGATGATACCAAGCCACTCTTTCTCAAAGTTTATTAAACATGCTCAGAGGGATTCATCTAAAGGATGAACTTACATATCAAGCATATGTCATCATATTCAAGCTTGTTCAAAAATAAAGAGGTAATAACAAGTATGGTTTGGGAAATTAGGAAAACAGGGTAGTCCATTTTCTAATGGTAGTGAACCACTCCTGAGCATGACACTCTTCCACTTCATCTCCATGATTTTTAGGTTGGTTAATATGCTTGTGTTTCGTTTATCATACCTTTTTTTCAAACACTCTATTTTCTCTTTTGGTTTGATGCTTCCAACTCCATTCAGTGTCATTGACATGTTCAAGAGAATTATTTTAGTTGATATATGCTACAATACACTTAAGCCTTCACTCCATGTCTACTTTTCCTGATCCAGTTTCGTATCATAATCATTTTGTCTAAAATCATGATACTTGTTTCATGTCGTTGATGGGGGATACATCAAGGCCCTCTTGTGATGGGTCACTTCATATCGACATCAACTCATTATCTAGTAAGTTTACTTGGAAACACCCCTTAAGTACCTTGGTGCTTTCATACATCAATGGGAAGTTTCCTCACTCTCAGAAAGAGGTTTACATCACTGGCCTTGGACTGAAATATTCTGTGTGGTGTTCAACTTCAAATAGTTCATTCACACCATACGAATTGTACTACAATACCTTGAGAGCCGTTAACATCATCGTGTTGAAAAGTGTAACTAGGTTTGGTCTTCATAATGATTTCTGTAATTATGATTTTATGTAAATAGTGAAAAGAAGAAATACAAAATTATTATTTCAATGCTTGTGTCATGGGTTTAATGAGCAAGGAATTTTATTTAAGTGATCACTCCCATTATGAGCCTTTAGGATTTGTCATCTAGTCATAAAAGTCAATTTGAGTTTATGTCATGCAATAAGGACCCTTCTTGGGAAAATTTACATTTTATATGAATCATTTAATAGGAATAAAAGTCCCTCCATGATAAATCAAAGCAGCCTACTCTTGAGGCCCCGAAAATCGGTGCAACAACATCAGGGAAACCACCTGGTCGGGTAATTACAAACCGTTCCTTTTCCATTTGGAATGGTGGCTTCGACTAGATTTATGGGACCAATTTCCCAGTTTGATAGAGGTCGGGTGAATGGATGTTTTTATCACTATGTGGAACTTGAGAGATGGAAATATTAGCAAGCTTGGAATAAAAAATATATCTATCTACTATTTATCTTAGGATGAAATCTATTCTCTGTGTGATCTACAAAATAACCTTTCAGTGGATGCAAATAAAGATCATACAGTCACTTAGAGATATGAAAATTGAAATAATTGACTTAATAAAATAGTTAATTAAATCAATTGAATAAATATTATATTGCAACTTTTAAATTATTTTATTTGATATGTATCAAATGATAATAGTATAACTTGTTCAGAAGTGATTTAATGTCAAACTGTTTTCAAACAGATACATGAAACACAACATCATAAGATAAATAACTATTTCTCCTTTGAAGAAAAAATATAACACATAGGATAAGAGTACCATGTATATGTTCACTCTGCTCATTTTATAATAAGTACTTGGTCTGACCTTTTCTTTTCAGAAAACTTCAAGAGTAAAAAAGTGCAACATCCGTAAAGTCTTCCTTTCAAAATTTCAGGACTCCTTCTTCAAAGACTGGAAGGGGTTTAAATATAAAAATAATAATTCTTAAAATAGTTATTATAATAAAAAGCTGAGGAGGTTTAAAAAAACCCTCCTTAATGTAACTGGAATTAAAACAGATATAGAAATTAAAGGGATAACTTGCTCGAGGATTTTCCTACTATCTCTTTTTCTATTTGTTCCTTCAGCTGAAGGATATTAAGCATTGATTTAACCTCTGGAGATTGACCTGGCCTAATGCGCAATTTTCCAATGAAAAAAACATCGGAATGTGGGGGAAGAATGTAGGAGGATGTATCTGTGAGACAATGGAGCATAAGCCACTGGCTATGAGGCTTTACTAAAAATCTCTAGTATTTCTCCCAATCTATCTTTTCCAGCTTCATGATATGTTCTTTTTTTACCTTTGAAACTTCTTTCTACTGTCTTATCAAGTCTTTCACTAAAGGCAATGCACCGGGAGGACATCTTTCAATAAGATTTGTTGCGATGAGATTTTGACCAGTAGTTTCCATAATGTTAGTAGCAACATCCTTTGCCCTGCAAATGACTCTTTTTGCATGCTTCAATTGTATATCCCAACCTGTAAATAATATTTCTTCCTTTGAATCCTCGATCCTAGGCAGGTTGGCTGGTCGAACATCAGTAGAATACTTCCAGGTGACAAACTAGGATACCTTATCGTCTATATCATCAAAAATAATACTCATATCTGCAATGCGATTCACAAGTGAATCACTCTTTTCACAAAACTCATTGAGAATACTTGATAATTTCTGACAGAAAAAAACCTACTATTGTTCCAATAAAGTGTTTAGTTCTAAGACTTCTTTTCTGAATTCATAAATTTTTTGGGTATCTTTTACTTGCTCAATAGAGAGCTGCAATTGGTGAATTAGAGTCTCCTTGGAATTAATATCATTTTGATGCTGAAATTGTATTCATATGTATCAAATGATAATATTATAACTTTTTCGAAAGTGAGTTAATGTCAAACTGTATTCAAACATATACATGAAACACAACATCATAAGATAAATAACTATTTCTCCTTTGAAGAAAAAATATAACACATAGGATAAGAGTACCATGTATATGTTCACTCTGCTCATTTTATATAAAGTACTTGGTCTGGCCTTTTCTATTCAGAAAAATTCAAGAGTACAAAAGTGCAACATCCGTAAAGTATTCTTTTCAAAATTTCAGGACCCCTTCTTCAAAGACTCTAAGGGGTTTAAATATAAAAACAATAAGTCTTAAAATAGTTATTATAATAAAAATATGAGGAGGTTTAAAACAACCCTCCTTAAAGTAAGTGGAATTAAAACAGATATAGAAATTAAAGGGATGACTTGCTCGAGGATTGTCCTACTGTCTCTTTTTAAATTTTTTCCTTCAACTGAAGGATATTAAGCATCGATTTAACCTTTGGATATTGACCTGGCCTAATGCGCAATTTTCCAATGAAAAAAACATTGGAAAGTGGGGGAAGAATGTAGGAGGATGTATCTGTGAGACAACGCAGCATAAGCCACTGGCTATGAGGCTTTACTAAACATCTCTAGTATTTCTCCCAATCTAGCTTCTCTAGCTTCATGATATGTTCTTATATTACCTTTGACACTTCTTGCTACTGTCTTATCAAGTCTTTCACTAAAGGCAATGCACCGGGAGGACATCTTTCAATAAGATTTCTTGCAATGAGATTTTCAATAGTAGGTTCCATAATGTTAGTAGCAACATCCTTTGCCCTGCAAATGGCTCTTTTTGCATGCTTCAATTGTATATCCCAACCTGTAAATAATATTTCTTCCTTTGAATCCTTGATCCTAGGCAGGTTGGCCTGTCGACCATCAGTAGAATTCTACCAAGTGAAAAACTAGGATACCTTATCGTCTATATCATCAAAAATAATACTCATATCTGCAATGTGATTCACAAGTGAATCACTCTTTTCACACAACTCAAGAATACTTGATAATTTCTGATAGAAAAAAACCTACTGTTGTTCTAATAAAGTGTTTAGTTATAAGGCTTCTTTTCTGAATTCATAAATTTTTAGGGTATCTTTTACTTGCTCAATAGAGAGTTGCAATTGGTGAATTAGAGACTCCTTGGAATTAATATCATTTTGATGCTGAAATTTTAATTGGTCCATGCTTTCCTGGAGCTGCGCGATTTGTACCTGTAATTATTCACTGACACTTTCTTTATCTTCTTGTATCTCTAGCTCAATTTGGATGATTTTCTCATCCTTTTGTTTCATCAGTTGTTGAACTTCTGATGCTTTGTCAATGGTTTTAGAACCATAGGCTCCTGCGAACTTAGTTAGGCCAATTAGATCCTATGGAGGATCTGCCTGAGTGTCTTTCCAAACAACGTACATTGATACATGTCCTTGGACAAGGAGTTAGGACTACTCTGATATTCTTCTTTTCTTCTATTGCCTCATAACTGCCTTGTTTTTTGGACTATAGAAAATATCCAAAGGAGGAATTTCTTCAATGTTAAGAACAATTTTAGTGGTGGGGAAGGCAGGGATGAATTCCTCTCTTTCTGTGCTTACTAATTTGTCAGAAGGCTTGGCAGTGAACGAGTCCTGACTTTTAGTTTGTGGAGTATGCAAAATTGTTGCTGATCAATAACTGTAGCTACTTGTTCTTCCTAGAGTTTTAGATCAAACTCCTTCAAAACATCCTTTAAATTACTCGGGAAGTCCAAATCCATAGTTTGAACTTCGGCTGATTTATGTAGGTCTATTGTGTTAATAATTTCAGTATCCTTAGTTTTCGATTCACTTTCCTTTTCCTTATGAGCTAATGGTTGTGAGACATCTAGCATTTTTAATGGAATCGCTTCCAATCTCTTATTCCCATATTGTTTAAACTTGAGTAATTTTTGTGGTTGGAGGCATAAGGCTTCCATATTTTTAACTGCAGGATAATTTTGGACAGACTCAAATAGGTCATTAAAAACATCATCTTCATGCACAAAAGGCCTAATCTTCACTTGGGTAGTGAAATTATTGGAAACTTTAATTGGATCATATGACCTATTTGGAATTGTGAATAACTTCAAACACTCAATCCGACTAATCTCTACAACATCATGCTTGTAATGATCAAGTACATAAACACCACAATTAATAGGAAAAGAAGGCCATAATGCTTTCTTGGCCTCTTTCAGAAATATTTTTAGGTCGTCCCCAATAGTCTAATATGAAACTTCTCTTGCAAGAAGCTTGTCAAGAACAAATAGGAGAAAAACGTGCGATCGAGCGAAGTTCTCAAATACTTGGACATAGGTGAATAGCTCTTCACTAAACCATTTTCCTATAGAGAAAAATTCATCTTCAGCCTCTTTTGATAGTCTAGGGGCTTTCTCATTAAAAAAATCTTGAAACAACGAGAGAATGACTCCATGGAAAATTTTGTAAAAGTGATTTTCATACTTAGATTCCGACAACATACTATGAAATATATGAATAGGTACATGGTCTTTGGTAGTCCATTTCAAGCCCATGGCTTGAAAAAATGAGGTAAAACACACATCATCAATGATATAGGTAGTCATATAGAATGGGAGAATTTTTTTGGAAGAAATGGAATGATTTCTCCTATATTATAAAATCTGAATGGAAATATTTTTGGATAGTATATTTCCTCAATCCATAACATAGGAATCTGCAGCTGCCTCCATGAGAGGGGCTCATTCTACTGAAAATTGAGTAGTTTCCAGCTGACCAAAAATATTAGACATCGTCGAAGGGACATAATAATAGGGGCTTGCAAGGGATTCAGTGCTTACAAGGGATTCAGTAGAGTACATCCCCTTTTCGTCATTCTTGTGTTTGTTGGTATTGCTTCTCCATTTCTTGATTGGATTCAAGTTGAGCTCATTTTCTTTGGAAAACCGTGCAAGAAATTATTTATCATAAACCTTTTTTGGGTCTAGAATATGGTACAACAACTTCAGATCTTTAGCTTTGAACGAACCAATCATTGTCCCTGTACTAGTAAGAAATGTACTATCCCCAATATTGATATTATCAATGGTCCACCTTACCATCTCATTGTATGGTAATATTTTAAGTTGGGAAGAAATTTTATGTAGGAAAGAATTAGCTACTTATTCAATTGTAGCTTCGGAGGGATTGGGAGCATCAAAAGTTGCTTTCTTTTGAACTTTGTGAGTTTTTTCATCCTTGAGCAGATTGTACATGGATTCCCATGAGGAGGATCTGCTTTATGGTCCACACGTAGTATTTTTAAATATAGGCAACATTTTTGTTCTCTTAGTTATAGCAGGTGCAGGGTTTATAGGGGTCATATGCTTCTTCACTTTCTTAAGAGCTTTAGAAATCTCCGGAGAATTTCGCTTATTCGGGCTTGCCTGCAAATAAATGAGAAATGATAAGTGGAAAGAGGGAGCTTTTTATTTTACAATATGCACATGTACCATAGTAATAGAAAATTTCAAACAGATGAGAATTCACACACTGATAAGATATGAATTGAATGCTTCTTACAACAAAATTATTATGGAGGTATTTGCGACAAAACTGTTAATTTATGATATTAATGGTTGATATGGGTTGCTATGCCCATATAATTATTTCCTCATTAAAATCAGATCTGTCGCATCACAACATATCTCATGTGAAAATATTCATTAAATACTGACCAACTTAGCTTTCTTCTGAATGTGATATCGCAATTCCAATATCGGAAAAAATAGATGGAGTGCGAAATGTTCAAGTTGACAAGAGTGTGATGTGCGATGTGTGATGGACTATATCGCATCGACGAACATGGTCAGGGGAAGAAGAATGATTATGTTCGCAGGAATGCGATGCGATGAGTATATCGCATTGGGGAAATATGAGAGGTGACAATAAGACTATTGGGGCAGGATTTGCGAAATGTGAAATTCAATACGTGATGGCTTACGTGGCGGAAGTGGGTCCCGCGGGCTTTCCTTATAGAATTTTCTTGGAAATATGGGTTTTTCCGTTATAAAGCGCTTTTTAATATATACATTGGATCAAAATATGTTTCAAGTGACCTTTTAGGAGTTATATATGCTTCATTTTGGGTTTTCAATTGTGATGATGCGATCTTTCTCTGCTTAAGTGCTTGCGAGGAAACATTTTAAGGTTTTTATCCCTTTTTTATCCCTATTTTTAAATAATGAATTAATCTAATGGTTTTATTTGTTTTAACCCTAAAAATAAAAAATATTCCCCATTATTTTCTAAGGTAATTATTGCTAAAATAATGGGGGTTTTTTATTAGCACAACAATTGTCGATTCACTCGAAGAACTAGTTATCTCTGAAAACAATTTCTTAGTATCTTTAAATAAGTAAAAATAATATAAGGAAACAAGAAATATCTTCAAAATATTCAAATGAATAAATTTACTCTGAATATAAAAAAATTCATCTCTATCATTAATCTTTCAGAAACCTTTCATAAATAAATATCTTCATTCATCTATATCAATCATTATACAGTTTAAAAGTTAAAGTAAGTTTCTTTTTGTAACTTAGCCTTTTGATTTGCTCCTTTTTTCATAGGTAGAGCCACTACTTCTAGTAAGTATTAATATATTAAGAAAGCTTACCTTTAACCATCAATGATTCAATATCCCATCCATTTATTATTACAATTATTTGAGATAAATCTTTAATCATAGAAACTTACTTTTCTTCTTTTTCTTAAAAATTCATTGTCTTGGCTTGATGACAAGAAAGTTACAACACCATTCAATGGTTATAATTTGAACTGAACAAGCTAGCTCGTGATGAGACCCCTTGCCTTATGATTTTAATAATCATGATCCATTACCCTGATTTGGTATGGTAATGTTAGTTAATTATTAACTTATGATCATGGTAATCAGGCTTGTAATGAGACCTCTTATCCTTTTAAGTTTTTTATATTTTTCAATTACACTCTGAAAATTTATTTTCAGTGGATGACGAGAATCATTAACTGCTTAAGAGTTTTGGATGAAAATTTGGAGTTAAATATGCTTAGTTACAGAAATTATTTTCTTTGTAAAGATGAACATTTTTCTAATTGATGCCAAATTAAAAAGACTTTACAGATTTGAGGTTTATAAAATTTAAAATTTTCATGGAAAAATATTTCATAGTTGCATAATATTCATTCAATTCTCTAGTTTGGTAGTTATTTCCTCAAAAATTTCTATTCTTAAAAAATAAAAATATAAAATAATTCATAGATGTTTCGAACAACCAAAATTATTTAATCAAACATTATTTTCCTAGAAAAATAAAAGTATAGGTATAGTACATTTACAAGATAATTTTTTTCTAACAATTTTTTTTTCAAAATTAGAACATTAACTCGGAGTAAATCTTTCCTCCCTTGAAGGTCTTCTAACATGAAGGTTGATGGGCCATTTTGTTCAATTATATGAAATGGTCCAAGCCACATCCTTTGGAATTTGGTATGCTTACATTTTTCCTCATGTTCCTTGTCCCACTTGAGCATGAGGTATCCAACATGGAAGCTTTTGGGGGAAACAAAATTTGCATAAAAATAATATTTTACTATTTCTTCGTGTCGATCATGAGTTAACTTGGCAGCACATTTCTTCGTGTCGAGCATTTCTTTCCTCTACCATTTTAAGGATATGAGACATTCTTAATTGTAGGGAAGAAGAAGGTACTTCGTCAAAAAATTGAACTAGGGCTAATGAGGGAAGAGCTAAATTTGATGGAATTACAGCTTCTTTCCCATAAACTAAATTAAATGGAGATGTTGCTATATAGCCATTATGAGTAATCCTATCTGCCCATAGTGCAAATATTAAAGACTTATGCCAATTTTTCTGATTTTGATCAATATTCCCTCTGATGATTCTTATGAGATTTTTATTTGTTGATTCTTCCAAACCATTTCCTTGGGGATAGTAGTTAGCAAAGTATTTAAGCTTAAAACCTAATTTGAGAGCAAAGTCAATCATACTAGTTCCCAAAAAAGAAGATGAATTATCAAAAATAAGTGCATTGGGTAGGCCAAATCTGTTAATAATGAATTGATCAATAAATTCAATAATGGCCTTAGAGTTATCTACCTTTAGTGGAACAACTTCCACCCACTTAGTAAGATAATAGGTTGCAGAGAGAATATATTTATGTTGTTTGGAAGAGTTACGAACAATCTCACCTATGATATCTGATCCCCATTGCTCAAAAGGTTGTTCCATGTTGACTGGTTCCAAAGGTAAGGTTGGTTTTCTTTGTCTTCCAGCAGTAGTTTCGCATGTTTTTCATTTTCTTACATATGCATAAGCATCTTTAAATGGAGTGGGCGAGTAATATCCTACATGAAGGATATTATGCACAGTGGTATCTCCACCGAAGTGTCCACCTCCAAGTCCATCACGAACTTCCTACAAAACCCTCTATGGTTCTGATTTCTCAAGACATATTAATAGTATAGAGTCATAGTTCTCTCTAAACAAGACATTATATATGAGTTTATATTAACCAACTTTCAATCTCAAAGCTTTTTTTCTTTTGTAATTGAGTTTTGTAGGAGCATATCCATTTTTTAAATAAAATATCAAATCATTATATTGTGATTCGGAGTCATTCAAGCTTACCTCAACAACATGTATAGTATTACTTGGTCTTCATTATTTGTTATGTTGGATGCTCTAGATAGCAGTCTACAAATACCTTGTACTCTGATGATTTTGGCTGGTCTTATCTCAATGTCATATTCCTGCAGCGCAGTTACCCAATTTTCTCTCTTTTCTCCTAGTTCCTTTTGAATAAGTAGTTTCCTTACAACCAAAAATGGAGCTATTACCTTAGTGTGTGCTTTAAGGAGAAAATGTATAAAGTGCTTCAAATATTTATAGACAACAAATGCTTTTTTTTCCACTTCTGAATAATTTTTTTCAACACCTTGAAGGTTGGAACTAAAGAATGAAATGGGTGCTTCAATATTTTGATCATTAATTTCTGTTAACACAACAACGTAAGATGTTTCTGATGCAAAAGTATATAAAATGAAATGATTAGAAAAATATGGGGTAATCAGAGAAGGAGCATTTATGATAGCTTCCTTGATTATATCAAAAGCTTCTCTTTCATTATGTACCCATTTGAAAAGTGCATTTTTCTTAATCATTACTTGCGATGGTAAAACAATTTGGGAAAAATTTGGAACAAATCTCTTGAAAAAATTTGTTTGTCCTAAAAAGGATTGCATGGATTTTTTTTCATGGGGATGTGAGAGTTTAGAATTTTCCTTTATTCTTTCAGGATCAATGCAAATGCATTCTTTTGAGACAATAAATCGTAAAAATTTTCCTTCACTTAAAGCAAAATAATACTTTTTGGGATTTAAAGAAATTTCATATTTCGAAAAATGTTCTAGGATTTGCTTAAGATCATAATAGTTGTCATTTATTTTCTTAGATTAGATTTCTTATCAATCCCCTATAAGAAATATCCATTTCTCTTTGAAGAGTTTCTCCTACATTGATTAAACCAAGGGGAATTTTCTGATAGGAATAAGTGCCCCATTTTGTTCTAAATGTAATCTTTAATTTATCTTTAGGATGAACTAAAACGTTATTGTAGCCTGAAATTCCATCAAGAAAATACATTGATTAAGAACCAGCTACTGAGTGCAAAATTTGTTCTATCGGTGGTAATAGGAAATTTTCTTTCAAGAAAGCTTTGTTTAAGTTTCTAAAATCAATACAAATATGAATATCACCATTCGTTTTCCTAACAGGAACTAAATTTGAGACCCACTTAGAATGCCTAACAGGAAAGATACTCTTGGTGTTAAGGAGTTTATTGATTTCACTTTTGATTTGACTTCAATATCAGGGTGAATTTTTCTTAGCTTTTGTTGTATAGGCTTTTCAGTGGATATCGTTGAGATAGCGTGCTGGAAGATAGAAGTATCATAAATTTTTATATCTTCATATTTCCATGCGAAGACATTCTTGTATTTATTCAATAAATGAATTAAGGATAATCTTTCATAAGAGGAAAGACCAAGTCCTAAGTTGATGTTCTAAGGATTAAGATCTGTTCCAAGGTTTACCAGTTCAAACCTAAAAGTTGAACTTTCAAGTTTAGAATTAGTAACCTTTATGAATCTATCTTCGAGATCATAAAGATCTTCAAGTTTGACCACAGAATTAGCTATGGAATTTTCTTTGTGTTTCTGTTTCAATTGCCTTTCATTCTAATCTTCATTTATTAATTAATGATCATATGATCCTTCTGATGTAAGAAAATTTATAACATCATCATCATCATCGTTGAATACTATCTAATTAGTAATATTATCAGGAATAGATGGGAGAAAAAAAAACTCTATAAAAAATCTATCTTAACTATAATATTCTGAAGGAATAAGCCTAGATGCCACATTAGCTAGAAGGTTTGCATTTGCATTCTGAATTCTTGGAACAAACGAGATATTGATTTTTATCATAGGACATTTGAAGGATAAAGTCCCATAGTCCATGGACTTCAACTAGTTCCTCTTCTTGAGATTCTTCTGTAGATGATATTGTTTCATCATGATCCTCATCTTGATCTAATTCAACATTAAAGATTACATTTGGAGGTTGGGAATTTTGGTTTTTCTTACAAAATTTAAAAGGTTTCTTCGAAGAAGACTCAACTAATTGTTTCGTTATCTCAACCATATCATTTGACATGGTTTTTAGGACCTTTTTTAATCACTCAAGATCATAAGGATATTTAGGTATTTTCTTTTTAGGTTCATCCTTAAATAAAACCTTCTTATTTTTTCTATCTTCTTGAGAAGTTTTTTTCGCCAAAGAAAGTATTACTTTTTCAATAGAAAGAGCTTGTTTCATATTCTCTACCAATGTAGCGTTATTGGCTCTATCTACAAAAATAGAAATATTAGAAGGAAGAGAGGATATGTACCTTTCTATTTGCATGTCTACTTGAGGCTTATATGTGGTTGGGATGTTGTTGAGAAATTTATTAAATCTGGAGTTGAAATCTTTGATCTTTTCGCCTGTGTTTTGTTTAAGATTGGAAACATCATTGATAAGGGTAGCAGTAGTGCGATCATCACCAAATTTAGTAAGGAATTGTTCTTCAAAAATGTCTCAGCTAGTAATAGTTTCTGATGGTAGTGAAAAATACCATGATCCAACTGATCCTTGAAAATTATAAGGAAATAATCTAACTACACAGTCTTATTCAGTAACTTCATTAAGATTTATGGCAAGCATAAAGTTATGTAGACGTTCCTATGTAGGTAATCCATCATACGGATTATAATTAGGCAACCATATTTCAAGATTATTAGTTAAATGATGAAGAGGACCTCGTAATTGGACAGCTCTAGGATTTTGCCAAGGTTGCGCTGCCATTATGTGAAGTGGAGGATTGGTTTTTCCTGATGGAGGATTTGGAGTATAAGAAGTAGTTATAGTAGCGGTTGAAGGTGAAGAATAAATGACTATGGAAGTAATACTACTTGGATTAGGAGTTGTAGACTGAGAAGAAGAATGAATATGCATTAATGAAGAAATTTCTTAAGAAGATGTGAAAGAGCGGTGAATAACTAATGGTGTTTGAGGGGTAGAAGAGGATTGAACCTCACCAGTTCATGATTTAGTTTCAGAAATAGAAGTTTTCCTACGATGATAATGAAGATTTAATTCAAAATGGATTACTCTATGTTGTTCACTCTTAGATCAGGTTAATACACCAGTGCCTTCAAATATTGAAGTAAGAGTTCCTCCTCAGGCTTCAGAAAGTACAGGTTTCTCTACCGAAATTGAAATTTCTTCCAATTTATTTATCAATGTATGTACTTCAAGTGATTCTGTATTATATTATGAATATATATCTTTATGAACACAACTAGGATATTTGGGGGGATATTGGACAACTTCTGATCTATGAGTAGGAGATTTTGAACTAGGATTAGAAGTTGTGGACTTGGAGGGAGAATGACTCTTCTGATGGTATTTTTCTTTTGGATTTATATTTTGTACCATTCGTAGTTATATGGACCTCCTTCTAGCATCAAAATTGTTGAGGCCTCGAAAATCGGTGCAGCAACATCTAAGGAACCACCCAGTTGGGGACTTAAAAATCGTCCCTTTTCTGTTTCAAACGGTGGCTCCGACTAGATTTATGGGACCAGTTTCTGAGTAGATGGAAATATTAGCAAGATTGCAATAAAAAATATATCTATCTACTATGTATCTTTGGATGAAATATATTCTCTATGTGATCTACAAAAATAACCTTTCAGTGGATGCAAATAAATATGATACATTCACTTAGAGATATGAAAACGTTTGAGATCATTTATTTTAATTAAATATTATTTAGTTCAATTAAATAAAGCTTATATCACAACTTTTAAATGCTTGTATTGCATATGTATCAAATTATAATAGTATAACATGTTCAAAAGTGAGTTAATGTCAAACTGTATTCAAACAGATACATGAAACAAAACATCATCAGATAAATAACTATTTGTCATTTGAAGAAAAATTACAACACAGAAGATAAGAGTACCATGTATATGTTCACTCTGCTCATTTGAGAAAACGTACTTGGTCTATCCTTTTCTATTCAGAAAAATTCATGAGAAAAAAAGTGCAACATCTGTAAAGCCTTCCTTTCAAAATTTTAGGACCCCTTCTTTAAAGACATGAAGAGGTTTAAATATAAAAATAGTAAAGATTAAATAGTTATTACAATAAAAAGTTGAGGAGGTTTAAAAAAACCTCCTTAAAGTAAGTTGAATTAAAACAGAATTAGAAATTAAAGGGATGACTTGTAACAGGACTGTCCTATTGTCTCTTTTTCCATTTGTTCCTTTAGCTGAAGGATATTAAGCATAGGGTTAACCTCTCGAGGTTGGCCTGGCCTAATGTGTAGCTGCCTAGTGAAAAAAACATCGTAAAGTTGAGGAAGCATGTAGGAGGATGTATCTGTGAGACAACGCAACATAAGCCATTGACTGTGAGGCTTTACTAAATATCTCCAGTATTTCTCCCAATCCATCTTTTCCAGCTTCATAGTATCTTCTTCTTATACCTTTGACACTTATCACCACTATCTTATCAAGTCTTTAGCTAAAGGCAATGCACTTGGAGGACATCTGTCAATAAGATTTGTTGCGATGAGATTTTTACTAACTATTTCCATAATGTTAGTACCGACATCCTTTGCCCTACAAATGGCTCTTTCAGCATGCTTCAATTGTATATCCCAGTCTATAAATAATATTTTTTTCTTTGAATCGTCATTCCAAGGCAATTTGGCCTTTCAGCTATCAACAGAATCATGCTAGGTGAAAAAATGAGAGACCTTATCATCTATATCATCAAAACTAATCCTCATATTAGCAATGTGATTCACAAGTGAATCTCTCTCTTCACACAACTCAAGAATACTTGATAATTTATGACAAAAAACAACCTCCTGTTGTGCCAATAAAGTGTTTATTTTTAAGGCCTATTTTCTCAATTCATCAATTTTTGGGTTATCTTTTACTTGCTCAATAGAGAGATGCAATTGGTCAATTAGAGTCTCCTTGGAACTAATCTCATTTTGATGATGAATTTTTAATTGGTCCATGCTCTCTCATAGTTGTGAAATCTGTTCCTATAATTGTTGACTGACGCTTTATTTCTCTACTTGTAGCTCTAGTTCAAGTTGGAATATTTTCTCATCCTTTTGTTTCATCAAATGTTAAACTTTTGATGCTTTGTAAATGGCTGCAGAAGCATAAGCTCCTACGAACTGAGTTAGGAAAGTTAGATCCTATGACGGATTTTCCTGAGTGTCTTTCCAAACAACATCCATTGATACATCTCCTTGGACAAGGGTTTGGGCTTGCTCTGATCTTATTCCTTTATTCTGTCGATTCATAATCACCTTATGTTTTGGACTGTAGAAAATGTCCAAGGAAGGAATTTCTTCAATGTAAAAAATAATTTTAGTGGTGGGGAAGGTTGGGTTGAATTCCACTATTTTTGTGCTTACCAATTTGTCAGAGGGCTTAGAGGTGAATGAGTCCCGACTTTTAGATTTTGGATTATGCACAATTTTTTGTTGATCAATAACTATAGCTGCTTGTTCTTCCTGGAGTTTTATATCAAACTCCTTCCAAACATCATTTAAATTACTAGGGAAATCCAAATCCATAGTTTGAAATTCAGCTGATTTATCTAGGTCTATTTTTTTAGGGACTTCAGTATCCTTAGTTTTCGATTCACTTTCCTTTTTCTTTCTGGGCTAATGGGTGTGAGACATACAACATTTTTAATGGAATTTCTTCCAATCTCTTATTCCTCTATTGTTTAAACTTGAGTAATTGCGGTGCATGGAGGTGTAAGGCTCTCAACTTTTTAACTGTAGCATAATTGTCGAAAAACTCAGATAGGTCATCAAAATCATCGTATTCATGCACAAACACCTAATCTTCACCGCGGTAGTGAAATTATTGGAAAATTTAATTGGATCATACTGGCTGCTTGGAATTTTGAATAAGTTCAAATATTCAATCCGACTAATCTCTACAACAACATCATGTAATTATCAAGTCCATGAACACCAGAATTAAAAGGAAAAAAAGGCCATGATGCTTTCTTGGCTTCTTTCAGAAATCTAGTTAGGTCATTTCCAATAGTCTGATATGCAACTTCTCTTACGAGAATCTTGTCAGGAACATACAGGGGAAAAACTTGCGGTCGATCTAAGCTCCCAAATATTCGGACATAGGTGAATAGATCTTCACCAAACCATTTTCCTATAGTGGAAAATCAACTTGGGCATGTTTTCATAGTCTCGAGGCCTTCTCATTAAAAATGACTTAAAGAAACGGGAGAATGACTCTGTTAGCTCCTGATCTGAACGTCAGGCTAAAAAGGGGAAAAACAGGGTAACATCTAAACCACGCTCAGCCTTGTAGCTAGCCCTAAAAGGTCAGGAGAGGGCTCTCTCCATGAAAGGATATTCAACAAAGTACAATAATGAACTGATTTTAGTCTAGGTATAAATGGAAAAATTTTAATGAAATGGAAATTTTTCAGGGACATGCAAGACAAATGGGAGACTTTGAAACTAGGGAATTAAATTAGGACACAGGGTATTTCATGGGGAAAAATAGGCAGGATATTTTAGCAATTAATTTTAAATCAGGATGGGATGGAAAGACTGGTGAGGAGCTGAAAAGGGCACAATAAATGGATCCTTTTCAAACAGAAGAGAAACACAGAGTATTGAATGATTTCCCAAGGCAGAGCATAAAAATGGATTCTACCTTTCTATCTTGAAAGCATTCAATCGGAAACTTTTATGAATGAAAGGTGAAACATAACAATTTACATATGAACACAAAGGAGAGAAAAAATGCTAAATTTCATACCACATGGATCCCACCAATCAGAGCTGCATCTCTTATTAATTCCCTATCCAAAACTGTTACAATGGAGCGCAGAGCGTTATTTTCCACACTATTCCCCTACTTCTAAGTTACAGACTGCTTTACAAATGATTTAGAATTACATTAAGTAGACCAGATTTATGGGAACATGGATCCACAGAAAGAGGAGCAGGTTTAACAGCTCAAGAACTAAAATCTGAAGATAGAAAAGAGAACTAAAAATCTGCCTAAAAGAAGGAGCAGCGTTACATTTGACTATTTGGTAGATTCACTGTTTACAATGTTGAATGAAAAATAGGCAATTTGAGGAGAAAATCCCTATTTTTTCGCTGCTGTATAAATCTCTATTTTATATTAGCATCTCGGTCTTTGACTATCTCTAACTGTTTCCATTATTTCATTGAAGAAAACTGACTTTAATAAAATTCTTTAAAAATGAAATGAAATTATGCCTTAGTGAAGGGAAAACCGATTTCGGATGGAGGGAGCGAAGGGAAGTGGGGTCCATATTATAATCACAATCGAGATCAATCGGCAGGAAGGGAAGCAACATATAATAAAGCATTGTAATATGCTTATGTGATGGGGCAATCGCAAACGGCGATCGGAGGAATGGGGAGGATATATGTGAAACAAAACCCAAAAGCTCCGATGCGATTGACATAAGTCCGATGGGGTAATACAACTATAAAGCGGGGAAATCAAAAATGAATTTTCACTTTATATAAAAGAGAAGAATGAATTTTATTGAAAAGGTGGAGGGCTAAAGGTGGGACCCGGGTCAATTGACATCGGGAGATCGGGGCGGATGTATCATATAATAGATTTCCTCCGATGTGATGGGGATTAACTATGAAGGGGAAGTCCTTTATAAAACAAATTAATATGAAATTCAATTTTTAAAAACGAAAAGGCTCATTTATATTTATAAATGGGTGGAGGATTATGGTGGTACCGGGGTCAATCAAAATTGGAATCGAAAGCATGGGTCAACGTATAACATAATACAATTCCTCCAAGGCGATGGGGATCAGCGATGGGAGCATGGCTTTGTAAAATGAATTAAAAATAAAATTTATGTTTTACAAAGGTAAGGGCCATATTATTATGAATGAGGCGGAAGATTTAAGTGGTGGGACCCATAGGTCAATCGGCGTCGAAGATCGGAGGAGGGCGGAGGGAACATCTTTGTTTAACAATGCCGATTGGGATGGTCCGATTGGCTGTGGGCCGTCGGATTGGATGATGAGATCGATGGCAGAGGAGTAGTCAGGGGTTTGCAATCGGCGGGGGCTCAATCGGATGAAACAATTTATGAAATCACTGATTTCATATGGACCATCCGATTGAAGGGAGCGATCGACGGTCAGGATGTACATCAGTCGGGTTTCCATCGGAGTTATATAATCGGGAGTCGCTTAATGTAATCGCATCAGAGGTTTTGGCAAAGGGCCAATCGGGGCACACATAAAAAATGTTGCGATGCGATGGGAAAGGTAAGGGAATAGAATCGACAAAGATTATTTATAATAAAAACTTTAACTTTATTATAGTTAAAAGGTATGGAGGGGAAGTGGTTTGGAACGGTGGGGGGTATTTATAATATGAAACTTTAATTTTATTATAAAGTTTCAAGGGCATGAGGGGAAGTGGTTATATTAAATCGCATATGTGTTTATATAAGACTTTTGCAATGAGATTATGTGATCGGATGGGGAAAAAGGGGTTTATAAGAGAAAATAATAAACTTTAATAAAATAAAGTTTAGGGGAAAGGAGGGAAAAAGGGGAAGGGTTAGGATATAGGGGACTTTTGTTCACTTAGGCATAGATTTCAATCCAGAAGTCAGTTTTGAGAGTGTAGTATACCGTTGGAAAGATTTTTATGGGCTCTTTCTGCTGAACATACTTAGAACATGATTTGATGTTGAAAATGCTATGGAAAACTTCTCTGAAAGGCAGGGTGATCACTTTGTGGAGATGGCAGCTTCTCAAGTGTTGACTTATTACATATGATGACATAAAATTCATAATGAATGATAATAAAGGAAAAGTATCATTTTTTCACCTCAAAACATGGTTTTGAGGTGAAAATTACACCAAACTAAATAAGACACTTATTTGATCTTCCCGGTGTTGTGACTTTGAGTTTATTGAATTTCTCATGACCTTGCTGATTTTTATTGACACTTGACTTTATTGATTTGACCATGGTGAGATCCTGGAACCTAATGAGACCCATCCTATGACCTACTTACATGACTCACAAAGTGAAAGTAACCCATTACTAAATACCATAGAGAGGAGAATCAACAAGTTTCACATGAGGGAAAGCTGATAAAAAATCACTACCATCAACGAATCCATGACCTAGCGAATTGGTGAAATTTTATGGTATGGGACTCCTAATATGCAAATGCAAAAGAGAAATTTTGATCACTGATGGCAGTATGACTAGAATGGCACTAAAAATGGCTCCAAATGGGATGGTAGGTCCTTGGAGGTGCCAAGAACACCATAGACCAAGTAGCCTTATCCATTGGGCATGGAGTCAAAAATACGACAGACTGACTCTGACTCAAGGCTACGACTGACAACCATAATAAAACCAAACTGACTTGAGACATGACTGAAACACAATTGACAAACTGGAAAGATGCTCATAATTGAGCTTATTCATCAAACCTACTCTAATTGTTCTATTCACCGCCTAATCAAGTGAAATGTAACAACCAATGCAACCATGTAAGTATCCTAGCTGCTATTTGAATTCTCCCCAAGTGCTTTATAATGAGCAAGTAGAGAGAAGAACTGAAAGGAAACTCCCATGGAAACTTGGAATCAAGTTGAATCTTGATAAACTTGCAAAGCATGAGTTGACTGGATGACCTCAAGAATGCTGTGAAAGGGTCATCATAAAAATAGGTATTGATTTTCATTAATATATCACTTCTCTACTCCAGGTAATCTTCATACCTTGATATTAAAATTTTCCTAACATCTGTGTTGTCTTTCTCTTATGATTTCAACAAGTTGACAAAAGAATCCTGAAATTCGTGAATAACCAATCTCTGCTGATGATCCCAAACAAAACAAAAGTCTTCTTCATTAGTCTCCTCATATGACTGCAAACCTAGATATGAGCTTAGTAATGAAACGCCTGTTGAACAAGACAATGAAGTCAGATTTCGAATAAAGTTACTGTCAACACTCTTTTCTGACACATGGTTAGCCAATGGAGAAGGACTTTTACAGCAAACATCATCCAACACATGAGATATAGGGTCATAAAAAACTTGAAAAGACTATTGCAACGTATCTATTGATTTTAATGAGATTGCATGACACTCTACAGACTGCTCATCTTTTTCTTTAGAGATATTATGAAAATTCTGCTTTAAGAACTGAAATGCTTCAAAACATAAGGGTACAGAATCATCTTGCATGATTAGATCATATGTTTCATCTTCCAAGCCTTTATCTATAATCTGACCTGCAATTTCTTTCGGTGGCTGCAAATCTGGAGCTAGGGAGGATTTAATATCACAAATGATTTCATCAATCATTTCAGGAGAATATTTCTCATTGATGACTTGCACAGGAATTTCACTATCTGTCTCAACCTCAACATTAAAACTGAGAGATTGTTGATTTATAATTACCTGAAAGTTATCTTTGATGAACTGAATTGAAGTGAAACGAAGAGGCAGAGATCCCCCACTTACTTCCATATTTTCCAGACTTCCTTGATCACTGTCCTGGTTGATATGCATCGGATGATTACTGTTTAAAGCTTTTGAAACTGAACTTCCTCCCATAAACCAACTGTAGATTGCTCTGCAAGATTAGCTTTTGTTTGGAAAACATAATCATCATCATCGTATTCATAAAAATTTGGAAAATCATCAAGC
The DNA here is from genome assembly GCA_034641835.2 of Pinus albicaulis. Lineage (NCBI taxonomy): Eukaryota > Viridiplantae > Streptophyta > Pinopsida > Pinales > Pinaceae > Pinus > Pinus albicaulis. The sequence continues at coordinate 1,055,181,105 of CM076582.1, forward strand.
ATACATGTTATATCAATGGATCTCTCTTCTTTGAGATGTTCTATAACACATTCATTATTAGATCGATGAAAACTGGGATAAGAAAGAGAATTTTTTGGATAAGCCATTTTTTCTTGAACGTCATTTTCATTCCTTGTAGTTATTTTTCGCATCATTTTTTCCATTTTGCTTACCAAAATTTCAAGGTTTACATCTGAAGGTTTCAGGTGCTCTGCAACATTCTTCTTTTCTTCTTCCTTCAACTTTTCTCTTCTGATCAACAGATTAGCTTCTACGTCTACTTCACTATTCTGTATCTCTTCAAGTGTTGCTAAGTTCCTTTCTCTCAGGTGAAACTCCATTTCTGGATCAAAAGCGCCCGAGTAATGTAAGAGAGATGAGCCAGGAGGAGGTCTTATATCGGCAAGTATCAAATAATAGACTCGATTGCACCTGGCAGAAAATTGTTGTACTGTCTCCCCTAACTATCTTTTCAGCTGGGCATAATCTTCTAAAATCAGGAAAGGGTTTAGTTTGACCACCCATCTGTTGAGGAGGACTTTGATGAACTGCTGGAAATCTGAGATGCTCACAGCAGGCAAGGTTTTAAACCAACTCTTGACTTTTCCTTGCAAAGAAAGAGCAAAAAGCCTAATACTGACATCATTTTCATCAACTTCAAAAAGGTCTAGGAAAGTCTCAACATTCTGCACATGTTGCTCAGCATTGATGTTGTCACATTCAACATCAGACCTCGACAAATAAAGGTAATAGTTTGCAAGGAAAGCATGGAGTTGTTGGAACACCTAATCCTACATGGGTAGGTGTGGAATATGAAAAGTCACAATGGAGTCCAAGTGACCTTGGAATATGAAACCAAGAGTCACACCATTGTACTATAAATGTACATCTTTGTATAATGGAAAATAAGTGAGCTACACGTTTATCCTTCATTGTCTTGAGTCTCTTGTGTGTGTGCATCCTTCTTCTCATACACCATGTGTGTGCTTTAACATGGTGTTTAACATGGTATCAGAGAGGGCGATTTCTGGCCCTGCTCCACTTTGAGTGAGCCATTTGTGTTTATGGCCTATGCATATCTGCAAAAGTTGTTGGTTTTTTTGCAGCACTCAAGTGTTTGTAGCAGTCTTTTTTCCACATTCAGAAAGTGGTTTTGGAGAAGGAGTAGCATTCAGAAGAAAGAGCAGCATTCAGAATTTGTTTTGAAGAAGAGCAGCAGTGGTTTTGAAGAAAGGCAGCACTGCCCATCTGAAGGTTTTCATTCTCATTTTTCCTGCAATTTCTATTAATTTCTGCATTGAAGAGTTGTTGGAAAACACTGTTTAAAGAGGGTTTTTGAAGTAGAAGTTTCTGGCTTTTTAATGGAAAAAAATTTTGAGTTTTTCTGCTACTGAGCTATTGGAAAAATTTCTGGGTTTTACTGCTAAAATTTTCTGGAGAATTCTGCATTTTTAAAGTCCATTTTCCTGGAAAAATTTCGAAGTTTTATTGGCAATCTCTGCAAATTTTTCTGTGGTGTATTACTACTTGAAATCCTACATTTCTGAAGAAATTTCCTACTGCTTCTTTAAAGTCTGGAGTCTCAGTTTTGCTCCTCCGCTGCTGGAAAAAAAAAAAAGAAAAAAAAAAGAAAAAATACTCTGCTCTCTATTCTCTGCTGTTTTAATTAAAAGAATAAAAATAAAAATAAAATTTGGTTCAGGCCTTTCGGCCCCTCTCCCTTTTTCCAAACCTGCATTTTTTACCCTCTCCCTTTTTCCAAACCTGCATTTTTTACAATACACACCACAGTCCCAAACCCTACGCTCTACCCACACCGCTGCTATACACTCTACATATCTCAACGCTTACCCACGCACACACTCTCGGCCCACCGCCTGCAATATCCTCACTACTCAACTCGGCCTCCACGCACTCCCATCTCCCACTCGAACTGTCCTTACTCACTGCCTATCACTACACTCTACGTGTCCCTCCACACAGCATTCTGCAAACCCCCCTGCTCTCATACCTCACAGCGCACCTCCCTCACAGCAATACCGCACCTTCTCCCTGCAATCTAAACTACCTACCTCGCCCACCCTCCGCCTACCCTGCTAACCCATCGAATCCCCCTCACGCTTGATCTCCCATGCATGCGCTCCCCCAACTCACTCACTATACGACTCTCCTTTTTTTTTTAAATATACGCCCCTCCCTCCATTTAATATTCCCCTCTCCCTCTCATATAATACCCCTTATCTATTAATACCCCCTCTCCTTTTTAATTCATTCCCACCTCTTTATTTAATTCGTTTCCTCCCATTTAAAGTTAATCCACTCCCTTTTTTTCATTTTCACTTTTTCACTTTAATTTTTTATTAATATAAAAAATAAAAATAAAAAAAAAAGAAAGAGGAAGGTTTCCATTTCCATATTAATTAATTCCTATTTTAATTCCCCTCCTTTCACATTCTTTTAAATAAGCCCCCTCCCACCCCATTAAAATTTCCCTTCCCATTTAAATTCTTTCCATTATTCCATTTTTTTTTAAATAATTTTTAATTAAAAAAAAAAAAAATCAGCAGAGAGAGAGAGGAAAGAGAGAAAATTTGAACAGTAGAAATGAAGAGAAAATGACATGGACAGATAGAAGAGAAAAGAGAAGTCTTGCATTTAATGATTTGTGGCATTGATTTGAAGAGTGATTTGACATTGAAGAAATTGACATTTGAAGACAAGTTTTCCATCATTGCAAAACAGCTATTTGAAGAAGAAAATTCAGCTGCATAGTTTTTTCAGCTGCACATATTTTGTAGAGATATTGAACTGACATTGTATTGTGAATATTGCTTCTTCATTCATAATCAGTATTTGAGTTGTTGATGTAAGTCATTGTTGATTGCCCTCCATCATTTGAGGAGCACATTTTGTACTTTGAGATTTCCATAGTTGGAAATTATTTGGAGTTATTTGTATTTGTTGTTGAATCACATTGTAAACGGGTGCATTTTCGGTTGAAGCCGACGCCCTTTCTTTTTTGAGCCTAAGTTGTTGAAAATGGCCAAAATCAATGAGGCATTAATGTTGTTGAATGACCTTATTCATTCAAATGTTGATGACATGATAAAAATGAGCAAGGATGCTCTTTGTAAAATTCACAATTGTTTGCAAGATGCACATGAAAAGATTGAGTTTTTGCAGTTGGAATCTCAGCTTCAACAAGACGAAATTCAGCAAAAGAGTCACCATTATGAACCTGTTTCTGTTCAGAAGATTGTGAAGGACTCTCATCAGAAGAAAGAAGATAAAGTTGCAGTTGATTCCAATTCAGTTCCTTGTTCAAGAGCAGATGTACATGTAGATGCAGCAGTTCAGCCTGCACTTCTCAAGCCCGTCATCAGACCTTGGGAAGAGCTTGTCCACAACAAGCACCGAACTGGTCTTGGATATGACAAGGATGTGTCCTTTCATATTCCGGATTACACAAAGCCCATCATATTTCAGAGTGCCGGATTCATGTATGACAGTTCACCTGCAGCTATTTCAGATCCTACTCCACTTCCACAACAGATTTTGAAATGCCAACACTATGATCAAGTTGGCCATATGAAAGATCACTGTTTTGATCTTCATCCATGCAAGCACTGTGGTCGGCACACCCATTATTCAGACAGATGCTTCAGAAACAAGCCTCCTGCAAGAACCAAGATTCATCTTGGATGGATCGCTTCTCGGCAATGGGCATCAACAGCCAAGAAGATATTTAAAACACATGTTATAACTTGTTCACGGATATTGAGCAAACTTGCAGTTGAGTTTTCGCCATCATCTCACCTTGTCCCTGACAGGGGGGAAAGTGGTGGTTATGTACAAGCTTCGACGTCAGATCAAGTGAGCCTGAGCCACAATCTCTCATTCCATGTTCAGAGTTGTAGCCAACAGTTCAAGCGAGCCTGAGCCACAATTCGTCATTCCGGATTCAGAGATGTAGCCAGAGATACGGATTCCCATGAGCATACCTTCGGTTGGTGGATAACCTAAAACCATCATCTTTGGTTGGTGGATAACCTAAAACCATCATTTTCGGTTGGTGGATAACCTAAAACCATCATCTTTGGTTGGTGGATAACCTAAAACCATCATTTTCGGTTGGTGGATAACCTAAAACCATCATCTTTGGTTGGTGGACAACCTAAAACCACCACAGGTAGTAGACCTCCCTTCCTTTAGGTCGAAGGTCAGATGAGAGGTTTATATCTATTCGGGATTATAGAAGGTCTAGGAGTATATACAGGAGCTAGAGGATGAGTCTTGGCCTCTTTAGGCTCATCAATTCGAAGAGGGTCATCATAAGATTTGGAAAAATGATGGAGGCCAAGATCAAAAGAAATCTCAGTATTTATACTTTTTGAATAGGTAGAACCAAGATTTTGGTCACCTTCATCATGCAGCAAATTCTGAAAAAATTTCAGGACAACTTCAGGAAAGGCAAAGAAGTAATTTACAAGAAAGAAGATTAGATCCTTAATACCATTCCACTTTGAATACTTGAACTTTGTGTAAGATCCTTCCATTTTCCTGTAGAAAGTGTCGGTCCTCCAGTGGAGTCGTAAAATCAAAATGATATAACTATGGCGAGATTCTTTTAAACCTTTCGAACTTATATCATGAAACCCTTTTATTCTACCAACGTGACATATATTTATTCAACAGGGGCCCATGCATCCATATTCGCCCTTTTATAAATCAAATAAATATTAAATAATGTAAAACCACTGAATCATACCTTGAATTATTGCTCGTGCACTTCACTGTGCGATTACCATCGGATCTGACATCCTCCAGATTGAACGATCCTCGTGAGTATCACGTTTTTTCAAAGGCAGAGGGTTAACGCATGAAAGTTGCGTGATATGGGCGGTATTGGGGAGATGACGTGCCCTTATATTACTGGATCGCGTTTTTTGGGAGTGGTTTTGCTCCGGGCCAAAAGCAACGTGATGAAGGTGGTTTTGGTTTCCGAAACCCACCGGTGGTAAATCAACCACGCTTTAACTCAGGCTTTCACTGTCGTTTAGCGTTTAACACCTCGCATTGACTCACTGCTGGGTCCCACTGATATTAATTTGTCGGCTAAAGAATAAAGCTTTTTACTTTAATAACAGAGATTTTCCAAAGAAACACTGTTACCGATGAAATAGGTAACCTGACCTCAAAACGGGAACTCTAGCACAAAAAGACTGAAAAAACATGAAAAAACACCCCAAAAACAAAAAAAGTGTATTCCAGAACGCACTTGGTTTTTTTTTAAGGTCAAATTTCAACATTTTATAAAATTATGCTAAAAAAAAAATTGTTTCTTGAAAAAAAGATTGAAAAAACACCCTCAAAAGAAAACCAGTTGATGCTGGAATAACAAAAAAAAAATTTGTGTCATATTTTTGACATTTTTAAAAATAGAAATAACATTTTCTAATTTTTTAAATTCAAACATTAAAAAAAACCTAAAATTTAAGAAAAAAAATAAATTTAAAAAACAAAAACATTTTAAAGCTTAAAATTTAAAAATATATAGGAATTAAAAAATAAAAATAAAAACAAAATACAAATTTTAATTCAAACATTAAAAGAAAACCTAAAATTTAAGAAAAAAATAAAAAAAATAAAAAAAAATTAAACATTAAAATTTCAAAATATATAGAAATAAAGAAATAAAATAAAAAAACAAAATAAAAATATTAAATTAAAAAAAAAAAACAAGTTAAAAAAAGAAAGAAATTATAAAAAATAAAATATAGAAATTAAATTTAAAAAATAAAAAGAAAATGTTTATTAAATTAAAAAAAATTTTAAAATAAAAAGAAAATTTAAAGAAATATATTAAATTTTAATAAATTTAAAACTTAAAAAAAAAAAAATTATTGAAATTAAAAGTAAAAAAATGAGAAATTAATTAAAAATAAAAAATGAAAAATAAAGTACAATAAATATATTAAATTAAAAAATATATATATTAAAAAAACAAATAGATTTTAAAAAATAAATTAAATTTAAATTATAAAAAATAATATCTATATATATATATATATATATATATATATATATATATATATATATATCCGGATGCGGTTGCTTCGATTGATATGGGAAACGCAGTGGTCACCCATTTCATCAAGCAGGAGCCACATGGCGCCCTACCACTGCATTCCAATTATTACCGGATGCATTTATAACATGGTTCATCACCCAACTTGGCATTCAAGCCGGTGGGGAAGACGAGGCCGCCACCATAACTTGACGTCGTCCTCCAGCTGCAGACGCATTCTCGCCTTCTCGATGCTTCATTGTTGGGCTCTGCAATTTATTTGGATTGTCACAATGCATAAATTCGTCGCTCCGCTCGGCTCAAGCTGTCCTCCGGAGGCCAAGATTGCCAGTTCACGCACTGCTCTGGGTCGGAGGTGTAATCTCCACTGCTGTGTGGAATTCATTCCTGGCTTTCATCACTCTCAAAGCACATTGTGCCCCTGGCTTCCTGCAGGTCCGCCTCAGCATTTTTCGCCTGGTCCGCCTCTGCCTTCACCGCCTGTCACTCTGCTTTTTTCTCCGACTCGTCTGCATTCTCCAAGTGAGAAAATGCCTCGGCTTCGGCACAGGCTCAGATGCCGCAGAGGTAGCACTCGAGCCAGGCCCGCCTCTAGGCATCGCTCCCCCTCCAGCCTTTCGAATTCCTCAGCTTCTGACTCCCCCCGTCACGCTTCTCCTCGAGCCTCTAACAGGTGCAGAACTTTGCATGGCCCCTCCTCGCTGGTCCATCACCCGCCCTTTCCTCCGCGCGATGCATTTGTCCCTCCGCCTCCCACTGACCCTCGCAGTGTTGAGTCTGCTCATCTGGTCAACCCGTCCACGACTTTGTTTCACTTCCCCTGCCTCACTTCCCAGCCTATGGTGGTGGCGACGATCACGGTGACGTTCAAGGAACTCCCTCAATTCGGTTCGATGACCTTGCCTCCTGCGCATCCGGGTATTCAGCTCCGCACCCCTGGGTCTGACCAGGCTATCCATACTGATGCACAGAACCGCTCACACGACGCTGAGGGAAGCAAGCATGGCGGTGGCAGTTCCAGTTTCAAAGGCACGCCAACGGAGCAGCACGAAGCAGGCGAGGTAGCGAATCCCACTCAGGACGATGATGATTATGGCTATGGATGCAGAATCGAAGAAGAACCCCCCTTCGACGATTATGGTATCTAGGATTTTCAGCTTTTTTGTATCTTTCAGGTCAGTTTTTTTGTCTGGATGGAGTCTTCAGAATTCCTGGCCTGCGGGCTTGACAAAACACTGTTACAGCCCTATGTCTATGTTTAATGATGGTTCATACTGCTACAGTTTTTAGGTTTTTTGCTTAATGTTGGTTTCCTCCTTAGAGGCAGCAATTAAACTTACATCACGTTGGTTTCCCCCTGTGGGCAGCGCTTTTTTTGATATTCTGCTGAACTCGTCATGCCTATGAAGGCACACCTCTGTATGTACCATATTTTCTTACAGTAATAGAATCTAGTCTTATTTAGAAAAAAATAAATAAATATATATATATATATATATATATATATATATATATATATATATATAAGAACTTAAATTTAAAATATACATTAGATTTTATTAAATTTTAAAAAAAAATGTTAATATTAAAATAAAAAAGTAAATTAAAAAAATATATATATATATATTAAATTTTAATAAATAAATGAATAAACAAATAAATTTTGAAATAAAAAATAAATTTTAAATATAAAGAAAAAAAAAAGAAACATTGTTAAAATAAAAAGTTAAAAATCAATTAAAATTGAAAAAATGAAAAAAAATAAAAATAAATTAAATATATTAAATAAAAAATAAAATAAAAACCAAATTAATTTGAAAATATTGAGTTTAATTAAAAAAAAATCTAATTTTAAATACACAATTTTAATTGAAATAAAAAAAATGTAAAATTTTATGTAATTACAAAAATAATAATAAAAAATTTAAAATTTAAAAAAAATGTATTAAATTCAAATAAATTAAAAAAAAAAATACAAAATTTACTAAATTTTTAAAAATTAAATGAAAAAACTAAACATAAAATTTAATAATAATAAAAAAATATGAAAAAATTAAACAAAAAAATCAATTAAATAAAAAAAAAATACAAAATTTAATAAAAATTATTAACAAAATTTAGAAAAAAAAAAAAATTAAAAAAAATAGAACAAATTAAATTTCAAATATAAAAATTAAATTAAAAATAAATAAATTTTAAATTTTTTGAATTTAAAAAATAAAAAATTAAAAAAATCAAATTAAAAAAATATATATAAAAAATTAAAAATAGAAAAAAAAGAAATTTTTGGTCATGGTGGCGCCGCCAATCGGCCTCCCACCCAGGTGGCGGGGGAGGCCGGCCGCTGGGCGGGAAGTCGTTTCCGAGAATCGGCCTCCCGCGACGGGAGGCCGATTCCGGGAATCGCCCTCCCACGGCAGGAGGCCGATTCCGGGAATCGCCCTCCGGGCGGAGGTCGCCCATTCTCGAAGGAGCCCCGAATCGGCCTCCCCACGCGCGAGGGCGATTCCCGGAATCAACCTAGTATGACCTTGAATCGGCCTCTCGCAAGCCGGGAGAGAGATTCCCGGAATAGCCCTCCCGCCGCGATTCCCCCATTCCCGGAATCGGCTAGAGGGTGATTCCTGGACCGGCCTCCCGCGGCGGGAGAGAGATTCCCGAATCAGCCTCCCCGCTCGCGGAGGGCGACCCCATACCCGCTCCCGCCGGCGGAGGGCGATTCCTCCCCGGAATCGGTCGAGGTGGCGCAGGCCGACCACCAGGCCGGGCGGGGTGCTGCATGCAGCCTCCCCGCCCGCCCAGCGGCCAGCCTCTACCGCCACTTGGGCGGGACGCCGATTGGTGGCGCCACCATGTTCAAAAAATTCTCTTTTTTTTTTTTTAATATATATATATATATATATATATATATATTTTTTAGTTTTAGTTTTCTTTTTTAATTTTTTTTTAATTTTTAATATTTTTTAAAAATTTTTTTTTTTTTTTTTTTTAATTCAATTTTTTTATTTTAAATTTAATTTTTTTTTATTTTTTATTTTTTATTTTTATTTTTTAATTTAATATTTTAGATTAATTATTTTTTAAAATTTAAAATTTATTTATTAAATTTATTAAATTTCAATTAAATTTAATTTTTTTTAATCTTTTAGTTTATTTGGTTTTTCATTTTTAAAATTTATAAATTGTTTCATTTAAAAAAAAACAGTGAATTTATGGATATTTGTTTTTTAATTATTTGCACGTGGTTTTTTTCATTTTTTTGTTTTTTAATGATAGTTTTTTTAATTTTAATTTTCTTTTTCAATTTTAAATTTTGTTTTTTTTTTTTTTAAATTTGTTTTTTTTATTAATTTTAAAATTTGTATTTTTTTTTTCTTCTTATTATTATTTTTTTTAATTAAATTTTTAAATTTATTTTTTTCTTTTTGTATTTTATTTTTTTTTATCAAAATTTTAATTTTGTAATTTAAATTATTTTTAAATTTTCTATTTAATTTTTTTTTTTTTTAATTATATGGTTTTTTTAATAACTTGGAAAAAAATGCTTTTGATGTTTTTTTTTTTTAAATTTTTGGTTAATTTTTGTTTTTTTTCTTTAAATTATGTGTTTTTTTTTCAAATTTTGCCATTTCTTTTGATATAATTTTCGAATATTTTTGTTTTTGTTTTATTTATTTATTTTTGTTTAAATTTTTTATTTTTACGAGTTAATTTTGTTTTTTTTTTTTACATTTATATTCGTTTTTTTAAATTGTCTATATATATATATATATATATATATATATTATCTAAGTTTTTTATTTTATTACCAACATGAAAATCACCACTCTGAAAAAAAAAGGTTGATGCTGCATCAATACGTTTCAAAATTAGCATGAAAATCACCGCTCTAAAAAAAAAAGTTGATGCTGCATCAATACGTTTCAAAATTAGCATGAAAATCACTAACATTTTAAAACAAATATTCTTCATAAATAAAAATATTAGAGTGTCAAAAATGTGCTCCAAAAAAGAAGAAGGTGATTCTGCATCACCACTTTTCAAAATCCGGTGCTTTTTATGCTACCAAAAAAAAGTAGGTAATAGTGCGGTTACCTATTTCATCGGTAACAGTGTTAAGAACCGTCGTGTTTAATATAACCTGAGTTTAACCTCAGATAGAGTTCTTAATACTCTTTATTTCACACGGACTGAATATGATATTCTTCAAACAGAATAAACACAGTCAATGAGCGCCGAGAGTGTGAGCTTGAAGACAGTCAGATCGTATTTCTCCCCAGTGGAGTCGTGAGAAATGTTAGCTCCCGATCTGAACCCCAGGCTGAAAAAGGGAAAAACAGGGTAACATCTAAGCCACACTCAGCCTTGTAGCTAGCCCTACAAGGTCAGGAGAGGGCTCTCTCCATGAAAGGATATTCAATAAAGTACAATAATGAACTGATTTTATGCTAGGTATATAAATGGAAAATTTTTAATGAAATGGATGAAATTTTTTAGGGACGTGCAGGACAAATGGGACAGTTTGAAACTAGGGAATTAAATCAGGACACAGGGTACTTCATGGGGTAAAATAGGTAGGAAATTTTAGCAATTAAGTCTAAATAAGGATGGGATGGAAAGAATGGTGAGGAGTTGAAAATGGCACAATAAATGGATCCTTTTCAAACAGAAGAGAAACACATAGTATTGAATGATTTCCCAAGGTAGAGCATAATAATTGATTCTACCTGTCTATCTTGAAAACATTCAATCAGAAACTTTTATGAATGAAAGGTGAAACATAAAAATTTACATATGACCACAAAGGAGAGAACAAATGCTAAATTTCATACCACATGGATCCCACAAATCAGATCTGCATCTCTTATTAATTCCCTGTCCAAAACTGTTACAATGGAGTGCAGAGCGTTCTTTTCCACACTATTCCCCTACTTTTGAGTTATAGAATTCTTTACAAATGATTTAGAATTACATTAAATAGACCATATTTGTGGGAACATGGATCCACAGAAAGAGGAACAATTTTTACAACTCAAGAACTGAAATTTGAAGATAGAAAAGAGAACTAAAAATTTGCCTAAAAGAAGGAGTAGCGTTACATTTGACTATTTGACATATTCACTACTTAAAATGTTGAATGAAAAATAGGCAATTTGAGGAGCAAATCCCTATTTTTTCGCTGCTATAGAAATCTCTGTTTTATATTAGCATCTGAGTCTTTGACTGTCTCTCACTATTTCCATTATTTCGTTGAAGAAAACTAACTTTAATAAAATGCTTTAAAAATGAAATGAAATTATGCCTTGGTGAAGGGAAAATCGATTTCGGATGGAGGGAGTGAAGGGAAGTGGGGTCCATATTATAATCGCAATCGGGATCAATCGGCAGGAATAGATGCAACATATAATAAAGCATTGTAATATGCTTATGTGATGGAGCAATCGCAATCGGCAATCGGAGGAATGGGGAGGATATATGTGAAACAAAAACCAAAAGCTCCGATGCGATTGACATAAGTCTGATGGGGTAATGCAACTATAGAGCGAGGAAATCAAAAATGAATTTTCACTTTATATAAAAGGGGAGAATGATTTTTATTGAAAAGGCGGAGGGCTAAAGGTGGGACCGTGGTCAATCGGCATCGAGAGATCGGGGCGGATGTATCATATAATAGATTTCCTCTGATGCGATGGGGATTAACTATGAAGGGGAAAGTCCTTTATAAAACGAATTAATATGAAATTAGATTTTTACAAAGGAAAAGGCTCATTTATATTTGTAAATGGGCGGAGGATTATGGTGGGACCGGGGTCAATCGGAATCGAAATCGGAAGCTCGGGGTAGAGTATAACATAATAAAATTCCTCTGACACGATGGGGATCAGCGATGGGGGCACGGCTTTGTAAAACAAATTAAAAATAAAATTTATGTTTTACAAAGGGAAGGGCCATATTATTATGAACGAGGCAGAAGATTTAAGTGGTGGGACCCGTAGGTCCATCGGCATCAGAAATCGGGAGGAGGGTGAAGGGAACAGTTTTTTTTAACAACACCAATTGGGATGGTCCGATTGGCTGTGGGCCGTCGGATCAGATGATGAGATTGACAGCGGAGGAGTAGTCGGGGGTTTCCAATCGGCGGGGGCTCAATCGAACGAAACAATTTATGAAATTGCCAATTGCATATGGACCGTCCGATTGAAGGGAGAGATCGATAGTCAGGATGTACGTCGGTCGAGTTTCCGGAGTTATATAATTGGGAGCCGCTTAATGCAATCACATCGGAGGTTTTGGCAAAGGGCCAATCGGGGCACACATATAAAATGTTGCAATGCAATGGGAAAGGTAAGGGAATAGAATTGGTGGAGATTATTTATAATAAAAACTTTAACTTTATTATAGTTAAAAGGTATGGAGGGGAAGTGGTTTGGAATGGCGGGGGGGTATTTATAATATGAAACTTTGATTTTATTATAAAGTTTCAAGAGCATGAGGGGAAGTGGTTATATTAAATCACATATGTGTTTACATAAGACTTTTGCAATGCGATTATGTGATCGGATGGTGAAAAAGGGGTTTATAAGAGAAAATAATAAACTTTAATAAAATAAAGTTTAGGGGAAAGGAGGGAAAAAGGGGAAGGGTTAGGATATAGGGGACTTTTGTTCACTTAGGCATAGATTTCAATCCAGAAGTCAATTTTGAGAGTGTAGTATATCGTTGGAAAGATTTTTCCATGCTCTTTCTGCTGAACATACTTAGAAGATGATTTGACGCTAAACATGCTGTGGAAAACTTCTCTAAAAGGTAGGGTGATGACTTTGTGGAGATGGCAGCTTATGAAGTGTTGAATTATTACATATGATGACATAATATTCATAATGAATGATAATAAAGGAAAAGTATCATGTTTTCACTTCAAAACATGGTTTTGAGGTGAAAATTACCTCAAATCGAATAATATATTTCTTTGATCTTCCCGGTGCTGTGACTTTGAGTTTATTGACTTTCTCATGACCTTGTTGATTTTTATTGACACTTGACTTTATTGATTTGACCATGGTGAGATCCTGGAACCTAACGAGACCCATCCTATGACCTACTTACATGACTCACAAAGTGAAAGTAACCCATGACTAAAGACCACAGAGAAGAGAATAAACAAGTTTCACATCAGGGAAAATTGATAAAAAAATCACTACCATCAATGAATCCATGACCTAGCGGAATGGTGAAAATTTATGGTATGGGACTCCTAATATGAAAATGCAAAAGAGAAATTTTGATCATTGATGGCAGTATGACTAGACTGACAGTAATAGACTCCATGGAAAAAAATTTAAAATTGGTTCTCATACTTCGATTCCCACAACATACTATGAAATATATGAATAGGTACAAGGTCTTGGGTAGTCCATTTCCAACCCATGGCTGGATATTCCGAGGTAAAACACACAACATCCATGATATAGGCACTCATATAGAATGGGTGAAATTTTATGGAAGAAATGGAGTGATTTTTCCTATATTATAAAATCTGAGTGGAAATATAATTTGATAGAATATTTCCCCAATCCATAAGATAGGAATATATAGCTACCTCCATGAGAGATCCATTATACTGAAATCGAGTAGTCTCTGACTGACCAAAAAGCCTAGACATCATCGCAAAGACAGAACTATAGGGGCTTGAAAGGGAGTCATTAGAGTACATACCCTTTTCATCATTCTTGTGCTTGTAGGGTTTGCTTCTCCATTGCTTGATTAGCTTCGATTTGAACTTGTTTTATTTTGAAATCTATGCAAGAAATTGTTTACATAACCCTTTTTGGGGTCTGGAATATGGTACATCAACTTCAGATCTTTGGCTTTAAAGGAACCAATCATTGTTCCTCTGCTAGTAAGAAATGTGCTATCCCCGATATTGAGATTATCAATTATCTACCTTACCATATCAGTTTATGGTAATATTTTAGGTCGTGCAAAAATTTGATGTAGGAAACAATTAGCTACTTGTTCAATTGTAGCTTCGGAGGAATCAAGAGCATCGACGGTTTCTTTTCTTTGAACTTTGTGAGGTTTTTCATCCTCGAGCAACTTGTACATGGATTCCCATGAGGAGGATCCGCTTTATGGTCCACACATAGTATCTGTAAACAGAGGCATCAATTATGTTCTCTCAGTTATAGCAGGTGTAGGGTTTATAGGGGTCATATACTTCTTATCTTTCTTAAGATATTTAGAGATCTCCGAAGAATTCTTCTTATTCAGGCTCGCCTACAAATAAATGAGAAAGGATAAGAGGAAAGAGGGAACTTTTGATTTTATAGTATGCACAAGTACCATATATGAATGTGACTTAGGAAAGAAGGAACGGATGTGACTTCGCACTCTGATAAGATATGAATTGAATGCTTCTTAGAGAAAAATGATTATGGAGGTATGGGTGACAAAACCATTAATTTATGATATTAATGGTTGATATGGGTTTTTGTTCCCATATAATTATTTCCGCATTAAAATCAGATATGTTGCATTGCAACTTTGATATCACAATCCCAATATCGGGGAAAATAGATGGAGTGCGAAATTTTCAAGTTGACAAGATTGTGATGTGCGATGTGCGATGGATTATATCACATCAACGAACATTTTCGGGGGAAGAAGAATGATTATGTTTTTGGGAATGTGATATGATGAGTATATCGCATCGGGGAAGTATGAGAGGTGATAATAAGACTGTCGGGGCAGGATTTGCGAAATGTGAAATGTGAAATGCGATATACAATGGCTTACGTGGTAGAAGTGAGTCCCACAGGCTTTCCTTATAGAATTTTCTTGGAAATATGGCTTGTTACCTTATAAAAGAAATTTTCTTATATACATCAGATCGCAATATGTTTCAAGTGACCTTTTAGGATTTATAGATGTTTCATTGTGGTTTTGCGATTGCGATGATGTGACCTTTCTTAGCTTAAGTGCTTTCAAGGCCAAATTTTATGGTTTTTATCCCCTTTTTTTATCCCTATTTCTATCTAATGAATTTCTCTAAGGGTTTTATTTTTTTTAACCCTAAAAAATAAAAAGGGTAGCAATTATTTTCTAAGCTAACTATTGCTAAAATAATGGGGGTTTTTTATTAGCACAACACCTACTCAAGTCGGCTTCAAGAAGGATAATTGTATCTCTATAAAATAACACATCAGTCCAACTTGTTGTCATGTCGGATTATTTAAGGAGGAAACAACTATATATAGGGAAGTACGTCTCCATTTCAGAACATAATTTCAGTGAACATTTTAGTGAAGGTAATATAAGTGAGAAAGGTGAGAAATATTTCGATCTAACGGTCAATAGAAGCCCTACATCCAAGCAAATGAAAGAGATCAAGGTGAATGGAATATTGAAGAGATTCCATGTCTATTTCCGAGAAATTTGTGTCACACGTGCAAGGAAAAGTAAGGGTAGATACATATTACAAAAAAGGAAAAAATTGCAGAAGTTAAGAATATGAGTTAAGGGAAGAATTTTGTTTATGCTTCATGCCAAGTTAACATAGAGATCCTATCTACTTAAGAGAAAAAGTAAGGGACAAAATTTATCCTTTATCAGTCACACATGCGATAAAGGAGAGTCTATTACAACAGGGCGAAGACTACAATTAAGGAGGGAAAAATGTTTAGATCTGAGTCGGAGAAGTGAAGGTTAAATTGCAGAAAGGTGACTTGGTCTTGGAGAGGTCATTTTGGTCAAGGGTATAGGTCATTGTCTTGGTATTCTTCAATTGGAATCTGTATAAGAAGAAGAATTTGTTGGGTTTTCCTATCAAATAAGAAGATTTTTTAGCCCTAGCTGATAACCTATATTCTGTGTCTCTTTTCTCTTTATGTTCTATGAATTGGTTTTTGTTTGATGAATAAGAACACTAATAACCTAAGTAAAAGAAGATATTAAAATAAAGAAGTGAAAAGAACTCACAAGCAGTTACTAATATAAGATAAATCACTTAATCACTATACCCTAGATTTATCAACACATCGGTCGTTTCTCTTGTGTTTGTTCATGGCTTGCTTCATTGGTCGGTAATCATATGGTGTCTAGCATGTTTGAATCTAGCTCATTGATTCGCATGGATAGAATCATAAATTGGACAATTATGTGAACGAGATAGAATACCCTGGATCTAGTTTCATCCATCCAGGTTGTGATATAAGGATTAATACATTATCACAATGTATGCTGGCTATGATCATATAGCAAGTCATCCGATCATGGGTCCACCTTTTTCCATTAGTGGACGTGCCTTTTGATCATTGTACATGTAATGTTAGCTTATGTGTTGAGTATGGGTGTGCATCCCTCAAAAAAACTATCATGATGTAAATGTGTTATAGCAGAAGATGATCTTGTCGGTTGTTCTTGATCCCAAATTGTCACAAGGTAAACAACTTTAGTCATCAGTCACCATTTCTGATTTGGTGCTTTAGGGGGGAATCAGTTATAGTCCATTTTTTCACATCTGGTCAATCGACCTGTAAACTGGATCAATAAACATCGTTTCTACACATCCTACTTGGCCTTCCAACCCTTCATATCATCCTCAGGTAGTAAACCAACCATTTCAGTAGTATTTACCACAACAACCTCAGTGGCACAATCCATCCCGAGGGTGGAGGCCTAAAAAAAATCAACTATTTGCTCTAATGCCTCCACCCCAACCTCAACCTCATCTTACTCATGTTGCTCCACCTAGGCTACCTATACCTACACATTCCAATTTGAACCCAGACAACAAACATGCACAACAGGCTCCCAATGGAGTAACATCCCATCCTGCTTATGTTGTGGAGATATAAAAAGGTTAATCTCAGGTTGGGAAGAGTACTCCCAGAAAACCATCCCCCATCTCCACCTGTATAGGTTGAGGAGGAAAAGGAAGAAGATAACAATCAAATCCAACAACCTCCTTTTCTGGAGTGCTTGATCCACCCTAGTCACCACACCCTAGAGGAGACTGAACTCCTGGGAGAATTAGAAATTTTTTGTCTAAATGTACTACTTCTCTAGGCCATTAAGGATGTCCCTATCTACAATACATTCATTAAATAAAAGTTCTTCAAGAAACGTGGAAGGAGGAACAGAGATACCCCACCATCAATGTGGTAGGGAAACTGTCTGACCTGATGCTGGGGAAGGTGATATTTCCAAAATATCTAGACCCTGGTAGTCCAGTTGTTGATGTAAATATAGATGAAGTCATAGTCCCCAAAACTCCAATTGATTTAGGGGCTGTCATCAATATCATGACCTAGGAAACTATGTTGAAACTTAATTTGCAAGGAACTTTCAGGAAAACCACAATAGTTCTACAACCTGCAGATCGGTCCAAAGTAAATCCAGAATGAATTGTTGAGGATGTTGTGGTTACCACTGAATCCTGGGAGTATCCTATAGATTTCCTAGTCTTGCAGCAAAAAACCAAGTATAATGGTTCATCTTAGGGAGACCTTGGTTAGCCACTATAGATGCTTATATTAGTTGTCGGGCCGGAAACATAACTATAAAAAATGGGCCTTTGTCTAAACATATAGTGTTATATCCTCCAGCCCAACCTTCCATTGATCATAATCTCCCTATATGGTTGGAGGATGAAGAAGATGAGTTATATAACGCTGCCCCTATGTGTACCATAGTTGCTATCCTTATAGCGGGGTAGCTTGATGAAGATGTACTCATTGACCATGCCATTCAAAACTAGTCCTCCACTAACACTCCTCTTAAAACCCTAGTCAAAGGGTCTGAAAGCTAACCTTGGATGGAAGTGCAGTCAGTTGAGACAACCTCTGAAACCCCCAAGGCTGTCGAGTTTGGCCGATCCAGATCTCTGAAAATCAACCCAAACCTCTCAAATGAAGAAGAGAAGTAGCTATGCCAGCTTTTGAAAGAAAATCTTGAATCATTTTCTTGGGATTACAAGGACATGAAAGGGGTGCATCCTTTAGTATGCAGACATCACATTTACATCAAATAAGGATGCAAGCTTGTGATAAAACCCCAAAGAAGAATGAACCTGGCTCAGAAGGACATAGTCAAAGAACAGATGCAAAAACTATTGGATGCAAGGTTCATATATCCTATATCCAATAGTGAGTGGGTATCTCCTCTTGTCCTAGTCCCAAAGAAGAATGGGAAGTGGTGAATTTATGTTGATTATTGAGAACTTAACAAAGCCACCAAGAAATACCATTTCCCTTTGCCCTTTATAGACCAAGTCTTGGATGGTCTTGTAGGGAAGAAGTTCTTTTCCTTCTAAGATGGGTTCAGTGGGTACAATCAGATTCAAATCAGCCCTGAAGACCGGGATAAGACCACTTTCAAATTCCCTTGGGGCACTTATGCTTATAGAGTCTTACCCTTTGGGTTATGCAATGCCTCGACCACCTTCCAAAGGGTTGTCCTGAGCATCTTTTATGAGTTATTCCATGACTCTGTTGAAATATATATGGATGATTTACCACCATATGGGGATGACTTCCTGGAATCTCTCTCTAATTTGGGTAAAGTACTAAGAAGGTGCATTGAGATGCATCTCTCCTTGAGCCCATAAAAGTGTGAATTCATGAAGAAAGAAGGGGTTGTATTAGGACACTCCATATCCCAAGTAGGAATATAGGTAGATCTGCTCAAAATCACTATCATAAAAAGGGTACCTGCTCCTCAAAAGAAGAAAGATGTCAGGAGTTTCTTAGGCTTAGTTGGTTACTAAAGAAGTTTCATAAAAGATTTTAGCAAGATGGCTTTGCCATTATTTGGGTTATTGGCCAAAGATTCTAATTTTATTTGGTCTAGTCCTTGTCAAGAGGATTTTGAACTCATTAAGAAGAAATTGACTACTGCCCGCTTCCGCGAAGGTCCAAATTGGACTCTACCTTTCCACATCCACACAGATGCATATGACAAAGCTGTAGGGGCCACATTAGGTAAATTAGAGAACAAAATCCCTTATGCCATTTATTTCATCAGAAATAATTTGTCCAAAGTTGAGCTGAATTATATTGTTACTCAGAAGGAGATGTTGGCAATTGTCCATGCATTGAATAAATTCATGCATTATGTCACTGGATATCAAACCTTTATTCACAATGACCATGCAACCATCAAGTATTTAATGAAAAAATCGGATGTTAATGCTAGAATAATTATATTCTTGTTAATTTTGCAGTAATTTGATTTGACTATTGTTGATAAACCTGGAAAGGAAAATGTTGTTGCAGATTTTCTGTCCAGATTATTTCTCCCTATAGGTGAAGAAGGAATGGTGGATGACCAGCTTCCAAATGAACACCTCTTTGCCATATCAGCACTCTCACCATGTTTTGATGATATAGCCAACTAATTGGTTGCTGGAAGACTCCCTCCTAATATTTCATTTAGTGAAAGGAGAAAAATCATCGGAAAAGACGCCCCCTCACATCGATTAAGGAGACTCTCTTCAAGCTAGGCCCTGATCAAATCCTAAGAAGATGTGTGAGGGAGGAAGAAGTTTTTTATATCCTCTGTAAATATCATGACAACCAATGTGGGGGCCACTTTGCTGCAAAGAGAACTGCTTACAAATTTTTGCAGGCATGTTACTATTGTCCTACCCTTAACCAAGATTCCAGAAGATACACCAGCAAGTGTGACCAGTGCCAAATAACGGGTAAACCCACAAAAAGGGATGAAATGACTTTACACCATCAGGTGGCTCTTGAGACCTTTGACAAGTGGGGCATGGACTTTGTTGGACCCATCGATCCACCATCCAGATAAAATAAATATATCATAGTCTGCATTGATTACCTGATAAAGTGGGCTGAAGAAAAAGCAGTGAAGGTAGCAACCGACAAAAAAATATTCGAATTTCTGAGGGAGAATGTGTTTTACAAATTTGGATATCTAGAGAAATAGTCACTAATCAAGGATCACAATTCACCTCTCACCTCATTGAGAATATTTTGAGGAAGCACAAGATTAATCATAGAACTTCTACTGCCTATCACCCTCAGGAAAGTGCCCAATTAGAAGTAACTAACAGATCTTTAGAGAGCATCCTCACCAATGTTGTGAGCAGAAACATAAAATATTGGGTAGATATATTGGTAGAAGCTACTTGGGCCTACAACACCACTTGGAAGACAACAACATGATTCACTCCTTATGAACTAGTCTATGGTAAGGAATCTCTACTTTCAGTTGAGTTTGAATTCAATACTTTAAGAATGGTAACTGAATTAAATATAGATCTAGAAAATGCCCAAAAAGATAGGTTGTTGCAAATAAATGGATTGGATGAGTTCAAAATGCAATCACTTCTTCACACAGAGGTAGTTCAACTGCAAAGGAAGGTATGGCATGACAACAACATGAAAGAAAAGACCTTCCAAGCAGGATATTGGGCATTGTTGTATGATTCAAGGTTTAAAGACTTCAAAGGCAAGATTATGACAAGATGGTTGGGGCCTTACATAGTGGATAAATGCTTTGATAATGGTGCAATTGAAATGAGGACCATAGATGAGGAAGGGATCCCATTGCTTGTCAATGGTCACAGACTTAAAATTTACAAGAAGCCTTTGTCAAGGGTAGAATTCATCAATTCAATAAGAGGAGAGGTGTATGTGATGGGAAACTCCATAGTTTCCCACACCTTCTAAAAGAAAAAGGAATAAGCTTGTGGGTTGAAAACCTTGATGGAGGTAGCTCACTTGCTCAAGAGAGAGAGAGAGAGAGAATAAAGATTCATGGATGAAAAACTCTCTAAGGTGCCCAAGGAAAGTTTGTGGGTTGAAAACCTCCATGGATTCATCCCTCTTTCTTTCTCAAAAAAAAAAGAAAAAAAAAAGAACAAGAACAAAACCAAAAAATGCATCTGCATCACTTTGTTTTTCTGTGTTTGTTTTTTTGCAGGTTGTTAGTGGTTTCTGGAAAACATAGGGAAGAATTCATATTTTTTTCCCTTCTTATATCTTGATTTCCATCCCATCATTCACTCCATTCGTATTCATAACTTCCTCCATCACCTCCATATAGCAAACTCCTCCATTCCTGAGCATAATGTCGCAAGAGAAGCAACACACAAACCAACTGCTACAAACATCAGGAAGTTCCTTCAAAAATAAATTTTTCATGGACTGCCAAGAAGAACAACAAGGACAGCTATGTAACAAAATATAGGAGAACAATAATTCCACCCGTGGCATCTCAACCATCCCACGTGACATCCACAACAAAGAGAAACAACAGACAAAGATTAACATCTCATTCAAGAAGTTGCTCCTTCAGCAAGCTGCTCACCCAGAGAACAAGAAGATGGTGAAGAGCGTTGCATCTAAAAAGGCTTGTCCCAAACCTCAAGCTCATGTAACTACCTTAGAAACAAAAATTAAACTCAAGTATAAGCTTTCACCCCTTGCTACACATTCATAATAACCAGAAAAAAAATAATTTACAAACTTAGAGTTTTAGGGGAAGAAAGGTGCCGAGTTAACTCAGCCACCACCTTCAGGTATGGATGGAATAAAAATGGGATTACACACCACCTTTGCATGCAAAAGAAATTTTTTTATCAGTGGAGTCGAGGAGAATGAGCGGAGGAAAATGCGTAGTCCATCCTGAATTAATAGGGAGGAGGAACCAATTGTCTACGACAGAACTCGAGCTCAGTGGAGTTATATTGGAAATCCAAATTTAGATATGTCATCTAATAAAAGGAGATTTCGTCTCATCCAAACCAGTGAATTGAAAATTTTTAGAGGGAGAGGACCGATGGAAGCATGTAGTGCTTGAAGAAGAAGAAGAAGAAGAAGAACCAGAAAGAAAAATGAAATAAGAAACCCGAGGTAGAACCAAAAGAAACAAGAAGAACCAAAAGAAGAGGAGGAAGAACCAACAAAAACAAGAATAACCAAAAGAAGAAGAGAGAGAGACAAAGGGCCAAAGAAAAATAGAAGAAATGGCCATAGAACTCATAGATATAGTAGAAATTTGGCAAGACACAGAGTCACAACCTAGCATCACATCCCCTCACTACAAAAAGATAACTGCCACCATGGCTTCTCTGAGCGCAAAAAGAATAAGGCAGACCTCTAGGTATTCGGGAACTTACAAGAAAGACTAAGGAGTGCATTGGAAAGGGCACCATTATACAAGAGGGCCATGTAGGCCAAAAATATCTAATGGTTGGGACTAAAGCTCAACCCACCTTTGTTGTTGGGGCTGACTGATGAAGAGGACACATATGCACAAGATAGAGAATGGTAGAATGCAAAAAATAATGATGGATTTTACCCCATTGGGGAAACTCCCACACTTCTTCCTTAGGAAATCAAGGGGGCTGTCAAAGCTTTGAAGGAAATGGAGGGGGAGGATCAGTTTCTCAGAGGATGAGCAACCATTTAGTAGGGGGTTGATGATGAGCTCCATAATTAGACATATTTGGAGGGTTTAAAGTAACCTTTTTTCCTTCTTATATCTCTTTTTCTTGCATTTTTATTATTATTTGGGTTTACGATGCTAGTATAGGTGTTGATTGAGGATAACATACTATGAATGCCTTATATAAGGTTGAGTGTAGAAAATCATGATTTCTTAAGATTTTTTCTAAATATTTTATCATAAATACTTGGAGGAGATAGTGAGGAGAAATTATAGGAGGATTTTCCACCCTCAAAGTTAGCCAAAGGATCCCAAGTATTCTCTCTAGCAATTCTAATTCCATAAGCAGTTGAAGGATCCCCAAGGATTCTCTCCAGCAATTCGAATTCCAGAGGCAGTCGAGCAACTAAAACAGGATAACACTCAATCTCGGTTTACTTGGATTCCAGTGGACTCAATCACCATTTTTCTAAGGAGTTGTTGGTAGCTACCCTATAGAATAAATAGAGTAGAGCTAGAGCTAGAAGAGTTAGTCTATCCTAGTCTCGCTTCCATTCAGAATTATTGTTGTGAATTGTTGAAGATTTTTGTTTTATTCAGGGATCGAAACTTTTAGAGATGTATGTAGTTATTCTTTTACGAAATGAGAAGACTGATTCATTTGATTGATCTAAGTTTAGAGGGCTAGGCTCATGGGTTAGGGGCCAATCCATGTGCCTTAGCTTCTCTGTTATTATTATCTTTTCCTTTGTCATTTAAGTTAGATTTTCTTCTGATAAGTTTCATTGCTATTTAGTTTTTGTGCTGTTGTAGTTTTAATTGTTTATGCATAGTGAAATAGAGGAAAAATTCAAAACTATGGTCAAGTCTCCCCCATCTCATCTCTGTCAATAGAGTTCGAGTAGGGTCAGACCTTCCCACAGGAAAAAATATCTTTCTGTTTGAGTTTGGGGAAGAATTCATATTAGCAAGTCCTACCCTTTCCTTCATTATTTCATCCTGCATTTATGTTTGTTTCATGTACATGAATCCGTAGATGTGCTTCACTTCTGAGCACTACTCTTATGCTTCCGTTTCACTCCTTTACTTCTCACCTTAGCACTGCACTTACCTGTTGGACAATGGATAAACCAACGCTCCCCGTGTATTTCGTGACATGTACTAATCGCCTCTCATGGATCCTTATGTCTCGCAATTTGATCGTTGAATAACAAATGTGGGTTTTCTTTTAATGGTAATCATGATTCTGAACAAGTGGTATCAGAGTGTAGGTCATGAGTTCGATACACACCTGGCTCATGTTAGGGGGATATTGTTAGACATTGGATAAACCAATGCTCCTCATGTACTTTGTGACATGGACTAACCGCCTCTCATGGATCCTTATCTCTAGAAATCTAATCGTTGAATAACACCTACAGGTTTTGGTCTAACGGTAATCATGATTCCCAGGATTACCTTCTTTCGAACACCCTTAAGTTTTTCAACCTTACTTCTCTATTTTTCTCCATTCACGACCGCCTTACCCTTTTTACGAAAAATACATTAAAAACCATATAGAACCACCGAAAACCCAACCTTCGCCTTTGCTCCTCGAGACTCCTGCAACAGTACATCGCACTTCACAATCGAAAAATTTAACAATTACCTTAAAACTTATCGCCCATTCCTTGCGATTGCGATATTGCGAAATCACAAATCGCACTTCGCACTAATTACCTTCTACCGTTAACACTCACTGCTCATTCTTTACGATTGCGAAATCGTAAATCACAACTCTTAGATTTTTCCACTGCCACGTCATCCCCATCGCACATCGCATCCCATGGAACTTACCACACCGCACATCACATCCCACAAAACTTACGACATCGCAAATCGCATCCTACAGAACTTATCACATCGCAAATCGCATCCCGTAGAAGTTATCACATCGCAAATTTCCGCCCACAACCTTTACTGCAGTGCAAATCACATTCTGCACATTTTAGTTTATTCCTGTTAATCCTTACTCCTATCCTTGTAAACTTGCGATATTGCGATTCGCGACCCACCACATCACTCTTCACACTTCACACTATGTACCATTCATTTTATTCCTATCAATCCTTACTACTATCCTTGTAAACTTGACATATTGCGATTTGCGACTTGCCACATCACTCTTCATACTTCGCACTGCATACCATTTAGTTCATTATGTTAAGTCCTTACTACCATCCATTTAAACTTGTGAAGTTGTGATTGCAACATCGCACATCGCAACCTTTGTTTTCAATCGCATTCTACCATCGCATTTTTGAGTTATTCTTGCTCCAAAGTCATTTCTTATGTTATAATAAGGTTTCCTAAGGGTTTAACCCCCTTTGTCTGCTCCAAAGCCATTTCTCACGCTATCATAAATCTTGCTAAGGGTTTAACCCCCTCTTTCTGCTTCCAAACATCTTTTCATATGCTAGACCCCCCATTATCCTCTTAGCCCTTTTTCTTCCCTCTAAGCTTCAAATTAATTCATTTTAACTAAATTAAGGCATTGATAGTTTAGTTGCATGGACAGGAGTATGGTAGATAGATCATAGGATAGGTGGAGTGCATTTAGTGGTTTGGCCAAGTTAAGTGTGGTTTAGAATTAATTTCGTTTCTTCTATTTTTTTTTTTAAATTAAATTAGTTTCATTATTGGCATTCCCTTTTAGCAATTTAGTTCAGTTTCCTTTCTGTCATTTCCTTCCAGCAATTTAATTTCCAGTTGTTCTCATAATTTAAGAAATAGATCTCTTTCGTGAAGCAGAAGAGGATGAAATGAACATATTGCATCTACTGTGTATATAGCACTGTTACCTCAAAGTTTTTACAAACCATGAGTTGATAGAGTAAAGTAGGGCAACCCCTGGGAGTTGCAGCACTCTTGGTGCAATACCAGGGCTCACCAATAGAAAGAGATCGTTTTAAACTCTTAAATTGTTTCTAGAATATAAATCTATGATATGGACAACAAAACTAGTTTCCTACGGGAATCTTGAGGCCAACAAAAATATATATTAATGTAACCTACATTTTGTTAAGATGAATGAATAGCGAGGTACTACCAAGTTTACCAAAAAAAAAAAGGGTTAAGTTGTTACTAAAATCATTAACTTATCCGATCTCTCTTCACTTAAGAACCCTATAAAGTTAGAAATTATATCTGGAATCATACATCACTTGTGTTCAATACTAAGAAGGATGAGGTTGCTCCCTTCGTCCTTAAAAACTTTGAGCTGCCCTCTTTTGCAAGAATATTTGATGAAGCCCGCAAGGTACAAAAATATACTACTTGTGGGTACGTGGCAAGATATTCAAGGAGAAAATTACTAGAAGGGGTTATTAGATCCCATAAATCCTAATTTTGAAAATTATATACTAATATATGGTTATTTTGCAGAGTTATTCTATGATGCATTTGATAGTGAACTTTCCACCAATTATGTAGGAGGGTGTAAGTACAACCTTGATAAATTTTTTGAGTGTTGTAAAAGGGTTGGTCATTCCAGTAGTGTCAGCTATGAAGTGAGTAAGTACTTGTACGTAGAAACTGATGCACTGGGGAGGCCGATATAGCAATCTATTTGGATTAGCTTTATTGCAGTTTTCACAGATCCTCAAGAGATACGAAGACTAGGACATTGGGATATTGTAGTAGCCTAGAGAGGAACTGAAACACTCCAAGAATGGATACATGATGCTAGATATTTTTTATTTCTTGCTCGATTATATTTTAGTTTTTTCAACCATAAGGTTGTCAGAGTCATTTCAAGCACTACTTCTCCTTTAAGGAACAAAGGCCTGGGACACCGATTATCAGCCACAAATAATTTAAGAGATAATGGTGTCCGAGTAGAGAAAGGATATTTAAGCTGCTACATCTCTAAAGGAGAAGATTCAAGATGTGCCAGAGGTACTATTATTTCAAAGATTCTACAACTAGTGGATAAATACAAGGATGGAATTTTGAGCATGACTTTGACTAGAAATAACTTGGGAGCTGCCCTGGCAACGTTAAGTTCATATGACATAAGAAAATTTCTCAACTCAAACTTTCTGACACTACCTATACCTATGAATTTGTTTGCATTCGCAAGTCCGCGTGTAGGGAATAGAGAATTTTCCCTGTGAAAGTGGTGTGGTTGGTGAATAAGAGGGATTTCGTTCCCAAAGTTCTTGAATTTGTTTACAACGATAAATTATGGAAATGGTTAACAAAACTCTTGAATTGGCTTCCTTGGACATATTTTCTCATTGGTCTACTGATTGTTTTGGACAATAATGGCATCCACAATCTTGATCTTGCTTACGCCCAGGGTTTGGGCTGAGAGGGTCTACTCTAGTTGTTGTGGCCTATTAATTGAAGACCATCATATTCCATTTGAGATCATATTAATAAATCTGTAGAAGAAAAAAAATGTAAGATGATTTTCGGAATCAGAGCTTTTACTGGTATTTTGTTTTAATTTTTTGTGCTTTTTTATCACCATGAGCTCCTTCTGAGAAAATCAAGTTATTAAGGCATTTTTTTTTGTATAAGATAAAACCAGTTAGATGATTTTGGCCAAATTAACCGCCTTCTCTGTTTTTCTTATATATTTTCTAAGAGACGAATGCTTATCTAACATACTTTTTAAGAATGTCGATTTCACCATAGACTTAGAAATGTTAAGGAAACAACATTTATGATTTTTTATTAATCATATTTTATGATAAGACTAAAATCCTAATTAGATTGAAGTCTTAATTATATCATTTTAATGCAATCTTGTTACACACCTTGATACAATTTAGGTCATCATATATGGTACTATGCTCTCAACTATGCCAATTCTAGCTTGTTTGGGTTCTTTAATATTTATTTTAACTGATGGGGTTTTCTCTTGGACGATGTTGTAAATATCACACAAAAAACATAGAAAAGTTTAATATATAAATAAGGTTTATGTTTTAAAATCTAATGTTAAGCGAAAACACTCTTCTTTAATCTTTATGGCATAGTTGTTTATTTTAAGCATGGAACAACTACTTACTGAAAATTTTAATGGATTAAACTACCACACCTTGAATGTAAAATTTGAAATGCATTTATTGCATATAAACTTATGGGGTTCAGCTAAAGGATTCAGCACCTCAACACCCTAAATTTTTAGTTTATTGGTTGAAAAGGGAAGTGAAATTTAATTCTAATATAGGCCTTTCATTGTGAGATTCACAACTTCATCTCATACACTTGGAAAAATCATATCCACAAATATGGGAAGAGTTAAGCAAAATATTTGGGGTAAAGGCTCTGAATGCAAAATTCTACTTGAAATTACAACTATTCAGAATTAAAATTCAAGAGGAGTATCATTGTCTACACATATATAAATGATTTAAAATCTCTCATTAGGGATTGGGAAAACTAGGGTAAAAGTAGAAGATGGAGATGCTAAGGCTATTTTTCGAAACAATTTATCTAAAAAATTATGATAATGCTATTTTCACATTAAGTAAATTTTTCTCATATTACTACATATTTCAATTGTTCGAGAGCCTCATAGAGTAGAAAGAATGGCTAAGAAATAAATTTCATACCTATACAAAGTGAAATGTTAACCGAAAATTTCTAGTCAAGCTCAATCGAAGGAATTGTGTCCTACTAGGTGTAATCAAGGTGTTCAACATCATTCTGGGTAGCATATATTAAAATTTTGTATGCGCACCGAAGAAGGAACCATATTGTGTAATGGACAAAGTGATTCACATTATGGTAAGTACAATGGATACTTAAGTCAGCAAAAGAGCATAGGTACAACCATCTTCTATGTGGGGACCTATTACAAATTTTGACCTTATGCAGTACTACATATAACAAGGACAAAGTATATGTGAATATAGTAACCAATGTACCTACAATAGAGCCATGGGGATGACTAGAGAACATGCTCATTTATGCATTATAATAAATGACTGTGTAACAAATTTAGCAAATGAAGAAAATGATATAGTAACGAATAATAAACATCTTAATAGTTAAAAAAAATAGAAACAAGTACTGATTACGTGACACCTCAGCCATAGAATGTTATAAACTTTCATTATACCCATTTCTAGCCAAGTTGGTCCCATAATTTTATAAAATTTTGAGGATTCAAGGGAATTTTAAAGATCGAGACCCTATACATCTTATTTTAGGAAAGTTAAACTAATAAGCCATTATTAGTTGTTGTTAACCCAAACGTGAGGATTACTTGAGTCTGGTTTTCTTTATATACATAGTATAAAAATAAAGGAGGATACACAACAACAAAAACCTAGGATAATACATTAAAATTCCTATTAGGGAAGATGTAGCTGCAAGGGTTTCGGCGAAAGACACCTTGTTCGACATGGAGTATTCCATATTTTATTGCACCATTATTTTGAACACCTAGACCATGGAAAATATGAAGAATACTCTCGTGGAGCATATTTAGAAAGAATTAGAGGTTGAAGGTGAATCCTTCTTCGAGTATATTTAATTTGATCCATAGCTTATGAATACCTCCAATGAGACAAACGAGGAATAAATGAATATAGGAATGGAAAAATATTGAACCAAAACTTATAAAACCCAAATCAAAGTATTTTACATATGTCGTAGAGAAACCCCATCCATTTTCATGTTCATGTTCATAAGAAACCCAATCAACATTTTGGACCACTGTTAATTCTATCATGGAAATGGGTGGAAGGAAAAAAGAATAAAAGTAGAGGCCAATGAATTGTAGGGAGACATAAAACAACAAATAATAATGCCTAAAGTTGTGGTAAAGGAGAAAAGTGCCAAAAGAGTTCCCACTATCAATAAAGGGAGCATGATCGGACACATCAACTATTCCAGTTAGGGTAAATGGAAGGAAAACAAAATCGACAGGGTTCAAAAAGAAATATGATTCAAAATTTGATGACCAAAAAAGGGGATTTCACAACAACAAAGAAGATAAAAGCTTACCTGACGAGAAAATGGTGCAACTCACTTTTGAAAATTCTTGAAACTTCTAGTGTGTCCCAAGTAAATTTTAGAGGAAGTTAGGTGGTATAAAACAACAGTGAGTATTGAGGTATGGAAAAAAAATAGTAAGAAACTGATCTTACCATGTTAAAATTTTCCCATAGGAAATTATACATAAAAGGAGGGATGGAGTGGCCATGAGGTCGAGGGTGAAAAGAAAGGATTTTTGTGCCACAATCTCTCATGTTGACTATCTCTACTCCCAACACAATTAAACTAGAGAAAATACAACAAATTAAGAGTAAAATGTGAAGGTAAATTAAATTTTTGCCTAATTCATGAGATCCGAGCGAGTAAATGTAGTGAGAAATTTATTTTCGTACCTGAAAAGGTATGGCTCATTAAATACGAGGAAGGTATAAATAAAAAAGGAAGAATATGTTAGACCCAGATTGTCAGGTACAAAAAGCCTTGCTGAGACTTTGCGACATTGCGAAAAATGCATGGGTTGCATAATACCAAGCTCAAGATGAACTAATTTGGAAACAAAAGATGAAGAGATGACTCTAGATTTATTGTAGGGTTGATAGAGTTTCAGAAACCTCGAGTAAAAAGTTCTAATTTCCTCTCTTGGCCATAAATAAGTGTATACTTTCAAAACATATAAATGTATTAATAAAGAGAAGGAAAAAAAACACATATAAATCCATGCTACTCACGAAACCACAAATCAAAAAATCAGACTCCCTAACATGCCCATAGAATATCATGTCATCAGGCGATGAAGGCTCCCTCGTAAAGTAGCACAAAGGAAAAAAATGAGACCATATCGAACATCCCATTTAAGTTACGGAGCAACGTTGAATGCAGGAGTGGAGAGACAAATGATACCAAAAAATTAGAGCTAATACATCGAAATAAGCATTCGGGTTAGCTTGGAAAATTTACGACCTTTTGTTTCCAACACAAAATCGCCTTCATTCTTCGTTTGGAGCTCAAATGGAATGTGACTTCGCATGGGCGGGGAAATGTGGCAAGAAATGATTAGGCCATATGGTCACCAAGATGACACGCCACATGAACTAGGTATACCCTCCATGCACATCACAAGCGTGCCCTAGTACTATACAAGCGAATACATGAGAAATGGGTCTAGTACTTCATGTGCTCACGACACTAATGAGGGAACATGAGGTAGATTATAATTGGTATTCTAAGCCAAAGAATTATTCATTTATTTGTGAACCATGAAAATTAAGTGAAGGGATAAATATAATTGATTTCCCATACTCTACATACTCTAAAAAATATATAAAAAATTTTTGATAGGTAGAAACATTGGAGGATATATATATATATATATATATATATATATATATATATATATATATGTATATGTATATATATTCCATAAATTCTAAAAAAATTGTATCCATCTGGAAAAGGTTGGAAGATTGCTAAAAATAACATGGTGAAACTTAGTTGAAAAAATAATAATAATAATCAGTATGAAAATTAGGGTACGTGACACCTTGACACTTTTGAGGGCCAAGATATCCTTCCATACCTCGAGAGGAACATAATTGAAAGTTGTGGCCATTGTATCATAGGAAAAACGGTGCACAATTTTGTGCCCAATATTCCCTCAATCACCTCACTAACTACTCGTTATTTTCCTTGAAGCCATGGGCATAACTACAAATAAAAAATGAGGACAACCACTAAAAGTTTTTACAAATAAAAGAAAAGGAAGGATAATGAAAATTTCTCTAATTCTAGATCTATAGACAATAAGATCATGAATAAAAACCAACTCGACAAGCCCAAAACCTAACAAGTTACCAAGTTCACCACACTTCAATTTCGTAAACAAATATTTGCAAACAAGACTAGAAATCAAGATAAAACAGGCATAAAACAAAAATATAGACCCCTACAACGACTGAAAAAGTAGATTAAAAAAAATAACTTCCAAATTACAATAGAACCGGGAACTAAAATTACTAAATAATTGAGTATAACACCACCCTATAAAGAAACAAATAGCTAGTAGCTAAAATAATTCAAATTATCCACCACAACATAATATCAGGCACCCATAACGTGCAATAACAGAGAAATTGGGACAATACCCACCTAAATGATAACAATTTTGGATGAAATATAGTTACAAACAAAGTAAAACTCTCTTAGGCTAAAGGAAGCTTGAGGGATTCCAACAACCAAGGCTACCACCAAACTTGAACATCACACTCCTAGATACCATAGAGAGATTCCCAAGGATTAATAATCAAAATGCAGGCCTAAAAAATGACCACCATACACTAATTATCAACAAGAAGTAGCCATAGATGGAGTTCAAGGTGACAACCTCGCATACACACACACAATTTCTTAGTTGTTGTCCATCCATCATCTTGGAACTACATTTAAAACGACAAGTGGAAAATGGACTAACACTATTGCATTAACTCCTTCTAGAAACATCGACCTGTGATTAATGCAAATGTTACGATGGGGTCTTCTCCAAAGAATCGATAACCACCATATGTACAACCCCATCAAGGATTTCTTTATCTTCCTCTATCGAACTATTGACAACTTGCATTTCATCTTCCCATGCAGATAGAGGCCATAGTACATATAAATCGAAACCTTTGTAACAACATCCCATATTGGCAAAAAAATCAACATCCTTGTTACATTCTTTTCAAGTATGTTGAAAAATTACTTAGTCGACATTACCAAGCAAAGCATTAATATCTTCACTAGAAGTCCCTCCAATCTCCAACTTTTCACTATATTTTTGATATATCGAGCATTTAAAAGTTTCTAAACGCATTATATTGTAATCTAAATATTGAATTCCCTTAGGAATAGCAATTTGAATGTCATTCTCCAATGTCGTGAACTCTTACAAATTGTTACCTGCTACCCCCTAATTCCATGCCAATACTCTTAAAGGAAAAAAGTTATCATCATGAAAAATATCTTCGAAACCTATTAATCTGAAATTACCCTTAGATCCCCCATCAAATTTCAATTTAATAAAATTTCTTGGAGTAATGTTCAAAGAATCATTTAAAAAAAAATTAATAAATAATATCATAATCCCTACTCAATATATTTAAAGAATCACTAGTTAAAATTATTATAATTAATATACAATATTATAAATTTATTCAATTTTGAATCAAAATTGATGGTGTCATTGTAAATTAAAAAATATCTATGTAATCATCAAAACACATAAGTATTTGCGATTCAAATAAAAGTCAAAATGAAAAAATACCTATGATATTGAAATGAAAATGGTTCAACTTATTTTCAATGGTTTCCAAAAAAATTATTATATGTTTTATTTTATAGTTTTTTATTTTTATTATTAATAATTTTTATTTTCATTATATAATTAAATAATTTTTGTTGATGCACAACGTTCCTTTTCATATAA
Organism: Pinus albicaulis; assembly: GCA_034641835.2. Lineage (NCBI taxonomy): Eukaryota > Viridiplantae > Streptophyta > Pinopsida > Pinales > Pinaceae > Pinus > Pinus albicaulis. Next base: position 1,055,214,065 of record CM076582.1, read on the forward strand.
AACTATAATTCCTCTCGGAACGCATACACAAATGGGTTTACCATGTTCCTTGAGCTATTTTGTTCTAAGAAAACAATTATTGTAAAATGATTGTAGGAAAAGGTATTTTAGGAATAAGTTTAGTTCGTGAAGAGGATAAATATCAATATTGCACTATAAAATAAATCTAAGGAAAATGCAAAATAAATCTAAGGAAAATGCAATGTGAATTTTGGATAAAAACTATTAAAAAAACAAATTTAATCCATTTATTTTAAAATATTTTCTTTAAATCTTCAAATTTAAGGGAAACAAAAATATTTGTAACTTTCTATTTTTGTTTTCAATCATTTTTTTTAAATGAAAATGTATAATATACAATTATATATTTATTTAAAACTACTTCACCTTTTCAAAACTAGCGAAACAAACTTTTCCTTGTGTTCTAAATATGTTAAAATTAAAACATATTTTCGTACTTTTTGTGTAATAAGTCATAAAATTGTGGTTTAAATACTAACAGAGACTGTAAAATATCAATATTTCACTCTCAAACAAAACCAAGCCCAATGCAATGCCAATTTTGCATAAATGTTGTCAAAATACATAAATATAGTAAAGTTAAGCTAAAATATTAGCAATAAAACTCAAACTCATGAAGCAACAAAAATAATTAAAAATTTTGTATTTTTTTTCAATCAAATTAGTTGGAATTCCAATTGATTCTTTAAATGCATGAAAATTAAAAAATATTGTTAATATACTTCATCCAAGGGTCACATTGATTTTCTTAATAAATATTAAAATTATTTTTAATTTCAAAACATTATTTAAAATGATTTTTAATTGAATTAACATTTTTAATTTTTTAATATAAAAAATGGATTAACTATTGAAAATCAAAATATTCAAAAAATAAATTGAAAATTAAATTCTATATAAGTACCAAGAAAATTTTAACCAAATCCAACCCAAAACAAATAAAAAAAAATAGTGTTTTCCCTAAAAATTTAATGATGTTTTGGCGACACCTAACATAGATTTAAGTCTATAGGAGGGGTTTATAAAAGCCCAATAGGAGGGGTTTATAAAAGCCCATTTTTTTATGATTGTACCTTTTTTACGTTTTTCTCTGATAATGCACCTCATAAGTGTTGAAAAATGAGCATAGAGGCCAAGTGAAGGTGTTGTTGCAAGGAGAAGCACCTGCATGCTCTTGCTCTTAAGGTCATTCATGCCCTACAATCTCGTGCACAGGTGTAAATCTGAGCCGTGGTTATGATTCTACTAAGGAAGTAGATCACATCGGATGATACATTTTTATGGCCACGATTGGAACTACCTACAAAGACCATCATCAAGGCCCACTTCCTCATTTACATTCAGAGGTAGGAGGCCAAGATATTCAACACATGTTTATTTCATATTATTTCAAGGAGGTTTTATTTCATGTACCACACACAACCTTTGATGGTACCTATCTCCACTTCTGCATGTTCTCCTCTAATTTGAAATGTTCTTCTTTATGCTGAACTCCATAGTGTTTATAACAATTACATGGTTGGGATTTAATTTCTACTAAGTATAATGTTGAATAGGTTAATGTTGATTTATTTTTTTCTATTATATTCAAATTGGTCATTAAACCTGGAGGCTCTTGAATACATCAATTTTCTAATGGTATACCATATCAGATACGTTGAAATGTCCATATTTTATTTTCCCATTTTTAAAATTTTTTATCTTGTTAGTTTGAGATTACTATATTTCTAGTCCATGAGGTGAAAAATATGATGTATTTATGAAAGAACCACCTAAATTAATCTGTAAAATCCAACGTATAAAATCATTAGTTGTAAAATCCAAACAACTCTAGTTTCAACAATATGATTTTGTCGATATCCTTTATAGAACAATAGTAGAGACCGAAAAAATATTTGATATATACTCAAAACATCATTTTACTCAATGTTTTATAAATGTAATGTAATTCTTCTAATGTAATTCTCACTACTGTTTGCAAAAATATTAATGCTACTCCTACGAAAAATTATACCAACATTATTCAATTAGATAAGTGAGATGTAAAATTCATGGTTGGATTTAAGGATGTTTTTATGAGAATGATTTCTAATATGAAAGTTTGTCAAATTATATATATTGTTGTTGAAATTCATGGGACTTATGATTTATTTCTCATAAGGGATTGCTCTCAAAATCTACAGGGATACTCCCCACCAATCACTCGCATTTTTGGTTACCATTCAAAGAATGGTCAAATAAAATAAGAATTGATTAGAAATACTATGTGAATGACGTGTTTATTGAACTTGAGGGATAAAATGAACCCATAGAGTTCACATAGGAAATTCTAGAGAATTACTCTCTTGAGATTGGTTTCAATAATTATACATTAGAAGAATTCGATACAAAGTTTGAACTCCTTCATTGCATTTGGACTGAAGATGAAAATAGTATGATAGTGGATATAGATAGTGCTAGATATTCTAACTTATATTCAGCTAAAGATGAAAATTGTACGATATTGGATATAGATAGTGCTAGATCTTCTAAGATAATTAGAAGCTAACTTCTAGACATTATTTTATGATGGTTCTATGTTACATGAGGGTGCAGAGGAATACTGTACATTGATTGATCCCTAGAAAAACAATACCTTATTTCCCGTAGGCCTTGGAAAAGTTCTTGATTTGAAGGTGAAACATTTAAAAGTTTTAGTTTGAAAATAATATTATGGAAGGTAAAGAATTCCATCCACTTTATTTTACTTCATTTGGATCATTTCCAATCTGAGGTACGAAGATTGATTACTGAATTGTATGCTTTTAGTATTGTGTACATTCCTCAATATAAGATTGTAGTTGTGAATACTCTAGCTGAAGTTGCTTCTAGGCTAGATCCATTAGATGATATTCTACCAACATATTTCTATTGAAATCCTTTTTAAGCCTTTAATCCCAAACAATGTAACTAACTCGTGGGTGTTCAATGATGACCAATAGATTATCCAATTATTTTATTAGTGAGGGCATGTTTAAGAATGTAGTAATAGATGATGAAGAGCATTCAAAATCGATGAGTATTTTTCAAGATGGTATGTGAAATTTAAGGAAGAATTCAATTCCCAAAGGAGTAGATCTAGAAAATATGTAAATTTCAAAACAAATAATTCTACTATGAATTATGAGCCGATTAATTTGGGTAGAGAAAAAAGATATTTAGAATATAAACCTTGGAACTTGCTATTAAGAAGCAAAAATTCAAGTTTATATGCAATTGTTCAGACAGTATTCGGATGTCTTCACTTGGATCTATGAATCTCTAAGAGAATATAATAAAAGGATAATAATTTTTCCATTCCCCTCAAAGAAGATGTGAAACTTATCTAATATAAATTAAGAAAAGCACATCCCACATCAGATCCACCAAATTAGAAATAATTGAAAACACTTCAGATGTGAATATCATCTTCATGTTTGTCATTCTTCCTAGATTTCCAATTTAGTGTTAGTCAAGAGGAAACCAAGAGAAATAAAAATATGTTGATTTCAATAATTTAAACAAAGTTTTGCAACATCATTTTCGAGCTTGCAGCCTCCATCATGGAAGATGACTAGTTTCCAAAGCTCTTTCCATTCATGTTCCAACGTGTGAATGATAATTCATTCAAGGTTTTATGCATGAATTAAGGTTAATCACCTACTCTGTCTCATTTCCTCCAAATATCCATCTATAGCATCCAATAGTATCCCGATGCACATCAAAGGATATAAGTAACCATTCAATTCTATCCTTACCCCACTGAATCATGTAAACTGTAGCAAAAAATTGTAAAATGTTTGGCCTTTTAAACATGTGAGTCAACATGTGATTCCTTTGTTAGTGAAAATGGTTGTATCCAAAATATACCAAATGCTTTGTTTCCCACTTTAAGCATTATAGTATTCTTCCCTCCACTTCATCTCCCATTCTTCAACATCCACTACTTAGTGTCTCCCCTTAGATTTACTTCACTTCTATGACCAAATCTTGAAACAAAAATGTTTTTTACCTTTTTAATGGGGCTTATGGAAAAAAAACTATTCATTAAATTTCTATTATATATGAATCCATTACAATAGCTAAAAATATCACTGTGATATTGAATCTAGTTGAATAGGGTGGCTATGTGATTTACTGGTACTGAGGACATGAAAACAACAGAAAACATCTCCATGAATCATATTTTTAGCATTCCTTGTCAGAGACAAGATGTTAGGTCCCTAGAAGACTAGTGTATCCCCTTATTGTTATTGTTTGTATCCCCATTATTGTTCTTTTTTTACCCATGTATTATCCACAGTGCTATTATTGTGCCCCATAGAAGCCCAATATTGTTATTTTTCTACCAAGTTACATTATTATTATTATGTCAGTTCAGATTATATTGTGATGCCTTTGACTCCCATATATATAAAGAAGGTTTTTTCATTTGTATCATCCAAGAATTGTTCATTTATGTAATGTAAAGGAGGTTTCCCACTCAAAGTGGATAACTTTTAAGTCATTGATGTATCTTTTCTTCTATTTTGTGAGATGGTTTCATAACATTTAGTATATGAGTGTTGGATTCTAGGGTTTCACTTCTTAAAACGGGTCATCCTGGGATTTCCGCTATAACATTTTTCTGCGAAGATTCAGAAGTTGAAATTGAAACCACATGGAGCTTAAATGTTGGTGAACTTCATGCCAGAATTTCAGATCCTAGTTCGATATGTTTTTGGAGATATGATTCGGGGAATTTAGGGTTTTATGCAGGCTCCAAAATTCAGTCTCAAACCGGTGACCTAGGGAAAATCGTCAGAAATTTTGTTTCAGGAATTGGATTTGAATTATGTAAAAAAATTCAGAAATTACATGGAATGTATTTTTTTGTTTAGTAATTTCAGGGTTGAAGATTGAAATAGTAACATGTGGCATGTCATACAAGTTCTCACTATTGAACTAGTCTATAATCAGGTCATCGTGGGAGATCGGGCATAACTTTACCTTGAAGAATCCAAATTAGGTTTGGAATGTGGCATTGGAAAGAAGACGCAGAGAGCTACTACAGGAATGAAGTTAAAATCTTGGGTATCCAAAACAACAAATATTCATCAAGTTTAATACCGAGCTCCTCAAACCAAACAAAAAGGTGTGTAATTTCTTTTTAAAATTTCATAACTTTTGTTTGAAAAGACAGTTGGAAGTGATTCCAATGGCATATTGAAGCACAAATATCAGTATTGGGTTCTATAATTCCTCTAAAAAATAATTCCACGCCCATTAAGCCATCATAAAGCTCTACTATGATACATGAAAAAGAAGAATTGCAACATGATATATCAAAAAATTTAAATAAATGATGTTACAAATTTTTTCATATCAAAACATATCTTAACAAGTTCATCGTGATGTTACAAATTTGTTCATATCAAGACATACCTTATCTATTTTTTTTGAAATAAACAGAAAAGTGATGGTTTAAAGACTAGGAAAGACTCTAGAGTATCTACAATTCATTGCAAAGCGAAACAAGGCACCCTCCATTAGCGCAATGACTGCCTCATATTCAGCAAGATTAAGGTCGAGGCAACCATAATAATGTAAAAATGACATTTCATCTTTGATATCCTACATATTTCATCATTGTTAGCAGAGTATATTGGTGAAGCTATGGAAGATGGTATTAAGCATTAAGCATTTACATATTAGTTTTTTAAATTATAATACAAAATTAGTTTATTTATTTCGAAAGTTTATTTAAATTATAATAAAAATATATGTTATTTATAGTTCAAGCCAACCTAATACTAATTCAAATCTATTGCTATAGTGATGCAATAAAAACAAAAAAAGAAATGTTCACAGTTTTTAGTTATGTTATATTAATTTATATTTTTTATTAGTCTTTTTCATCAATCAAAATGGATAGTAAAACTATTTTATTTCTTTGTCTCTTCCTCCTAGAATGTATTAAAACTATTTTTTAAATTATAATTTTTTATTATTTAATTTGTATTTTTGAATACATAAATCAATTTAACACAACAAAAATTCCAAACTTATTGAAACTATAAAAAATGAAAAACTTGTAATTAAATAAATCCTTACCAAATCTCTAACAATTATCTTTGAAAAAAAAAAAAGTTCCAATCTTTTCAATCTATTAACATAATTTTGACATAAAAATATATATGATATTTTTTATTTATATTTAGATATCATGTCATATTTTATAATAATATTTTATATTTATATTATAGTTTAGCTGTGATATTTTTTTAATATAATATTAAATTTCTTCATCCTAAATTATTATTATATAATTAAAAAAACAATTCAATATAATATTTATATGCTGTAATAATAATATAGATATGATTTATAATAACTGAAATTTTATTTTATTATTAAAATAAAAATTATAAATTTTTATATATTTTAATAATAATATAAACATAAACTATAATTATTAATATTTTATTTTATTATTAAAGTATGAATTATAAATTTTTATATATTAATTTATTCTAAACTTGATGAACTCAAAAAAGTGAATCACGGTTAGTAAATTGATAGAGAGTGGGGACTTTAACCCACTAAGGTAGACTACCCATCACGACAATTATTATTACAACATATATATTAATTATATGTTAAGATAGTTCATTTCCTTTCATTTTATCAATAAATATAATAGACAGTATGAATGTCCTTGTTAAATAAGTTTTAATATTAATATTATAATATAATTAAAAAATGTTTTTGTTAGGATATTCTGATATATAGGAAATAGTTAAGAATAACTTAGTGTAGTATAGAGTTAGGTAAAGTGTGTTTTTTTACCATGTATATTTGTAACTTATAATTCGAAGGTCATGATCTGATGATTATTTCGTACCAGTATTAACGACCCTTGATCCGTGGCTTAACACCTAATTGGTCCATAATCTCTATTTAAAGCACATGGAGAGTCATTTGTCGGTAATCATTTATGAGAAAAACATATATAATTTTTCTTTTATATTAATAAATTCCCTGAAATGGTCTGATGTACTGATTTGTAATCTATTTATAAGCAGTAACTTTTGATTCTTAATCTACGAAACTTACCTTATAAATTTCTACAATTTTATTTTATTATTATTTTTTAGGATTATGTAAAATTACAAAATTATAATTAAACCGAACAATCTTACCAGTTGAAACTCATGTTAAAGTCATTTAATATCTAAGAAGAGGTATTTCCTCACCGTACAAGTCGTACTCACTAATTATTGCCACAATATCTCGCACAAGTAGCATAGTAGGTAGGGGCGATGAAAACTGGGTAGAAAAAATGTTAAGAAGGTTCATGTATTAGGCGATGTGCACCACAGGCGTGGTGTGGTGATTATGACATAAAATTACACGTCCGTGTGATTCACGCAACATTCGTGGCGGTCAGGCACATGGTAAGGTTCATCCCGCAAACTAATGGCTTACTCTAGTCTATAGATTTTATATATTTTTTTAATTTAATTTAATTTTTTTTTTTAGCATTTAGGAATTAATTCTTTAAATTATATATATATATAAATTGTTATTTATTTCTAAAATTTAATATTGGTTTTTTTCTTTTTAAGTCTCTAGCAATAAATTTGCAACTTCATTACTATTAATTTTAGATATGTTATGTAAATTTAAAAAAAAATTAATTATTAATTTTTTTTTGTCATTTTGATTTGTAAATCTATTGCTGGAGTTAATAAAAAGAAAAAAAAAAATGTTAAAAATGTTTATAGTTTTTAGTTAGGCTATGCCAATTTAATAAAAAAATAATTATTAGAGCTTTTCATCATTGAAATTGAAATTAAATATTAAATTTTTTTGGACTCTTTTTTAAAACAAATTTTTAAAATGTGTATGTTTTTTTCTAAATTGTGCTTTGAAATACATAAATCAATTTAACACAAAAAAATTCCAAAAATATTGAAACTATGCAAATTATAAAGTTGTAACTAAATTAAATCTTTACCAAATTTCTCAAAACTACATTTGGAAAATAAATAATATTTCAAATCTCTTCAATCTACTAACATAATATTTTATTTAAAAAATATATGATATTGTTTATTTATATTAAAATATCATATCATATTTTTATAATGAAATTTAAACTGTGTTATTTTCTTCAATCTATTAACATAATATTTTATTTGAAAAATATATGATATTGTTTTATTTATATTAAAATATCATATCATTTTTTACAATAATATTTAAATTATGATTTTTTTTTAATATATTGTTGAATTTTTTTATCCTAAATTATTATTATACAATTAAAAAAATAAATTATTAAAAATAATGTTTATATATTTTAATAGTAATATAAACCTGAAATATAATTATTAACATTTTATTTTATTATTAAAATATGAATTATGACTTTTTATATATTAATTTTTTGGGTTGAGATTGATGTAACTCTGCCCCTGTTGACACTACCACGCGAGCCTCAGACCTAAAGAGAATTGAACCGGCTTCTCATTGTAGGAAGCCCATAAATTGGTGGGAGTGGAGGCTTTGACAGAAATGGATTACCCATCAAAGCTATTATCATTACAATATATATTAATTAATTTAAGATAAAAAATAATGTTAATTTTAGTTAAATAATAAAAATTATGAACGTGGTTGTTATTTATTTTTTAATATTAATATTATAATATAATTAATTAATATTTTAATTTTTTTTTTTTTTTATAATTTTGTAAAATTATACATTTATAATTAAACTTTTTTATAAATAAAGAAACGGATCAATCTTTACCGTTGAATCTCAGGTATTTCCTCACCGTACAAGTCGTACTCATTAATTAGTCGCCGTCAGAATCTCTCCACAAGCAGGCGGCGACGATGGATACAGGGCGGAAAAAATGTTACGAAGGCTCACCACAAGCGTGGTGATTATGACAGAAAATTACACGTCCGGGTGATTCACGCAAAATTCGTGGCGGTCAGTCACATGGTAAGGTTCATCTGATGGCGTAGTCTATAGCTTCTACGTTTCGGAGGGTCCATTTACGTGGGAGAGTGATGGCCATCAATGTTGTTATCGGATTGATGGTTTTGCCAGGAAAGTCCACAGTTCAACCAAAACGTTTTCAGTCAATGTTCAGCGTTATGGTGAGATTTTTCATGATGATGCGACCATTTCAAATTTGCCATGCTCAAATTCATGTAGTCTATGCTGCTGCAAATGAATTTCCTATCTCATATTGATACACAAGCTAAGTCTATGCTGCTGCAAATGAATTTCCTATCTCATATTGATATTCCACTTTGATCTGCCTTATATAATGGTATTCGGCCTATGGAAATATACATATTGAGATTTGCGTTGCAGATAATTGAACATCTCGCTCACAGCTGAAAAAGGTTAAGCTGTTATTGAAATCGTTAACTTTCCCGGTCTCTCTTCACTTGAAACCCTAGAAATTCGGAAATTATGTTTGGAATCGTACATCACCTGTGCTCAATACTACGAAGGATGAGGTTGCTCCCTTCACCGTCAAGAAGTTCGAGCTGCCCTCTTTTGAAGAAAGATTTGACGAACCCCACCAGATACGAAAATATAGCGTTTGCGGATATGTGGAAAGATATTCAAGGAAAAAATTCTTGGATGGGGTTATTAGATCCCATGAATCCTGTCTTGAAAAAGGAGATACTAAGATATGGTGATTTTGCAGAGTTATGCTACGATGCATTTGATATTAAACTTTCCAGCAATGATTTAGGAGGGTGTAAGTACAGCCTTGATAAATTGTTTGAGAGTTGTGGTCATTCCTGTAGTGCCGGCTATGAAGTGACCAAGTATTTGTACGCGGAAACTGATGCACTGGGGACGCCGATAGAGCAATCTGTTTGGATTGGCTTTATTGCAGTTTGCACAGATCCTCAAGAGATACGAAGACTAGGACGCCGGGATATTGTAGTAGCTTGGAGAGGAACTGAAACACGCCAAGAATGGATGCAGGTTGCTAGAGATATTTTAGTTCATGCTCGTTTATCTTTTAGTCGTTTCAAGCACAAGGTTGTCAAAGCCGGATTTGCAACTACTGCTCCTTTGAAGAAAAAAGGCCTGGGACGCCGATTATCAAGTACAGCTAGATTAAGCGATAAGGGTGTCCGAGTAGAGAAAGGATTTTTAAGCTGCTACATCACTAAAGGAGAAGATTCAAGATGTGCCAGAGATACTGTTATTTCTGAGATTCTAAGACTGGTCGATCAATTCAAGGATGAAAGCTTGAGCGTGACATTTACAGGACACAGCTTGGGAGCTGCCCTGGCAACGTTAAGTTCATATGACATAAAAAAATTTCTGAACTCAATTTTTCCGGCACTGCGTATACCTGTGACTGCGTTTGCATTCGCAAGTCCGCGCGTAGGGAATAGAGCATTTTCCCTGCGAACGGAGGAGCTAGGAGTCAAAGTGTTGAGGTTGGTGAATAAGAGGGATGTTGTTCCCAAACTTCCTGGATTTTTTTTCAACGAGAATTCATGGCCATGGTTAACAAAACTGTTCGATTGGCTTCCTTGGACATATTTTCACGTTGGTGTACCCATTCTTTTGGACAACAATGACATCCGCAATCTTGATCCTGCTTACGCCCACAGTTTAATGGTTTATCTTCATCTCATTGAAGCCTATGTCGGAGAGGGTACACCTTTCAAATCTTCAGTACGGAGAGGGCCTGCTCCAGTTGCTGCGGCCTATTAATTGAAGGCCGTGGTATTCCATCAAGATCAGAATAATAATTCTGGACAAGAAAAAGAAAATGTAAGATGACTGCTGCTATTTTGTTTTAATTTTCTGTCCTTTGTTATCACCATGATGATCTCCTTCTGAGCAAATCAAGTGATCAGGACAAAAAAAAATTGTATATGATAAAACTAGTTAGATGACTCTGTCCAAATTAAATCCCTTGTCCAAATTAAATCCCTTCTCTATTGTTCCGATAGCTTTTGTAAAAGACCTATCCCTTACCTAACAGACTTGTTATGAATGTCGATTGCATCATGGACTCAGAGATCTTAAGGAGCATCATTGTTGATCTGTACTAATTTTCTAAAAAGTTGATAGAACCAGGAAAGAAAATGTTAAAATGTTATTTTATTAGTTTAAAAAACAGAGAACCAGAAAAGAAAATCAATTGTTTTTTATATATATTTATGTTAAGAGGATGTTTTGAATATTTAATTTTTATATATGTTAATTATGAAAGTATAAAATATTTTATATATATTTTAATTATGATAGAGAAATATGTAGTTTAAATATTTTTGATGTGATAAATATACAAGCATCAAGTTATGATAAATATATTTATTTCATCATACATTATTAAATTTAAAAAAATAAATAAATTTTAATTCATTTTTATTATTATTTTATAAATTAATATATAACTTGAATATATCTATACATTTAAAAAAATATTTATTTTGTAATAAATATTATTAGTTAATATTATGATTTATCAATATAATAGCTTATATAATAGCTTATACCGTGAGAATAAGGATCCTAATAATATATTTGACAAATCTAAATTAAGCAATGAAAGTCAGAGTCGATCGGTATACTGATTGAACTGTACATCTTAAGTGCTCTTGGTCGTACCTGCCTTGCCTATTGGAATATATAATTCCTACTTGTCTTTAGTTGTGACTTTCTATGTATAGAGTCTGTTCCTATTTCCTAGGTTAGCTAAAACTAGTTTCCTTATTTGGTCTGAGGTTGAGATATTCCCTCAACCAACTTATTGTGCATTCAAGATAGCTTCTCTATCTTGAGACAATTCCTCATGTATATATGTAACTCTATTTGATTAATAGAAGAAAGTTTGCATATTAACATTTTATCTTGGTATCAGAGCAGCAAAGGCCTGGACCTCGGCCCCCCTGGGCTGAGGGAAATAGAAGAGAGAGATTCTAATTTAGTAAAATTATATATTCGTGTTTTATGAATGAATTTCTCATCTGATCTCTGCGTATCTTTGCGTGACAACCTCAACTGTGCTTGTTTGATCAGAATTTTGCCAATAGTTTTAGGTGTGTGAGAAGACAGTGAATACGCACACACAACTAATTTGTGTTAAAATTGATCTGTTATCATATCGTTTGTCTACTCTTTGGAAGTGAAATGAGCCGTCCCATTCGTTCAGGTTGTCTCGAAGCGGCTCCCGGCGTCGATCCAGATGCCCACTGTGGCATTCTCGGCACTCAGGTCAGACTCTATGGTGACTATCATGCCATTGGGCAGAGTCGCGATAGGTGTGGCAGGGTATGCGAGAATCACATGTGGTCTAGCAACCTCGGCAATGGAGAACGGTAACTAAGAAATAGCTGGTTTGGATTAATATGATTATCGATGTTTTTTAATTTTATGCCAATGGCATGTCGTTACCGCCACGCCAAAGAGGAATGGGAATATTGCTGCCAATAGATGAAAAAAGAATGGCTACAATCAGGTGAGACGACGAACAAACTCCAGAATCAGCAGGGCACAGCGTGAAGAAAGCATCAGGAGAACTGTCTATGTCTCAGATATAGATCAGATGGTGACTGAAGAGCAACTTGCAACTCTGTTTATAAATTGTGGACAGGTTGTTGATTGTTGTGTTTGTGGGAATCCAAATTCAGTTCTTCACTTTTGTAGAATTCACTGATGAGGAAAGTGCTAGAGCCGCTCTTAGCCTCTTTGGGACAATGCTCAGGTTTTATCCAGTCAGGATCCTTCCCTCAAAAACCACAATTCTTCTAGTTAACCCTACATTTGTCCCTAGTTCAGAAGATGAAAGGGAATTGTGTGCTCGGATAATCTATTGCACAAATATAGACAAAGGTAAAGGTAACATTAGAGGATCGCTGCCCTTATGAAGGTGATGTTGGATTCATATCCAAGGATGGAGTACTCGGAAATTTTTTTTCTAGTCATCAAAATCGGATTTAAGCCACAGGGAGGCCTACCCAGTTACAATGGATGTTCACGGTAGTATGTGAGGGATACATTGGAAATGAGGCGCATCAGTGTGTTTTTGGGCATTAATATGTGATATGCAAAATTAATGTGTCTTTGTAGCTAGTTGAAAGCATGATTGTTTGTGTATTTTGCGTAAAACAAATATGTCATGATGGAAGTATTTTGGAACTAAAATTAATATACAGATTGAGATTAGTCACCTCAATATGAAGTTATTTTTGTTAGAATTGACTACTCTAACAAATGACAGGTTAAGGATGGAGTTCCAAGTTTTTAATTGATAAAGACAAAGATTCCCAAGATGTGAACATTTCAAAATATGATGTAATGGAGCAGCGACAACATTTAAAGGATGATGGAAAATGAAAGTGAAAGTTTGTTTTGTGTGAGTTTTTTGGAATAGACTCAACAGAATGTTGTATAATGAGTCACAGAGTTGAATGGTAAGCAAGTCTAGGATGGTTTTGTAGTGGTCATTGTATGTACCTAGTAACTCCAAGAGTTGGAGTATGTAAGCCTTATAAAGGCATGTGTATCCCCGTAAAAGTTCGAGGTAATCTTAAAACCACTTTGTAACTATAGGTTCGTGGTCAGCGAGAAACCATTTTGTTGTGTCAGTTTGTGGTCAGCTAGAAACCACGTATAATAGTGAAGCGGACTGGAAACAGGTCTGGCTAGTGTTTTCCCACTGAAGGAAGAGCATGGTTACGGGTCATCCGATAAAACCCCGATGAAGGAAGAGCATGGTTACGGGTCATCCGATAAAACCCACGTTGGAGGGGGATCTGTAGATACAGGTACATGTATGCAGTGATAATGGTTGATAGAACCATGTATATGAAGGACATCCTACGAGACCAGCGGCTGCAGCGGTTGGTACCCATGCATTCTGGTGGATGGTTGCTCCTTTATATGGACATCGACATATCCTTTTTTGTTATGTTTTACCACAACTAAATTTTGCAGATGGATATTGAGACAAGTAGTCATTAAGGGGGAGTATTGGAATATGTAATTCCTACTTGTCTTCAGTTGTGACTTTCTATGTATAGAGTTTGTTCCTATTTCCTAGGTTAGCTAAAACTAGTTTCCTTATTTGGTGTGAGGTTGAGATATTCCTTCAACCAACTTATTGTGCATTCAAGATAACTTCTCTATGTTGAGACAATTCCTCATGTATATATGTAACTCTATTTGATTAATAGAAGATAGTTTGCATATTAACATTTTATCTTTGCCATGGTTTCTCTCCTCCATTGAGAGAAGCAACAGGTTGTGGATCTTGAGACACCCATGCACGCGGGAATAAACCGTTTCCAAGCAACGGGTCGTGGATCTTGAGACACCCACGCACACGGGAATAAAAAGTTTCCACATCAGACTAGATGCTCAAGAAGGCTCGACCAACGGAAGCGGAAAAAGGTTGCAATGGTCTAATACTCCATTCAATACCCAATAACCAAAACAAATCCCTAGTTACTTTTAAAATCCCCTTTAAAAAAAATAGACATATCTACGAGCACAATTAAAGTAGTTCCTCTCACCACTCTTGATTTACTACTTAATTTCTTTCTCCAATGTAATTATCATACAAAGCATAACTAATTTCAACCGTTAGAGATGGAGGATAAAACTTAAATAAACCGCTCATACCTCACCACTGTTAACAAATTTAAAAAATAATTTAATCCTTCTAGGCAATGATCTCTATTGTTCTATTACTTACTACTTTTTGTCATTGCCTCCATGTAAAACCTATGAAAAAGATGATCATTCATAATTTAAAGAATAAAAATTCTTCTAATTTTTATCTAGTTATACAATTATGAAGTAATATAAAACACAACTAATTTCAACTTTTTTCCACTTATATAGTTATGAAATAATATAAAGCACAACTAATTTCAAATTTTTTCTATAGATGTAGAATGGAGAATAAAAGGTAAAAAAACCACTAGTACCCCATCACTCTTAACAAACGAATAGAAGAATTACATCAATTACCTCTATTTTGGATTACTATAATTTTAAATAATACATATTGTATTCTAAACATTATTTAACATGATAAGGTCATTTTGACAAAAACACATTTTTATTGAGCTATCACTATATAATTTAACACCAGTGAAATATTATTTATACCATTTTACAAAGTTTATTTTAATAATTTCTTTAGGATATAAAGTAAATCTACTTTATGTAATAAGAAGAAACCCATAGAAATCCTTCTTTAGATGGCGCATGGAGAAGGGCCCTTCCTCGTCCTCCTCCGCCCATCTCACCAGAAGAAGAGGTTGGGGTCTTCCACGTTGTGGTGGCTTCCCTACCAAAGTGTCAGTAATCTATTGACCACCATTCGAAATTTGTAAAAATAAATGAAGAACTGCGAGATATAGTGTTTCTCATTGTGACCATGTGAACTGTATTTCCTTACGCTAGACGTGCATTCATCCAGGCATGTGGCCCTTGTCGAGATCGATCGAAACATGGACGTGAATACATGGAGGGCCAAATGAAAGATAACATTGCAATATTTTCTATAGGAAATGGATTTTTTCCATTTCTTTTCGAGCTTAGAGAGGATAGGGATGCAGTTTTCCGCAGTGGCCCTCATTTTCTAGGGTCATGGGGGATGTATCGAAACAAGCGGGCTCCTGAATTTAACTCCGATGAGGATGTTCCAACTACTATCCTGGTTTTTGTTAAGTCTCCTCGCCTCTTGTTGACATGCTTGAATTATGATTGTCTTAGGGAAATTGGAAATGGGTTAAGCCAATATATTGATAAAGATGAGAAAAGGGATTCATATCTTTCCTGTGCAAATATTTTTTTTGTGGGTGGATCTCGAAAAAGGGATTCTAGCAAAAGTAAATTTAAGCCCGAGGGAATGGAAGCACAAGCATAGTTTGGATTATGCAAAAATTCCTCTCAAGTGTTAGAAATACAACGAGTATGGTCATTTTCTCATGACTATTCGAATATACCTCCTCCCAATAGTTCTGAGCATATCCGCCTCAAGACGAAGAGAAATGGAAGACTCAAAGTAGGAAAGGTAATACAGGTTCCACATTTAAACCTAAATATAAAAAAAGAAAAGGAAATTACATGACGATAACCTCGACTAATCCATTTAATGTGTTGGACAACATGAAGGAACCGACTGAAAATGAGATAGGTTAGGAAGAAGACAACGAGAATGGGAAAAGTAAGGAAGAAACATAGGATCATGACGAGTCAGAAATGAACAACAATACTCATCCAAAGAAAGGAACTGGTAATAATGACCTCTCAAGGAAAGGAATCATTTCCAAAACCTAAAACACCCCTCCATCAGCAAAGCCCTTCCAACATGGCGACGGAAATGGGGGGGGTGGGCACGCGCTTAGGAGACATATGGCTCAAAACCGTATATGGAAAGATGAGGGGAGCGACCATGAGACTGAGATTTCTTGAAAGAGGGGAAGGTTGAAACATCAAACCATAATGGAAGAGGAAGCTGGACAAATTTATAAGAAACTAGGAAATAAGCCTATAATTTTAGAGATTTTAAAAACAAAGAGATTAAAATTAAGAGTGGAAATGATGGAGGGTTGCCTCAAACCCCCACTTTAAAATGATTATATCATCTTGGAATATTAGGGGTTTTGGGAGCCCTACTAAGTCCCTCATTGTTAAAGACATGTTGAAAAAGAGAATCTCCTTGGATTATTTTTCTCCAACAAAAGAAAATGGAGGAACATGAGGTCTGTAAAATAATTGGATCCTTGTGGAAAAAATGTGAGGGAGTTTTCCACCGAGTTATGGGTGTCTCTGGATGTCTTCACATTTTTTTTGTCCCGTTATGATTTATCTATGTGTAAAACCTATCAAAACATTGTTTAACATGATAAGGTAATTTTGACAAAGGAAAATTTTGCTTGAGTAATCGCTATATAATTTAATACTAGAGTGAATTCTTATTTATACCATTTTACAAAGGGAACTTCAATAATTTATTTAACAAGTAAATTTTAACTATATGTAAACACTAGAGATTTTAAATATCTACTTTAAGTAATAAGAAGAACTAGTGATTTTTTGTTCTGCTCCACTCTGAATCACTGCAGAAACCTCAGTTTAGATGGCGCCTGTGGAGGTGACCCCTCCTCGTCCCCCTCCATCCATATCACCAGAAGAAGAGACTTGGGTCTTCCATGGTGTTGTGGCTTCCCTGCCAAAGCGTAAAAAATATGTTAACAATCATTCAAATTTGTGAAAAGAAATGAGGAAGTGTGAAATATAGTGCTCCTCATTTGGACCATGTGAACCACATTGCTTACTATTGACGTGCATTGATCCATGCTTGTGGCCTCATTGAGATTGATTAAAACATGGATCAAGAATACATGGAGGGCCATAATGAAAGGTAACATCACAATATTTACTATAGGAAATGGATTTTTCACATTTATTTTCAAGCTTAGAGAGGTTAGGGATGCGATTTTCCACAATAACCTTTATTTTATAGGGTCATGGGGGATGTATCAGAACAAGTGGACTCCTGAATTTAACCCAGACGAAGATGTTCTAACAAGTATCTCAGTTTAGTTGAAGTTTCCACGCCTCCCGTTGTCATGCTCGAGTGATGAATGTCTTAGGGAAATTGGAAATGGCTTGAGTAAATATATTGATAACCCTGAGCCAAGGGGATCATAGTTTTCTTGTGCAAATATTTGTATGGGGGTGGATATGGAAAAAGGGATTCTAGCAAAAGTAAAATTGACCCCGAGGGAATGGAAGCACATGCATAATTTGGATTACGAGAAAATTCCTCTCAAGTGTCGAAAATCCTATGAATATGGTAATTTTTCTCATGACTATTCGAATATACTTCCTCCCAATGGAATGTGCTTTATGGATAACTGAGCATATATTAGAATGTTTACAAAGGGTTGTTATAGAATTTTATCTTGAATCATTGAAGTAAATCTTTGGAGATAGAAGCATGACTAAGAGAACATTGCTTTTAGATGTGAATTTTGCTACGAATATGGATACTTGACACTCTCATCAGAGCATCAAAGCTTCAAGGGACTAAGACTAGCATCCAAGTAAAAAGCGAATGCAAGGTTTCTACCTACTTGAGGTGAGAAAAAACAAATATTATTGGGAAGAAGAAATAAAGGGGCCATGAAAACAACAAACCAGACTTTAAACATGTCAATCAAAGTGGTGAGAATCATGTAGGGTATGTTGGAAGAAGAGGAAAAAAATTGTTCAATGAAGAATATACTAAAGGTGTGGGCCACAAAGGGAATGGGGATACTATCAAACCACAAGGAAAGAGAATTTTATTCATGTTACTCTTTCAATAAGTAAAAATAGAGCAAGACAATTTACTTTAGTCCCTACATGTATACTACCATATGAGTAGATTTAAAGGCTTATGTTGGCTTAACCAACTTTTCAATCAAATCACAATTAGCATCAAGATCAACAAGAAGCCTCTAAGTTATTTGGACACAATGGAACAATAGATTACCCCTTTCCTAGAGTCCATCCTAGAAGATCAGATTCATGATGATGTACAGCTGGAAAACAAACAACATTTGATGAAAAAATTTGATAACAGTAACTCCACACAAGTAGTGGATGATATTTGCAGGCAAAATTTAAAAATAGAAATTCTCAATACCAAGATTAAAGAATATCATCAGTTGTGGGCAGTCAATAGTGGTAGAAATGTTGATATTTCAACCTTCTAGCAAGCCCAACCATTGCAGATCTTATGAGGAGAATGGTCGAAAGTGACAATTTCAAATCTCAATTTGCAATTTGCAGCACCTTACGTGAAGAAGAAATCAACATTTTCAGCCATATGGAAAGTGAAGCGGCAAGGGAAGTGGTCCAAAAGAGAAATAGATAAGAGCATATTGGTGCTACAAAGACTTTTATTTCATATCTGCAATATCATGCTGGTGAGATGAAATTTTCATAAATGGGTAGCAGGTATATCAAGCCACTTGATTTGAATATGGGCAAACTAGTTTTTATATGCTAGCTCCATCATTAGTATTAAAATGATGTGTTTAGGATCATATTAAGTTAACCAAGTGTGAAGGGATTTATGTGTTAAGTTTTATGTTTCTTTGATGATCAAATTATGAGTTAATTAGCTGTTAAAAACTCATATACAACAAATGAAATGCATACAAATAATACACACCATACACATAATTCAATGGCTGATAACAGAGTTCACCCCTGATAGGCTACATGTCCATGGACTTGCTTCAACTAGCTAGGCCCTCTTTGGATTAAGAGTCAAATTTATGATAACCTGCAGTGCTCCAATGGCTTTGAAAAATTCTCCATTGGATTCATAAGACTCAAAAACTTTAAAAATTACTATTCAATCTCTGAAAATTGTTTCCAGCTGATCTAGGATTGACCTTCAATCCTGGTGTTCATGGGCTTGTTTAATCTCCAAAGTGACAAAAACACTTTCAAAGGTGCTCCAAAGCCTCTGAAACCTGTACCATTGTCTTCTTGAGCCAAGATTTGTCTTCAGCTGATCTAGGCATGACCTTCCTTCCTGGTGGCCCTAGGCTTCAATTTTATTCAAAGTGCGAAAAACACCTGTAAAATTGCTCCTCTCCCTTTTCAACCTATACCAATGGATTTAGAGCATGCCAATATATTGACAATGACTTTTCCTAAGCCAAAATTGGTCAAAAAATTCTCAAGATATGGTTCATTAATTTTTTCGCTAGATTCCTCCTCCAAATTTGGAGTGGACTCCAAATAAGTCTGCCAAATTATCATATTCGCCGAAAATAGGGTGACCATCGAATCTACTGCTAACTTAACTTAGAGTTAATTAGGGGATAAGGAGCAATTAAACAACTAAGTACTTGATACCAAATCCTATACAAGCCAAAATTACAAATTCCACGTGGAACTGGACACAAAGCAAGCAATTAAGCTATGTTATTCCAAACATAAAACCTATGCAAAAAGGATAAGATCTCTCAGAATACAAGTTGGAAAAAACAGCTTTCAGTCAAAGGTTCCCATTTAGCTAATAATCATGACCTGAATTTCTTTCTTATGCTGACATTTTTCAATTCTAATACTATATATATACCATCATACCTAACACCACTTTCTAGTGCATAAGATTAAAAATTTTCTTTATGAGACCTGAAACCAACTTACAAACATCCAAATTAGAATTACGTTATCCACATAATGAACGAACTGCAGCTGAAGGCTTGTTTATAAGCTTAAGCACACATGTAGATATCATGCTTTAACACAGTTTCAAGCTAAAAAAATTGAAAAAGTACATGACAACACAGACTAGATAACCCATCTTACAACTAACTCGCAATGCCTTGTTAGATTTATCAAAATTTTGATCAAAGGGATGCTCCTTATTTGTTCTCTTATTCCCACTAAGATATCTTCCACCACTGTTGACAACATAGCAAAGTCATAATTTTTTATCAAAGAAAGTATTATAGTAAAAAGTGGAAGTAATTTTAGTATCATTGGCATTTTTATTAATAAAAATTCAATAAAAATAATGAAAAGAATTTCTATGTCATAAAAGCATGCAGATTGTGCTTTCACCATAAAGTACTAACTATTCCTAGATTTGTAGTTTTAAGAAAGAGAATTTGCACACCTTCCAATATAAAGAAACCATTCACCATGGTCCTCATCATACTCATACGCACCAGAAAATGCTACAAATTGAGCACCATAGTCAGACTACCCACGAATACCAATAAGGTGAGGAAGATCAACACCCCATTTCCTACATTCCATGTTGTCTCCCCAAAATTCTCCCACAAGCATACCTTGGTGTCATTCTATATCATTCTATGGAAGTATTGGACCAACGTGATCTAGTGGAACAGTAACAAAAATCCATCGACTAGTTTAATTTGATAAACCCTTGTGTTTTTCACGTTCATTAATAAAATATTTATCTGCCTTGTCTTGATTCTACATGTACATATAAACTTTCAAAGATCTGGATTGGGATTCACCCGAATTTGTTACAGTGTTTTCCATATGGATAGCTATTACAAGGGTTGCATTGACTTTGGGCTAAGAGGCCATTTTGGAAGGAATAGGAGATTGACATTTTGCATAGTTCTTCCCCTGTACCATCCATTCTTAGAAGCACTTCAAACAGAAGTTGTGGCCACAAGGATTTTGGAAAAAAGAGAGAAAGAAGATATAAGAAAAGAAACCACCCATTTATTCCAATTACAAAATTTTACTAGCAGCAAAGAAATGAAATAAACAATCAAAATAATGTATTTCAAGCCTTGCAAATCCATATCTTGCTAAATATTGTTATTTCTAGATATCACTATTGTTCGTTGGAAACCACGCCTAGAAGATGAATAACGATTAAACTAGTAAGATCCATTTAACTTACATGCATGATAGAATATAAAGAAAAACATATTGACAATCAATAAATTACAACAATTGTACAATTTTTATCATAGACCTACAAATAATAATAAAGCAAGTTGTAGGACTAGTATATATCCTAACCACAATGCATATCATGTGGAAACTAGATTGAACAAAACTCTAGATCTTTCTGAATAAATAGCATACTGTTGACCAGCTTTATAAAACAAATGCAAAAAAATGTAGGAAATCACAAAGAAATATATCCATAAAATAGCATACAATAAAAAATACACATATCAAGAAAAATGAAAAAAATCAATCACAACTAGAATAGTTTTTCACGCTATATATGTTAAAATAAGTGTACAAATAAAATTCTAGTATTATATTTTAATTGTCATAGCATTTCAATCCACAATAAAGTAGTTTATAAGTCTAGTGTATATCCTGAAAAAATAGATTCATCATGTGTAAAATATGGATTAAATAGTACTCCACCTCCTTCAGAATAAAAAACATGTTGTTGTCCAGATTTAGCCAAAAACCATGACAGGTTAATAGTTACATGCCAAGTCATTGAAAGTATGGTTTTCATTACCCCCACAAAGGTTCTAGTCCCTCCAATGACATCTTCTTCACCTTTGCACATACTTTTTTTAGCATGCATGCATGTAAATGGAGTTGGGGCTAGGTAAACGTCACGGGAAACTTTGCAGGAGCTTTAGTAGTCGAGCATTGTAAATGAGCTTTGCTTCATTAAACATGTTATATTTACCTTCACTTCATTGTTGAGCTTCACTTTGTTGTAAATGAGCTATGCATCCATTTCTTTACCTTTCTCTTTATCCTCCTCCTTTGACACAAAGATATTTGTACTATGCAATAATGTCTGTAACTGACAAACAATACTAGTAGCCTACATAAAAATTGTTGGATCTCGAGAAATGATTAGAGCCATAGATGTCAAGAATTCTCAAAGACAAACATGACCACCGTTACAATTTAACATGTTCATTAGAGTCTGTAGTGTCTCTACCTCCATAGAAATCTAAAGAGTCTGAGGATCTTCAAGAAGATGGCATATAATAGAAGATGCCACACTATCAAAACCTAGGAAAAAACAACTTCTAGGAAGGCTAAGAAATACACTGCTAAGAAATGTGACTTTGTAAGTCGCACACAAGTGAAGGACCACCTGACCTTTAACTATCGAAAGGTGTAGTTGAAAATATTTGTAGGATATAATCAATATTTTTTTGTTCATATATTATCCTGTATCCGAAAGCATTTCTCAAAGTCTTCATGAATGGACTAGTGTGGCTTGTATTTAACATTGTCATCCAAGGAAGACTTTTTACTGTTATCTACAACACCTAAACCTCCACTAGCCAAAACTGTATCTTCAGAATCACAGATAAGTGAAGTTCCTCCCATAGCTCTAGTCTTTTGGGAATCTATAATAAGTTGAATTTTTCATTGCAACATATGGTCAGGCATGAGAAATAATGCAGTCACCCATTTGGGAACTGAAAATTTTTCCCTGTCAGCTTATTTAGCATAAAAATCTTCAATAAGTCCAATGTATCCCATAAAGCCCATTCTTGGCTCCTATATCTCTAGTATTGTTGTCTTCACTCAAAACTAATGCTATAATATGAGAAATAGTTTATAATCGACTAGTGCCTTCTTCAGATCTATCCACCTTACAAAGATTTAGCTTTTTAATAAGAAGGAAAAAAACTCTTAGAAGGTATTGAAATTTGTTTCAGTTGCAAAAATGCACAATCAATGTTGGAGTAGGGTCCCCTGGGGAAAGAAATTTTGAGTATTTTTGGGTTAATTTTTGTTTATACCTATTGCGCACAAATTTAAAAGGGGCTTTCGGATGGGTCAAAATCCCTTAATAATTGTAAGGAGTAAAAGGGAAAAACCATGAGTCTTAAACCATGGTTTGAGACCATGGTATGTGTGCATTTGGAAAGATATAAATATGTAAGAATGGAGAAGGATATATATCAATAGATCGAAAGTTGTTAATGCTTATGACTATTTTGATCTAAGTTTTGGGTCGGTCTATGTAGAAAAGGCTCTTGTCGGTTGTGTGCATAGAGACCTAGTCCTAAGCTATGTGCATAGACTCTGTTGTTGTGTGTGCAGAAGGGAAATATTGTATTGAATTGAATATCTCTTAATAAAGAAGGCAATTTTGGAGAACTCAAAATTTTTTGTGGTTACTGTCTTAGATTTTTTATGTGTTTCTTACTGCAATTCTAGATCTGAATCTACGCTATTGAATGTGTATTTATCTCAGTAAATGATAATTTGAATTAGATTCATTTGTAAGAAATTATTATTCCAGTTTAACTGTTAGGTCTGAATTGAGAAATTCTATATTGAAGTAAGGATTGGTTCTAATTACGCAGGGGTTAACTCTATTTATTTAGTTGTGCGACACTTCTTATCTATTTAAGGGTTTATTTTCGAGTAGGTATGGTTTCTGCGAAGGGTTGGGTCTAAACGAAATATAATCTGTGACACATATATGTTAATGCATAGTTGTTAAGGGTTTCATCCATGCTTAGACCTGGTTTCATGGGAAGTTCTGTGCAGAAAAATAAGCATTTGGTAAGAGTAAAGCACACATAACGCTCCCTGATGGTACAGAAACTTGGTTCCAACACCCACCCATACTGATTCGGGTGAGACTTTGGTATGCACAAGCAGATCATTACCAAAAGGGTCGGTAGTTGGAGGGTTTTGTTGGTTGCACAAAATACTCTGAACCTCGGTTAGGTCCCCTTAATCCAATAATCAAATTAGTCATGGAAAAAGCAATTGCACTTATACTTTGCATAAGATTCATACATGTAGGTTATAAATTTTGGAACCTTGTGTAATATGATTGAAGAGCGCCACGTTTTGGGTGAAAATGTTCATGCCTTAATTCATACATGTAGTTAAGATATCCTCAATGGGAGGATTTTCTAGATGCTTCTCTTCATAAGAAACATCTCTTCATTTTTCATTAGCATTGGCTTTTGGAACTTCAGAATTACAGAGTGGAAAGGCAAGAGCTTTGGAATGTTCATCACCTTCTTGCGTTGGCTCCTCAGGATGACTAAAGAGCCACTCCATAGCCAGTTCAACATTATTTATTTCAGCATGCCTCAATGCTTCCTCTGCCCTGGACCTTGGAAATCCCATGTCAACCATCATAGAAATGGAAGCATCATTAGGTAGATGACCTATAAATCATTTTCTATGCCTCCAGGAATACCATTTATGCTTCTTATAACATCACCTATGGAAGTGTATACATGGGTAATAATGGAAATAACAAAGATAAACAAATATGGACTACAACGTCAAAACATTGGATCGCTCCATATAGGTAGAACAACATTGAGAACTTGATCTTGTATAGTGCAAACAAAAGCCTTTCGATCCCTTGGGACAATGACAAAGCCTCCATCAAACAGTTGCACTAAATATGATGTAGAAGGAACAATTAACAACAAATAATAATTCACAAGGTACTCCAAAAGCCCGCAATAGCTCTGTAATGCCTCTAATAACCAAGGCACATGGTCTAGCTTGTAATTTTTAATGCCTTTGTCATTTTTTGTTTCCATTCCTTACTAGCACATAAATGGTACTGTCCACAATGAATGACCTATTGCTTGAAAAGAAGTCAAAAGAATTTTAATTTTACAATGATCATAGAAACAATTCACCACTGTTGTATTGAACATTTTCTTATGGTTGTCATATATAACCATTTTCATGCCATCCATAACTTTCCTAGGGTAGTGACGCTTTGAAGAAAGTGAGGACTCAAACTCAGATGAGCTACAATTCTCATCCAAAACAAGACTGTCATGAATTTTTTTTGCAAGAGTAACCACCACGCTTCAAGCTTCAAGTGTGCTATGGTGCTATACAAGCCTCCTAAATTACTATATTCCATAAAAACCTCAAGAACATGCACAAAAAATGTTACCAAGTACATGTATTATGGATTCAAATATTTGAGAAGAGGGAGGAAATTTGGAATTAAACCGACATCTCTTAAAGCAGTGCAACCACAAGAATAATAAAATAGATCTGTTACAAGAGAAAAAAGTTCTTCTAGAAAAGATATCAAAAAATAGGATGATTCACTAGAAAGGGAACTTATTTCCTTTTGCATTAGACTAGGTAAGATGCCATGATGTCCTCCTGATGTGATGACATTTAAAACCTTTAACTAAAAATACGTATCCTGATAGAGACCCCCCGATGCCAATATTTCAAAATATAAATATATTCAGGAACCACATAATCAAATCATATTAAATTTATAAGTTCATTCACAATCTTAGGTTCATTGGTGAAAAAACCAGATAAATATTTGGTGTCATTACTTGCTTGCACTAGCATTGTAAAATCCAGAAGATGAATATAGATGTATTGCCACCTAGTGTCTAGACATGAAAAGGATCTTTAAAATTTAATCTTGTTGGTAAATAAAATCTAATGGAAAAAGGCACCTTGTATTCATGTACTAGATGATTCAAAATTCAAAGATCACTTACATGATTCATACTCAAATCAGGTATATGAATTAATTGCAACCCTGGGTGTCTTGACAGTTCCACTTTAGAATCTCCCTTTTGACCATAGTCGTAAGCCTAAGATTCAACATCAAGGGCAGAACCTAACAGATATGCAACAATGTCAGCCCCATTTTTCAATAGGACAAGCTAACAACCCCAAACCTTCTTCTTTACCACCCCATCCTTGAGACAAGGAAAACAAATTCGTATTAAGATAAGTATCTATAATCGAGCATTTTCCCACTAGTTTCTTTACAAATGTAGCCAATGTATGTAGACTAGAAATTACTACATCTGCATCTGAAGAAGCAAGCAATATCAAATGATGTTGCCACACAAAAAATATATATAAGAAATCAACATCATAACATAAGCATGAATGCATCTTTGAAATTCCACAAGTTGGAAAATACATAAAATTAAGGAAACAATTTAACCACGAGTACAGAACAAATCATCACCATAACATGTATGAATTACCATGAAAAGAATAGAAGGAAATAAACAAAAACTAAAAATTATAGAATTCATAACTAGAAGGAATTTATGGGTAAAGAAAAATAATTTATATACTTCTTGGGATGAGAATCAAAATAGTAACAAAAATTATCTGTATTAAAATTACACAAGATAGAGAGAGAACAAATGTTGCCCATAACCTATCATCATCTTATTACTTACAGTGGATTTTAATGTATTTTTCAATTTCAGAAACCTTCAAATATTTGTATTTACTAACTACATGGGGAAAGAGAGAGAACTTTGGGTAGTAAAAACTTGAAAGTAATGAAAAAAATCATAATGCCTATAAAACCTCTAACTAATAAGGTTGATCATTCATATATCTTACAAAGAGAAGGGCATCAAAGAGAGAGAGAAAAGGGTCTGTACAGTAGAGACATTTTATGAGCAGCTTGAAGTACAACATTGTGCAGCAACATGAGAAAGACGAAAACAATATTCACTTCTTGCAACAAAGGCTGCATTCAATCATTGATATTTAATAAAGAAACATAAAATATTATTGATGTACAAAGATATCCGCCATTAACAGTTAAATGTATATATGTTTTTCATGCTAAGAATGAAAGAGAACCTCGTTCTAAACCATATCAGGCATTTGTATCTTATGGGTTACGGGCAACAAAATATGCTTAGTATTGTCTTTTAACATGATCCATATCTTCTTTCAAAAATATTTCCCACCTTAAAGCATCAATTTTCAGGTTCATGTTTGGGTAATACACAGTATCATATTGGATGCCATATATAGGTTGCTAAACCTTAGTAAGGAAACTAATTGAGTAACAAAAATGTTATAGAGATTATAACTAGTCTCTTTGAAAAAACATGCACAAATAATTTGCTCATAACAGTTGGAATTGTTATTTGTTGTACTAACAAGACCAAACTTTTATAGCAGACTCTATTCCATAAAGAAATTTGTAAAATTTGAGATTTGGATGTAACATGCTAGCTTTATTTTCCACTGGTAGCAATATGGAAGAATGAACAATTAGATACACTTTTGATTATGAGCTCCATCTTTGGCTTCTTGAAGCCTTCATAATAGTAAAACAATTTTATGTGAAATAACCTCACCAAATATCACTAACAAATGTCCATAAGAAGTGCTACTTGTGCTTCCTATAACATCTTTGTGATTTCCTTCCAATTACTCATCCAACTATCTCTTGTAGTTGTAGGGGATGGTTGATTTCCTTGTATAACTAGATATTTTTTTAGAATCTGGTAGTAAAAAATGAAAAACACTGGTAACCTCATGCATGATGGGTTGGTCAAAAGGCTATCTCTTTGTGCAAAGTAGCACAAGTTGGGATGTCTTTCTCTCTACCCCAAGATATGTTCAGGTTGTTGCTACTTCTCGGTATATAGTTTCCATTACTGTATTGTTGTCTATTTTTGATAGAATATGCATTCAAATTCCCATGCCAAACAAAACAAAAGGTATTTATTTATTTTCTTGGTCCATGCAAATATCCCAAGTCAAAAAAGCTTCATAATTGACAAAAATACAATCCAAACTGAAGAAAATTCAGAGTCATTATCATCTTTCCAACTGAAGCAAATTAGAGTCATTATCCATAGATTTCCTTCCTATAAGTAGCTCTAAAAGAACAATATCATTGTTGTACACATAAGACTTCTCATTAAGCCTAGACATCCTTCCATATTGAAGGTCAATATATCTGATAACACCCATAACATAGGTAGAGGTGTGGGTTTTTGCAGACGGGATACACCTGGCGATGTCAAAGTATGAAAAATGTGCTTCAAAATTTTCATTGTAATATTCCCTGTCAAATTTCTTCCAAATGGTGCTTTGGTTTTCTGAGTTTTGGGTTTTGTTTAGCGACAGGTTTTGTTAAACAATTTGAGAGTAGAACTGCTGTAGGTGCACCTTTCTTCAATTTAATTTTATATGAACAAAAAGGTGCTAGAAAAGTTCCCATAAGCACTTCCAAACAACATTATAACATTCAAATTAAACTTAGCAATGGAAACACCAATGATATGAACTATACAATAGCAATCTAATTCCTTTCCACTCATGAAATTAATTTAGACTCACATTGCAGCACGTTACAAAATTTATGGATTGATACGAGAGCCATGGAAAGTAATCAGCCGTAGACATTTATTTTTCAACCCATAAACAAATATTAAACCCATAATTTTTATACATTGCTGATATAAGGCAATATGAAGATAGTGCCAAGTCATAAATAGTCCATTTCTTAGCTTGAAATCAACATATACAATGAGTGAATAAGGGCAATAGAATCTGGTTTGGAGGCTTATAAATAAGTGACAAATATCAGTTTTCAAGGAAGAAATGGACTAGCATTGAACCTTGAATTATGAATTTAATTTCTGGACTGCGACCAGCTCTTCCTCATTGTACAAACTCAACAGCATTTATGGTTCCCTTTTTCTCCTAAATGATGCCCTCTACAAACATGTAATTAAGGCATCTCCATAATCCACACACAAATATTGTGATAGTAGCCAAAAGAGGTTAATTCAACCCACAATAATGCTACAACCAGCAAGGAAATTTGTCTAGCAACTAGTACTTCAACATAATGTCACTCTCCGGAGGTACGAACTTTGACAAATGAGAAAAATATCAATCTTGCATTCCAAAAACACACCCACAAGACAAATACAAGATTTCAGCTCCCTTGTGATTGGTTATTTTACCTCCTTTGTTATAGAATTTAGCTAGCTAATTTTAAGTGAATATGGCCCTCTTGAGTGGAGAACTTCACCCCTTTGAAAAACTGAACTTGACCCATGGAATAGAGGATTTCAACCTCTTTCACAATACTAAACTTGTTATTCCTTGAGATGAACTTGAACATCAATGAATAAGGATGAACTCAACCCTAAATGCAATGTTTAATTCCTTTCTAAGCATTATTGAGAGGTTTGAGACTTAGAGGTTGATGTCAAAAATCACAGCTACATTGATCCACACTTGATGCTAATACCCAGAGATAGCCTTTCCAACAACAAGGAAGCTCTCTCAAGAATAAAATAGCGTATATGGTCATTGATAATGGAAACCAAAATAACCTTCTCTTCATTCAATTGGAAAAAGAACTCAAGTTACCAAACTCAACTCATCCCAAAACACATTAGTTTGGATGCGTCAAAGATGCACATTAGCTTGTGCTAATCATTTGACAATAGATCAGAATGTTGCTAGAAGATGGAAATATTTTTCCCAATATATTATATGTTCTTACAAAAAAGGATGAGAAGGCTTACGGAAATTAGATGATGATAACAAGTGCAATATAAGTGTCATTTAAAAAATAAAAGGAAGCCTACAAGAGAGGAATGCCATAAATGCATATATATTGTACTACATAAAATCCAAAATATAATGAAGTTAATTAATGGAGAATTTGACTGTCAACATGAGTTTGACCTCTGAGTATGAGTATGACTCAATTGATTGAACAAAATTTGTCTAAAAAGGCCTATAAAAACCCTCATCCAACCTAATTTAGGTCATTTTTACCTCTGCTGAGTGATTAACTTGTGTGAAAAGTCTAAAAGAAGGTCATGTTGTCTCACCCAAGGCACTCACTAATGATTAAGGTCATGTTATCTCACCCAAGGAACTCACTAATGCTTATATTTTTTGTCAAATTTTTTGTATATCTTTATATTTTTGTACTCAACAATTTTGTTCCAATATTTTCCCTATCTAAGTCAAACAGTTGGGTCTTCTTCCTCCCCGAGTTTTTCTTGATTCTGATTCTGGTAACACTTGAAGGGATTCGCACTAAAATCCATCTCCAATAAAATTTTAGAAGCTCAAATTCCCTATTTCTTTTTTCTTCCACTTATACCATTAGGCTATGTATTCTCTGTGTTGGTGAAGTGACATGGAAGTTAAATTTCGTACTAGGCTACTTTTACTGTATTGTCGAAGTGGCCTCATGAAACTTGAAATTATGGTAACTGATCTGGAAGTGTCATTTCTTATCTCATAACACTAGAGTGCTAGGTTACACTTATCAATATATGTACATCAGACTTAATAAATGAATAAATTGTGATCTAATTGTTGGTAGGTGAAAATTTTCTAAATGTAGTTATTGGCCATCAAAAGAGCATAATAATATTATAGTCGATGCTAAATGTGTATCTGCATGTGTTTTCTTGGTAGAGTTTCTTTTTTTGGAAAATGCACCATCTATACATGCCCATGTTGATTCTTGTATTGTAGATTCTTCTTGAATAATAATGAAAAATAGTTTCATTGAAAACCTCAGACAAACTTCTAACTCAACTGATATGTCTTTAGCTTGGGAGGTATAATCATAAGGTAGTAACATCATACTTAAACTCCACATATCTTGAAATCATTTTTTTTAGTCCAGAGAAATATTATCCCTCACTTGTCTACACATTATGCATTCCAAAGGAGGATACTAGCATCTTGCTATCCCCCTGCAGATTTCCTCCCTCTTCCCCAGTTTTTTTGCATGGAAAGGGGTAGTAAATGCCAGTTGTGATAAAACCTAGTAAACCCAAGGTATTTAATGAAATTTAATATTGAGACCTCTGAAATTTCACAAAAGAGCATCTACTAATCTAGCCACCCATTGGGATATTAAATTTATTTTATATGTTATCGTTGTGAATGAATCGTTAATTTCCCGTTTCTTTTGTTCCTCATGTCATGAGTAAGAAATCTAGACGATGCGTGCTGCTTCAAAAATTGATAATTACAGACTATCTTGTCGAAATCATAAATGAGTTATGATTATTCACAATTGAAGTTCTGTGTTTGTTTCCACGATCTGATCTCTTAATTTTCTAGTATGGTAGTGTGCCTTCCCTTTCCAACTCCTTGCTAGCATGGATCTTCCAAATGTATTGCTTCTACATTTGAGAATTGTAACCCACTGCAGACAAAACTTACATAATTATTTTTCTTTGCAGAAATTGAAACACACATACCTGATGCGCATGTTTTGATTCTACTAGAAGGAAAAGACCTTAAAGCTTCTTTTGACAGCCAATATTGTTTCTGAACACATTGATCTATATTTTGTGGCAGAAGCTAGTGTGTTTGTTGTAGAAGTTACATGTACTATTCCTTTTTAATCTAAAGTATATCGCTTATCACTGCCTTGTTGACCAAGTTCACACTGTGGAAATTTTATTAGGAAGAAGTTTCTGCAATGATTCTTCGTAATTTAACTGTGGGCTTCTTCAAAAAAATTTATATGAAGCAATGTGGTGGCCATGGTAGAAGATGAGCTATTACGCATTCTCATATTGATGCAAAATTTTGTGCCTAGTTATTAGAAAATTATTAAGGGTGATTGGAAAGTGGCAACAATTTCTTACAGTTCATATGATCTAGAAGGGAATAATATTGGTACTATTGGTGCAGGGCATACTGGCAAAGAAATACACAAGCATTTGAAGGTATTCTTAAGACGTACTTCATGTTGCAAACTTTTAAAAAATCCTTACACATGATGTTTTTTGCAAAATTTCAATCTAATAATAAACATTACATCTTGAATTGGTGTTCCTTTCTAGTTTCTTTGTACAACCCTTCAATTGTAAGCTTCTTTACCACAACCATCTTTCAATTGGACCAAAATTGGAAAAGGAAACTGAAGAAACATTGGAGACACATCTTGACGAAATACTACCTAAATGTGATGTAGTTGTCATTAATATGCCTCTTACTCACAAAACTGGGTGTGTTATCACAATTTTGTAAATAATATCTCCCATTCTTCAGTCACATAGAATGAAATGTCAATAGAACCTATATTTTATACAACTTGTGAACAGAAACCTAATTATTGTTTCTCTTGTCCTTTTGGTTACAATAGGGTAATGTTTAACAAGGAGAAAATCAACAAGATGAAGGAGGGGGTACTGATTGTGAATAATGCTCGAGGGGCCATAATGGATGCTCAAGCAATTGCTGATGCTTATGCAAGTGGACACATTGGAGGTCAATTACATTTATTCAATTTCCTTTTTTCATATTTCCTTCCTTGTGTCAATAGTGGACATAGAAGTCCCATCATCAAACATTTCTCTCATATTCAGAAAAGAGAATGACAATTTTTTAATAAAACAATGTAGTTATATTTTTGTGCTTTGGCAGTCCTTTTTTTATTCTAGGAGGCAATGAAAGGAAAATGAAACGATTCTCCTTCTGTCTTTAGAATTCTAAATTTATAGCTTAAATGTGATAAATACAGCTTCTTAAATAGCCTTATTTTCAAAACCAATCATTTATCTTCTCACTTGTGACTTATGATTTGTAAATGTTAGGCATTTTTTGTTTTTAACTTTTTCCAGAAGAAACTACCAGAGTATTTTCTCATTTAGAAGATCTCTTTCTTGGTCTACCACTATCTTGGGTCTGCGATATTTATTTTGAAAGAGAGCATTATTCCCGACCATACATATTTTACATGAGATGTAGTTTGGGATGTCCTTCCATGCTTTCACCATCATTGGTTTGGTGTTTAGTTTTTTGGCCATAGGATTTTTTCCCATGAAAGGCTTAGTTGCCTCCATTCCTTTTCCCACTTGAATACTGAGATCCTTAATGGTGTAGTTATAAACATGTTTGGTGAAGAGACAAACCAAAAATAGATGTGGGGAAATTTATTCCTCTGATTGATATAGAGTACATTTGGTGGGCATGTGATCACCCCTCTTTTAGAAATTCTCCACTGTCAAGATTACTTGTTGCACCATAAGCTAGAAAAAAAACAAATTTGATCTCAGAGAGGTAGTATCCTTCCCAAAACACTCTAGAATTTCAATGTAGGAGGGGGGCTTTACTTCATCACTAAATGAAACTCAAGTTCACTCTTATTTCTTGGCATGCCATGGACATTTACCTCTTTCTGAAGGAAACATTCATTCTATTCTTTGGCATCATTGTTACCATGATCGTGGATTCTTATTTGACAAGACATGTCAATAAACTATCTATTTCTTTTTCAATACCTCTAGTGAGGGAAAAATATAGAAATACTAATTTCATACTGAGCTTGGATTATTATTTCATGAGAAATGTTAATAAACTCTCTATTTCCTTTCCAATCTCTCTAGTGAGGGACAAATATAGAAAGACTAATTTCATACTAACTTTGCATACTCCTCTCTGGAGTATTTTTAGTCGTAATAATATACATTACATTGTCCTTGGAATGAATTAGCCTTGTATTCTTATATGGATTTCGTTGACTATATATTTCTCTCATTTCCAGACCATGGTTATCAGATTATCTATTTCAAATTTAGTGGACCCATTCACCACCTGGCCTACAAAGTATTCTCTCTTCATATTCTTTACAAGAATCTAGACCAATTACAATATTTAGTTTAGGTTCACAAAATAGTTTATGTCATTATATTTACATCTGTATGAAGGAAATATTAATTGGAATCTCAGACATCATTCTCATGGTGACCCTAAATTGTTATTTCACGAGAAGTGTTAGTAAAATGAATATTTCCTTTCGAATCTCTCTCTCAGTCAAGGATGTTGTATATTGTTCTATGGAGTATTATTATCAGTAATGTCGACCAAATTGTCACAAAAATGAGTCGACACCATTTTCACGGTGACCTTGAATTGTCACTTCATGAGAAGTGTTAGTAAAATGACTATTTCCTTTCCAATCTCTCTTTGAGTGAACGATGTTGTAGAGACATCTTAAGTGCCTTTGCTTACCTCCATTGAAAACAATGAAGCCTATTTATAATAATTGCAACCATTATGTTAACCTCCACCTTGGTATTTAGTTTGACTGGTTGAATCTAGTGTTTCAATAGCACTGGAAATAGTCTCCATTACTGAAGACTCTTAAGTGAATAGAAGAATTTTTTATACCATGTCCATTTGCTAATTCTACTACAAAAGGAATAATACGAGGAGTAATATTGGTTCCTAGCATTTCTGGTGGAAAAACAGATGAATGCACTATGTTATCATATCCCATCTAAAGCTTTAGTTTTGCATCTTTATCTTCACTAGTAGGAGAAAATTTTGAGTTCCTACTTAGCAACTTGTTCCCCATTTTATTTTGTGAAAATATGAAACTGTGCTAAAAAAGAGAAATGAAAACTTGACCATTTCTTTAACTAACATGTGAAATGCTATTCAAAGAAATAATAATCAATGATAGACTAATTTTATCAAACTTTGTGTTTCAAACTCCATTCCTACCAGTATATTTCTAAGCCACCAGTAAGAGAAGTTGAAGATTTATCCTTTGATCACATAGTAATGAGTTTAGTGTATTTCCTTCACAAGAGTTGCATCCTAACAAAAAGACTTGGCTTCAAATTGCACAATATAGTATATACATAGCAACATGAAAGATGCCACAACTTGATCTACTCCGTTGCAACTTACAATCCGAAATATCAACTATGTGATTTTGTAGAAGGAGGCTACATATGGCCTATACCATTTTATGATTAGAATGTTTATAAGTTATCAATTCTTGGCAATCCTTTATTGAGCCATTTTAGAACTAAATATAGAATATGTCGACAAAACATCCTGAAAGCTAAATTGTAGGGTGTCCATGCCATTTTTTGAAGCATAAGTAGCGGCAAGAATTATATCTGTTGTATAAGTTTCGTCCTTAAATTTGAACCTTAAATGGTTGACTAGGTACCCACTAGTCAAAGTAGTGTGTGTAAACTAGGATGGATCTATTTCAAATAGTTGACACAATATATACATAATTCATTCTATATATTTAAGGTATTTTGTGTACCATTGAACTGATCTTTGTGCATAATGAGCTTTCTATTGATATCCACCACCTAGCCTATAGGTTTTATTCTCTCTCTAGATTCTTTACAAGAATCCTAACCATCAACAATATTTACTTGAGTTTCACATAAAATTCCACTCTCTACATGCTTAAATGATGAGATAGGTGATTTCATTACATGACCATCCACACTCAAAAAAATGACCTCCAAATTACCATTTTCAACTTTTCTTGAGCCTGAAGTATCTTCCAAAGGTGGAAGATCCATATTTTTGCAATCATAAACACTATTTCCAAATAGGAGAAAAAAATTAGTTTGTGGGGTGTTTCCTGCAGAGACACCTTAAGTGTCTTGGCTTCCCTCCATTGAGAGCATTGAAGCCTTTCTATAACAATCATAACCATTGTGTTAACCTCCACCTTGGAATTTAGTTTGACTAATGCATATTTCTCTTTGGTGTATTGACACAAAATATTACGATAGACATTTCAAATCACCAATATTTTTTGGGGTAGGTACAAAGAATTTGTCATGGAAATGTTATTGAGTATTTGTAGTACTAACTAATAAACAATAAATGCAACACCAAAATTGCTCCCCTTGCATTATATGCTATTTATTCCAAGACTACATCGTTTAACTCATGACATAACTAAATTTATGACATGCAACAATATTTCCTTCACAACAACTACATCCTAACAAAAAGACTTGGCTTCACATTGCATAGTAGAATCTAGGCTATGTCTCTGTTTGTTAGAACAAGTTAGTTTTCCAATTGCAGTTATGGAAATAGACACATTGCTAAATTTGGGACTTTCTACAATGTAGTTTACGATGGATATGTTTGGTTTCCTCGGCCTGCTCCAAAATATCATTCATAGCACTCGATTCCAAACCATGCCATGAGTCCCCATATCCCTAGGACTCCAATAGATGCCCAGGTGTCTGATTTTGTCTAATTTCACACCTTTGTTTCTAGCAATTGCTTTAATTGAAAAACATACCTCATAAATAATTAAAAAAATTAATTATATTGCATCATGGTCCATTGCAAAAAAAATTAATATTATCATTATTTTATCATTTTTTTCATCTTTGGAAGAAAAAAATAAGAATCACAAAAAAATAAAAAAGATATTCTTGAGAGTTTTCTCACTAATTGTCCTTGCCCCAAACCCTATTAGGCTTTTCCCTTCATAAAGAGCTATGGATGTTGATAGCCATATAGAAAAGGATTAGAATTGGTTTTGGGCTGAGAGGTAAGTTCTTATGCTTGTGGCACATAGCGTGAGATTTCTCTTTTGTCAATGTTTAGGAAGTTGGGGAAAGTATCAATATTTTTTTGGTCCTAATTTTGGGGTTGTTTTTAGTAGCTTGGTATCAGAGGAAATGACTTTATTTATGTAGCAACAAGAATTATATCTATTGTATAAGTTTTATCCTTAAATTTGAACCTTAAATTGTTGACAAGGTACCCACTAGTCAAACTAATGTGTGTAAACTAGCATGGACTCGTTTCAAATAGTTTACATAGTATACACATAAATCATTATATATTTAAGGTTATTTTTGTACCTGTTAAGTCCCTATATTACTATTGTAGTCCCTTATTGTTGTTTGTGTAGCCCCCTTATTGTTATTGTTGTACCCCATTAACGCCAATATTATTATTATTGTTCCCTTACATTATTATTGTTAGGTCGGCTAGGATTATATTGTGACCCCATGGAATCCTATATATAAAAGGAGGTTTTTTCATTTGTATCATCCAAGAATTGTTCATTTATGTAATGTAAAGGAGTTTTCCGCCTCTAATTTCCTTATTTCTAAGGCGTTGATCTCCCTTTTCTTCTATTTTTGGAGCTGGTTTCGTAAAATTTGGTATCGGAGCTTTGGATTCTAGGGTTTCGCTGCTCCAAACAGGTCATCGTGGTATTTTCTCTATAATTTTTCTTATACAAAGGTTCAAAAGCTGAAATTTTTGTAGAGCAAAGCCGAAATCCTGAAGAACGTCGTGTAAAATTTTCAGATCTTGGTTCGTAATATTTTCTGAGATATGATATGTGGAATTTAGGGTTTTTCAGGCTCTTGAATTTCACATAAACAAGACATCATGGAATTTTCGCTATAATTTTTTTTCTACTAGGGTTCAAAAGTGGAAATATTTATAGAGCTAAGCCAAGATCCTGAGGAATTTCGTGTACAAATTTCAGATCTTGGTTCACAATATTTTCGAAAATTTGATCTATGGAATTTTGGGTTTTTTTTGGCTCCGGAATTTCATCTTAAAGAGGTGACCATAGAAATTTTTTCATAATTGTCTCTCTCTGAGCATCAAATTAGAATTCTGTAAAAGGTGGCCACAAGTACACGCACTTTAGTTTCTTGTGTATCGATTTCAGAGTGAAAAGAGGAAACAGTGACACCTGGCACACCATACAAGTTTTCTCTAATGAACCAATCCATAATCAGATCATTGTGGGAGATTGCACATAACTTTTTCTTGAAGAATCAAAATCAGGTCAAACCTATGGCATTAGAAAGAATATTCAGAGGGCTACTACAACACCGAATTTCAGGTATTGAAGATCCAAAATCACAAATATAATTCAATTTCAATATCGAGCTTTGCAAAATAAAGAAAAAGGTGTGCACTTTTTTTTCAAATTACATAATCCTTGTTTGAAGAATTAGTTTGAATTGTTTCCAATGGCATATTGTAGAATAGATATCGGTAATGGGTTCTAAAATGCCCCCTAAAAATAATTCAACACCCATGAAGCCTTCATAAGGCTCTACTATGACTCATGAATATGAAGAAGTGCAACATGACATATCAAAATTGCATGAGAAAGTCCACCAAATTTCGCTCTCACAAAGAGCAACACAAAATGAAATGGAAGTTTTGAAGAAAGGGGTGGAAGCTAAGATGGATGGTTTGAAGAATGGAATGGAATGTTTAAAGAATGGCATGGAAGCTAATATGGATGGCATGGAAGCTGGCATGGAAGATGGCATGGAAGCTAAGATGGATGACATGGAAGCTAAGATCATTGAAAAAATGGAAAATATGAAGGATGATCTAAAAGCAGGCATGGCAGGTTTGACAGTTGATAATAGAAATGTTTCTTAATGGTGAAAATATAGTAGAGGAAACTCATGATGACAACTAAATAAATGTTAATCATGATTTCATAAACTCTAATGTTGGATGGAAGACCCACCATATTCGAAACATCGATATGAGGAAGTTTGATGGAAACGATCCCATAGCATGGATACTACAGATGGAGCAATATTCTGATCTCAATGATTTAGAAAACACAAAAAAGGTACACATTGCAACTTAATATTTAGAACAAAATACATTTTTATGGTATCGATGACTTTTCTCCTGTAAAAAATTTGTCACTTGGTCAATTTTTATGGAGGAAATGATAGCAAATTATGAGGATACAAAGAGAAACACTTTTTTAGCTAATTGATAAATCTCAAACAAAAGGGTTTAGTGGTGGAGCACATTGAGGACTTCCAAAAATTGAATATAAGGATAATTGATATTCCATAGGAACACATGATTGATGTTTTCATAGTGACTTTAAAGGATAACATCCAACATGAGGTTTCCGTTTGGGAACCTGATTCATTGGAAAAGGCATTCAGGTTGGCAAGAAAAATTGAATGTAAAATTATGGCGACAAGGAA
The DNA here is from genome assembly GCA_034641835.2 of Pinus albicaulis. Taxonomy (NCBI): domain Eukaryota; kingdom Viridiplantae; phylum Streptophyta; class Pinopsida; order Pinales; family Pinaceae; genus Pinus; species Pinus albicaulis. The sequence goes on from CM076582.1 coordinate 1,055,253,158, forward strand.
GCCTAACACTCACATCTATAAATATGGAAGTCTTGCTACTTCTAAACTTCCACAACCTACAATGTTAACACCATAACAATTGGAATAAAAAATAGCAAAAGGGATTTTCTACAGTTGTGATAGAAAATACACTAAAGGTCATAAGTTTGGTGAGAAGAAATTATTTTACATAGATTGTGAAGAGGAGGAAGAAAATGAACAAGAAGGTTCCAAAGAAGAGATATACGCCAAGAACCAACTCTAGAAGAATAAGGAATGAGTCTGACCATATCATGTAATGCATTGGCAGGAATTACCACTCCTCAAACTCTCAGGATATAAGGACATGTCAAGAAGAAAAAGGTAATAGTGTTGATTGATTTGGGTAATACCCATAATTTTATTCATTGTAAGGTATCCAAGGAATTGAATTGTTTCCTATACCCAACACGAGAATGTCAAGTGATGGTTGAAAATATAGGAACTATAAATTGCTTTGGAAAATTCCATAATATCAAGATAACCACACGGGAATATGTATTGAATAGTCCAATGCTTTCCATTCCAATGGGAGGTGTTGATGTTGTACTAGGAGTACAATGGTTACAATCTTTGGGGATGGTAGCTTTTAATTTTCAAGAACTTTTCTTGAAATTTTTTTTGGAAGTAAATGAAGTTGAATTACAGAGTATCACAAGGAAGCTGGGAAAGATAATAAGCTCTAATCTCATGAAAAGGCTTCTAAAAAAATAAAAATGAGGCATAATTGCACAATTATGGTCACTAGAAGTTCCAATATCAAAACCATCTATTTCTCCAGATCTCCATAAAGTCTTGGACAATCATTCCAAGGTGTTTGAAACTCCCAAAGGAATCAAAACTATTCGTGATCATGATAATGCTATTCATTTGATTCCAGGAAGTGTTCCTCCAAACATCAGGCCTTATAGATATCCTTATGTCCAAAAGAGCGAAATTAAACGTGTGATTGTAGAAATGTTAGAGAGTGGTATAATTCAACCTAGTTAAAGTTATTTATCTGCTCCAGTAGTATTGGATCACAAGAAGGATGAATCATGGCGCATGTGTCTGGATTATAGGGAGCTCAATAAGCTCACTATTAAAGATAAATTCCCCCCTCCCATGATTGATGAATTATTGGATGAATTACAAGGAGCAATTTATTTTACCAAGTTGGATCTTCGTTTAGGATATCATAAAATTAGAATGAAGATTGAAGATATTCCAGAAACAACATTTTGAACTCATGAGGGTCATTATGTATTTTTGGTCATGGCTATTGGCCTTACCAATGCACATTCTACATTTCAAGGGTTCATGAATTCCATTTTCAAACCCTTCCTTAGAAAATTTGTGCTAGTATTTTTCCTGATATACTAATCTACAATAGGTCTTGGAAGGATTATGTTCAACATGTTGACATGGTGCTCAAACTATTGGAGGAGAAATAATTATATGCAAAAACATCCAAATTTTTCTCTGGAGTACAAGAGGTCGAATATCTAGGTCATATTGTATTTCACGAGGGTTTTAAGGTAGAACCTAAAAAAATTAAATCCATTAAGGAATGGAAAATCCCCACAACCATAAAGTAGTTGCGACGATTTCTTGGGTTAACAGGGTATTATCGCAAGTTTGTTAAGAATTATGGTATAATAGCAACACCTCTAACAACACTAGTGCAGAAATATGCATTTTCATGGACTCCTAAAGAAACTAAGGCCTTTGAACATATTAAAGAGGCAATATGCCTAGCACTGGTCTTAACTATGCCAGACTTCACAAAAACCTTTATTGTGGATGTGATGCCTCAGGAAATGGAATTGGTGTTGTTTTAATTAAATAAGGAGGACCCACTTCTTTTGAAAGTCATCCAATCAATGGAAATTATTTACAGAAAGTTATTTATGAGAAGGAGAGGTTGGAAATACTACATGCACTAAAGAAATGGCAAGATTACCTAATGGGAAGACACTTCAAGGTAAAAACTGATCGTGATAGTCTTAAATTTTTTTTGGAACAAATACTATCTTCAGAAGAGCAGGAAAAAGGGGTCACAAAGATTTTGGGTTATGATTTTGAAATCATCTACAAAAAGGGAAGCTAAATGTTGTTGCAGACGCACTCTCAAGAAAGAATGAAGAGGTGGAAGCAATTCTTTGTTCCATTTCTATTATCCAACAAGATTGGATAACAGAAGCAAGGGATGAATGGAAGAAGGACAAAGAAGTGTGGAGACTCATTCAAAAGTTGCAGCAACATCCTAGTACATATGATACATTTAGTTGTAAAAATGATTCCTTATGGTACAAAGATCGCTTATATCTTTGTAAGAATTCCCAACTATAAAAAAATATTCTTTTGGAATTTCACACTTCTCCTTTAGGAGGACATTGGGGATTTTTAAAAACTTACCATAGGGTGAAGAAATATTTTTTTTGGGATGGCCTTAAACTTGATATTCAAATGTTTGTGGCAGAATGTTTGGTTTTCCAGCAAAATAAAGTTGAGACAATTAAGACCCTAGGTCTTATACAACCTTTATCCATTCCAAGTCATTGTTGGGAGGAGATTTCAATGGATTTTATCACAGGTTTACCTAAGTCTGAAGGAATGAGTGTCATCATGGTGGTAGTTTATATACCTACCAAGTATGCACACTTTTGTGCATTATCTCATCCATTTAATGTAAGTGTAGTTGCTACTACATTTATGGAAAACATTCAAAAGCTACATGGATACCTAAATATAATTATAAGTGACAAAGATCCCATTTTTAATGGAATGTTTTGGATGGAATTATTTTCTTGTTTGGGTACTCAACTAGCTCATAGCTCATCTTTTCATCCTCAATCCAATGGTCAAACTGAGATCGTGAATAAATGTTTGAAAGGATATATTGGTTGTTTTTTATTTGATAAAAAAACACAATGGGTCAAGTGGGTATGTCTCGCTGAATGGTGGTATAATTCTTCATTGCATACTGCAGCAAAAATGACCCCGTTTATGGCGCTTTATGGATATCATCCACCATCCATCACATCATCTTTAAGAGAAAATTTCAAGGTTCAAGCAGTGGAATATCACATCGAGCATCAAAAAGAAGTCATCCAACTCTTAAAGGATAACCTAAAATTTTCACAAAATCGAATGAAACAATAGGCAGATCAACATCGCAGCAAGAAAATTTTTGATGTAGGAGACTGGGTATTTTTACGACTACAACCATACAAACAAATGTTCCTCAAGTGAGGTAAGAAGGATAATAAATTATCACCAAAGTACTATGGTCCTTACAAGGTGTTGCAAAAGATTGGTACTATGGAATATAAATTCGAGCTTCCTGCTTCTTCGTGAGTGCATCTGGTTTTCCATGTTTGATGCTTAAATAAGGTTATAGGTGAAAAAATTCCAGTTCAAACAATATTTCAAGAACTTGATGAGGATGGAAAAATCATATTGGAACCTGAAGCATTCATGGAAACAAGAACTCAACAGCTACGAAATCAATCAATTTCAGAGTATCTCATCAAGTGGAAGAACTTACCCACTGAAGATTCTACATGGGAGGATGATAATTTTATACAGAAGCACCCAGAGCTACTAAAGCATTGACGATAACAATTTTTTGAAGGAGAGGGGCATGTTAGGTCCCTATATTACTAATGTCGTCCCTTATTTTTGTTATTGTAGCCCCCTTATTGTTATTGTTGTACCATTTAACTCCAATATTGTTATTATTGTTCCCTTACATTATTATTGTTAGGTCGGCTAGGATTATATTGTAAACCCATGGAATCCTATATATAGAAGGAGGTTTTATCATTTGTATCATCCAATAATTGTTCATTTATGTACTGTAAAGGAGGTTCCCCCCTCGAAGTGGCTTAGTTCTAAGGCGTTGATCTCTCTTTTCTTCTATTTCTGGAGTTGGTTTCATAACAGTACCATTGAACTAATCTTTGTACCTAATGAACTTAAGGTGGATATCCACCACCTAGCCTATAGGTTTGATTCTCTCTTTAGATTTTTTACAAGAATCCAGACCATCAACAATATTTACTTGAGTTTCACATAAATTTCCACTCTCTACAAGATTAAATGATGAGATAGGCTTTGTCATTTCATGACTGTCCACACTCAACAAAATGACCTACAAATTTCCATTTTCAACTTTTCTTGAGCCTGAAGTATCTTCCAAAGGTGGAAGATTCATATTTTTGTAATCATAAACAATATTGCCAGAGAGGAGAAAATCATAAATTTTTTGGATGTTTCCTGAAGAGATATCCTAAGTTCCTTGGCTTCCCTCAATTGAGACCACTGAAGCCTCTCTATAGCAAACACAACCATTGTGTTAGCCTCCACCTTCGCATTGAGTTTGACTGGTGCATATTTCTCTCTCAAGGATTGACACAACATATTATAATAGACATTTCAAATCACCAATAGACGCTGGGATTGGTAGAAAGAAACTGTCATGGAAATTTTGCGGAGTATTTGTAGTGCTAACTAAAGAAAAATAATTGAAACAACAAAATTTCCCCCCTTGAATTATATGTTATTTATTCCAAGAATACATCGTTTAACTCACAACCTATATAAACTGATGTAAAACAATAATATTTCCTTCACAAAAACTACATCCTAACAAAAAGACTTGGCTTCACATTGCACAATATAATATAAACTATGTCTTTGTTTGTTAGAACAAGTTATTTTTCAAATTGAAGTGATGGAAACATGCACATTGCTAACTTTTGGGATTTTCTGCAATGTAGTTTACAATGGAGATGTTTGGTTTCCTTAATATGCTCCAAAAGATCATCCATGGAGCTTGCTGCCAAACCATGCCATGACTCCCGATATCTCTAGGACTCCAATAGATGCCCAGGTGTCTGATTTTTTCCAATTTCACCCCTTTGTTTCTAGAAATTTATTTCATTGACAAACATACCTCATAAATAATTCAAAAATTCAATTGTATTTCATCATGGTCCATTGCACAAAGCTTTATGTTATCATTAGTTTGTAATTTTTTTCATCTTTGGAAGCAGAAAATAAGGATCATAAAAGAATACAAAGATATTATTGAGTTTTTTCTGACTAATCGTCCCTGGCCCAAACCCTATTAGGGTTCTCCCTACATAGATATTTATGCATGCTGATAGATAGACAGACAAGGACTAGAATTGATATTGAGCTTAGAGATGATCTCTTATGTCTGTGGCACATAGCATGGGTTTTATTTTTTCTCAATGTTTAGGAAGCTGGGGAAAGTATAGATATTTTTTTGGTCATAATCGGGGGGTTCATGTTAGTGGCTTGGTATCATAGAAAATGAATTTATGTAGCAATAAGCATTATATCTGTTGTATAAGTTTCATGCTTAAATTTGAACCTTAAATGGTTGACAAGGTACCCACTAGTCAAAGTAGTGTGTGTAAAGTAGCATGGACCTATTTCAAATAGTTGACACATTATATACATAATTTGCTTTATATATTTAAGGTTATTTGTGTATCATTGAACTGATCTTTGTGCCTAATGAAATTGTTGTGGATATCCACCACCTAGCCTATAGGTTTGATTCTCTCTCTAGATTCTTTACAAAAATCCTGACCATTAACAATATTTACTTGAATTTCACATGAATTTCAACTCTCTACATGCTTAAATGATGAGATAGGTGATGTCATTACCTGACCATCCACACTCAAGAAAATGACCTCCAAATTACCATTTTCAACTTTTCTTGAGCCTGAAGTATCTTCCAAAGGTGGAAGATCCATATTGTTGTAATCATAAACACTATTGAAAAAGAGGAGAAAAGCACCAGTTTGTGGGGTGTTTCGTGCAAAGACATCTTAAGTGCCTGGGGTTCCCTCCATTGAGAGAACTAAAGCCTCTCTATAACAATGACAACCATTGTGTTAACCTCCACCTTGGAATTTAGTTTCACTGCTACATATTTCTCTCTAAGTATTGACACAATATATTATGATAGATGTTCAAAATCACCAATAGATGCAGGGATAGGTACATATAAGTTGGTATGGAAATTTTTCTTAGTATTTGTAGTTCTAAATAATGAACAATAAATGCAACAAAGAAATTGTTCCCCCTACATTATATGCTATTTATTCCAAGACTACATCATTTAACTCACGACCTACATAAATTGATGACATGCAGCAATATTTCCTTCATGAATGTTGTATCCTAACTAAAAGAATTGGATTCACATTGCACAATAGAATCTAAAATATGTCTCTATTTGTTAGAACAAGCTAGTTTTCCAATTGCAGTGATGGAAACGGGCACATTGCTAAGTTTTGGGACTTTCTGCAATGAAATTTATAGTGAAGATGTTTGTTTTCCTCAACCTGCTCCAAAATATCATCCATGGCAATCGATTCCAAACCCTGTCATGACTCCCCATATATCTCGGACTGCAATAGGTGCCTAGGTGTCTGATTTTGTCTAACTTCACCCCTTTGTATCTAGAAATTTCTTCAATTGACAAACATGCCTCATAAATAATTCAAAAAGTTAATTCTATTGCATCATGGTCCATTACACAAAGCTTTAATTTTTTCATTAGTTTATAATTTTTTTCATCTTTGAAAGAAGAAAATAAGAATCATAATATTCTTCAGAGTTTTCTGACTAATTGTCCCGGGACAAAACCCTATTAGGCTTTTCCCTGCATAGAGAGCTATGCATGCTAATAGCCAGACAAACAAGGACCATAATTGATATTGGGTTGAGAGATGAGCTCTTATGCCTGTGGCACATAGTGTGGGATTGATTTTTTGTCAATGTTCAGGAATTTGGGGCAAGTATAGATTTTTTTTTGGTTATAATTTGGTGGGTTGCTATTAGTGGCCTGATATCACAGAAAATGACTTCAATACTAGCACTTATGGGATTCTTTCCTTTATGTAGATGGTGTTGAGGATTTGCAGTGGAATGTTACAGGGAAATTGTTTGCTTGTAAATGTTTCGTGAGGTCCCCACCTACTCCTTAATGTTCACAAGAAAAAAACACTAAAAATGTAATAAATTATATGAAACTTGTGAGCTGTAAATAGAAAAATTGTGGCTACAAGTATGTGTAGAAGAGGTGCGAGTATTGATTGTTGATCTGGATGAGATTTTGGCTGATGATATTGGAGATGAGGGTGGTATTTGGAAAAATAAAAGTTGTAATCTCATCTGGAGTGATTTTGTATTTGAAATATGCTTCAAAATTCAATTGATACAAAACTTAATGTTACAAAAAAAATTTGACATTAGAAAGGTTGTATCCATAGAAAGTGACAAAGGGAAGAGAACATAAACTCCAAGAAAGAAAACAAGAGATCCAAGAACTTGCAAAGCACAAAGAATTTTTGGACTGGGTCACACATATGCAAGCAAAAAAATACCCTTTCCAAGATCACAGATGCTCATGCAAGAGGAGCAAAATTCTAGTAGAAACCTTAAAGGAAATCATGCCTTCATAAGTACTCAGGCATCATGCAAGGGAGTAGCACATATATGGTCATGAAGAATCAAATATGGATGACTCACAAGGGAACAACACATGCTTGGTCAGGAAGAATTCCATCGCTCATGAACTTCCACACAAGTGTGCAGGGAAAAACATGTTGAAAGAAGAAACAAATATGAGATTGACAGATAACCTTAAGCAACCATGACCATGAAAAACCACAACAAGGAAACCACAGTGTGGGAGCTAGAAAAGTGGTTAATGATCAATGCATCATAAACAATAACATATAAAGGTGAAATATGATCACTACCAAAGCAACTAGGAAGAAACTGAATACCATGGGTGTCATGGCCCAAACAATATGAGATCCTAGCCTATTGAGTGGCCTGTAGCAAGAAAACCAATGGTAGCTCTAACTGCCATATGCAATTTGTAGGTGAATGCAAAACTCAATCCCAAAAAGACTGAGACCCTAAGTGGCACTGTCACAAAGTACAGAGCCCCCAAAAATTAGAATTTGGTTGCACTATACTAGGAGTGAATGTGACAATAAAATTTAAGAGCACAAGAATTTTTTTATGTTGTGAGAACAAGAGGATTAAATGCATTATTGTCATAATCAAATGATCTGACAGTCATCATAAATTTGGATTTTACAAAATCAAAACAAGTCAGGGTTTTGAAACTATTGGGTTAATTCCACGTGTGAAAACATCATATGTCATAATGCCAAATACACACATATTGACCTGATTGTTATTGCTATAGCAGAGATTTATTTGACCTTCGAGCTCGTCAAGATTTTGAAAATATGAAAATTTAAAGGAGTAAGGTATGGGAGGATGCACACTATTCCATTTATGATTTCCTCTTGCACACGAGCAGTGGCCATTTTGGCCCTCTACATGGATTTGTATGATTTCTCCTCATTCTACTATGTACCGACGTTCAGATTGAAAAGGATGCAGTTGGATCTGACATAATAAATTAAGAAAACTATAAATTTTGGATGCAGAGATTTCCGATCTAGATACCCTCCATTTATAAGTAATTTTGTTTGAATTGTAACAAAAAATGTGAATGTCTCTTATAGGGTAGGGAAAGCTTCAAATTTGAATTTTGTGATTCCATGAACTTTGAAATTGTTGTCTTGAATTCGATGACATATATGGATTTTATGTGATTTGGAGTTGGGATACTAGGTATAAAATAACATTAATGCAGAATACACATCTTGACCATGAATCTGGTTTCAAAATCATTCATGCAGAATTTACACATTTGTACATTGACCGCGAATGTGGTTTCAAAAACATTAATGCAGAATTTGCATAGACCACGAATCTGGTTTCAAAAATACAATTAATTGTGAAGGGAGGCTTTATTTATTTCATATATCTTTTAAATGGTTACTTATGTGCCATATCATGTGAAATATTTTTTTCTATTTTGTGAATTTAAAAATATTGAGATATTTTATATAATTTTTAAATTTGGTAAATGGAATATAAATTAATTTAAATGTTTTAAAAAATTCATATATTTAGTTTTAAAGAAAATATAACTAATATAATAATGGGTAAATTTATGAGCCTCGATTATGTCCTAAAATTGTTTTTTCTTGGCTTAGAGCTCATTTTATTCAGACGTGAGGAAACAAGCTAATCACCCAAGACCTAGAGGCATCTAGGAGGAGGGAAAGCATGCCGCCTTACAAACCACGAGTGGGTAATTACATGTGACGCGGTTTTCCTTGAATAACAATGATGAGTCAATCTGCATTAGTGGATATCAATTAGTGATGATTGCCCCCTTTATTGGTTTGAAAACCAAGTTATGATAGGTTTTTAGACTCTTTAAAAAAAATTCATAAATTTTAAGTATTAAAAATATAACCAAAATAACTTTGAATTAATATTTACACATAGTTAAAGCTTTATAAAATTGAAGTATTGGAAAAAAACCAAAAATGACAATGAAATTAATATTTTCATAAAGTTGCCTATGAGACATAGAATAGAGGATGATAGGGTGTTTTGGTAAGGCACTATGTGATGTAAAGGTCGTTGATTTGAAACTTGGCCGTGGGCAAAAATCCATCCATGCTTAGGGTTGGTGCATGCGACCCAGGCTAGATGTGATCCAGATTTTGATGGCTTAGATGCCCCTAGGTTGCGACTACTCAAGCCACAGGTTAGTCGTGCATCCATTTCAAGACTCGCATATACTTGTAAAAAAAATAAAAATTATTTACACATAATTAGTCTATGTAATGTAGAGGAGATGAAGACAGGTGTTGATGATGATTTTCGTCAATGTCTGATAATTTAGTGTCGACTATATCTCTTGCATTTTGACAAGGGGGTCTTTAAATTTAACACTGTAAATGGATTCAAAGACCCCGATCTATAGTTAATATTTAGTGACATGTAACACTTTAATATCCAAATTTCAATTTCCCATTTCTGAAGTGGCACAATTAAAAATGAATAGAATAAATGACTAATCCATATACATTTTGCACTTATTAGTTGGTCATATTTTTATTCTTTCACAATGGTAGTAATTTACGTTAATCTTTTTTTAATTTTGTCACTTATTATCTAGTCATATATTTTAATACTGGACTAAATTAGTCATTTAAGTTATATGTTTTTAGTTGAGTCACTTATTATCTAGTGGTATATTTGATCCCTCGACTAAATTAGTCATTTAAGTTAATCAGTTTTAGTTGGGTCACTTAAAATTGCTCAAATTTAGTAGTAATTCACTTGAAATAATGGTGGTAACTAAATTTTTTAGTCACGTAGTCACTAATTTCATTATTTTCTACTAGTGATTATTGATGTTTTATAATTTTTTTAATTAACACTAACCAAATATGTATATTCCTCTTTATTTTTAATATAATTGCTTATATGGCATTTAGATAATATTTTGTTTAAAGGGTAGTTCTCAAATATATTGAGCACTAATTACACATCTCCCTCGTACTCAATATACTAGGTTGTAAAATGATCATGGCATAGTTATTTATTTAATAACTTCTTATCATATTCTATTACTAAATTTATTTTTTCTTAAATAATTATAATTATATATATATATATAATAAACCAACCTCTTTCTCACCCTTAGGGTTAGAGTGAGGTTTCTCAACCAATAGGTATACTAACTTAAAAGTTCATGTCAAGGTTGAAAACCAATACAACTACACTATTCATAAATAAAACCCCATTATAAACATAGGCATTATCGGTGATAATATCATATAAGAAAATTTGAATCTGGGTAGAAAAGATAACCACCATCCCTCCTAACTCCAACACATTAATTTATGTATTTTACAATAAAATTTATATATTTTATTATAAAATTAATATAAATTTAATAACAATTAAATATATTTATATTTATATTTTATTTTACATATTACACTATAAAATTATTGGAAATTGCTAACAATAAATACAATTATATTTAAATTTTAATTTACAAATAACTATATTTAAATTTTATTTTACATATTACACTATAAAATTATTGGAAATTCAATAACAATAGATACAATTACATGTAAATTTTAATTTACAAATAATATATGTCTTATCACCCCAATATTATCATTCAATTAATGTCTTATGAGCTCAAGATTTGTATTCATTTTTTCTCATGTATAAATATAAGAGTCAACCAATGTGAGAGATCTGGTGCATGGTAATCCAAAGCATTTTTTTTTGGTATTATAAACTTTCACATATATTCCATTTTAATATGGAAAAACAGTTTTTTCACTTCTTAAAAATTCATAATATTCACAGTTCATGCCATTCTGTAGCAATTTATGTGCAATGATGTACTCATTAACCTTATTATGTTCTGCAACCGATGCATGCATTTAACGTCATACAGGACTTCTAGTGTTTTTTATTCTTATGCTTATCCGGGTGATGTCACATATTTGAATTTATCTTCTCGAGAGAAAGCAGAGTAGTCCGCCTAAAATGGGTTGAATGTCGGCACCCGGACCACGGGTGTGCAGTCCCTATCTCTCAATCCCACTTCGTTACACAATAATATTGTAATTTTTAAACTTCTTAAATATAATTTTATGTTGACTGTAAATCTTTTTAAATTTAATTTGAGCGAAGTCAAATCTGACCTTATGTTAAATCTAACATAGAGGAAAATCACAAGTTAACTTTATTCCTTACCACTTAAAAACACACAATCCAGCTGGCAATTTACTAAGTACAGAGAAGCAAGATAATGATTGAAAACTTAAAAACACTAAAACGATGATAACTTTTGAAAGACTGAAGAAGAGGAAACTAAATATTAAAAGACAAAATAAGAGAAAGGGGTAAATATAACTATTAAGAAAACGAACAAACGAGTTGTTGATCAATTGTTGTCGCTAAGAATCATTAAATATATTGGATTTGATGATAATCTGGAAAGCAAAGAGTTACTGTAATGAAATATGCGCAGTTTAATGATTAAAAGCAGTTTCATTATTATAAAAACAAGACAAAACAACATTAAAGTAAGAAAAAAAGGCAAGCATGCCATAATTTAAAATTAAGAAGATGATTAAGGGTGTAGACCTCCTGGTTCTAAACGGAATATGACCTTATAGTTGCACTTGAAATCAAGACCTATAGTTACGCTGTTTAACATGATCTTGAAATCTAACCAAATAATCATTACCCAAGAACGTGCCACATGTTATTCACCTGTTGATACCTCTCAGAAGCATTTCTACACGTTAAAACTTATGAAACGAATGGTAGAAGAGATCAGACAATCAGACACCAGAGATTACGTTGTAAATTTGGTCACGTCAATTTCGAATTATGAATTTAGACTCAAATTTCTAATGAATTCACTTATTCATGGCATTTAGCCAGCCGCCTCGTGCCGCAACGATACTAGTGATCTCCAATGTGAGAGAGAGATGTCAATTAAAATTCGTACACCATACTTTTACTTGCAATCATCCACAACCTGACGGGGAAAACATTGAATGACACATGCGCGCGTTTGAATAATTTGAAGCTAGATCTAGAGGATTGTTAGGTGAAGAATTGTAGGTAGATGTCAATATTTTAGCCCCATGCAACGATGTCGATTTCATAATTTGAATGTCATGAAATCAGTCATCCTCGGCGCTGTAAATTTGTAGTCAATATCTTACAGCAGGACGGGGAAACCTTGATGAGACAGGCACATTTGAATAGTAGTCCAATCTAACTCGGCAGGATTGGTAGCTTAAGGAATCCTATGTCACTACAAATTTTGTTTGCAATGTGATCTGAATGATAACTATTCAGGTGGTGATAATGTTTTGTGTGCTTCCATGTTTTTTCGAGATGGATTAATTTGAGATTTGAATTTGGAATTTCATCATATACATAATAGTTTAAAGGTACTATCTTATATAACACAATCAACGTAATATTTTTTAATTTAATAATAAGTTTCATAACACAATTATATCAATAATTTGGTGGTTTGCATAATATTTTATAATAGAATTATTTTAAATTAATAGTTTAAAAAAATAAAAAATAAAAGCTCTATTTCGTTAATAGGGAGCTGAGCTCAGCATAGATTAGTTATTTGGGGTGTTATCATATTTTTTCTCTCAAGACTCTGGGGATTGGTGAAACGATTTATTTTAGTTAAAGGTCAACTCATCTCAACTACTGAACTATCCCAAAGTAGCATGGGAAGTTAGAAATCTGATTTTTTTTTTAGAAAAGAAAAAACAACTCCTTATATTATAGAGCCATCTATTATCTGCCATTGTTTTCCTCATAGCTTTTATCAGACTATAAACTATTCCATATAATACATTCAAATTGTAAACCATTGTGTTGTACTGACTAAGTATTTATATCGCCAGTTCATCATGAACCATACTCATATTAAAAAACAAAACCGCCATTAAGACCAATAAGTACAGCTCTAATGTCATCAGTCGATACCTACATATATACAGAGGTAGAAAAGTAGTATATGGAAACTACTCCCCACAAAGAACCAATACATAGATTCCATACCACCATTCAGAGGCTCGCTTGATCACGACAGATATGAAAAATGCAGAAGTGTCCAGATATAAGAAGAAGCTAAAAGTGATCCACTCATGACACCATTCCAGAACATTAAGCAAAAGATTATACCTGAGAAGTATCCCTCATGGTATTGGGAATTCATGTTGATGGATATATGAGAGACACAAATATGTGCCCTAATGGCACCTCCGATCCACTTTTGGATAGCTGGTCCACTCTAGATTTGTTCTCCCTGTAAACATGAGTCAGAGATGGAGCATTAAGCTTGGGTAGTAGCCCATGTACCCAATCAATCCACCCCTGTAAACCTCTTCGCTAGAAACAGGCCCTCCCACTGATACCATCAATAATTAATTTTGAATCCCCATATATAAAGATATATTGTAGACCCAATTCATGAGACATCCATAGACCACTCCACAAAGCCAAGAGTTCCGCCTTATTGTTTGATCTCATCCCCCCATTCTAATATAGCTGGACAGGATGCTCGTTGTCCATCTTTATCCAAGCACAACAACCGCATACACCCCCCCCCCCCCCCGATGCAACCCCATCAAAGAATACAACACGTAAGGAGATTGGATGGGGATGAATGCGATGGGAGAGATCGTTAATAATGGGGAGGTCCATATCATGACGCTTAATCCACTTCATAATGGCCCATGAATATAGCATAAATTGATAGGCACATCCTAAAAAGTTAGTCTATTTCGAGCAAGCCATATCTCCCAAAACAAGTAAAATGACAGAGATTTATACACCCCATTAGTTTCACCCCATTAGAACAGTAGAGATTTATGCAACCTTGGAATTCCATACGGCATCATATTCATATGAGAGAGCCCACTTGAGGAATTTATATATAAATAATATGAAGGACTTAGATCAGAGGGGGTGCAAAGAAGTGTATGTAACATGGTAGTAGAGTGGAAATGGTCAATGATCCTTCTTGGAAATGGTAATGTGGCATTAGAGACAATGGAAAAGGAAATCATTCGCTCTTGCTGCCTGTAACATGGCTATAGGGGTATTGAATCAGTTTGAACATATTAGTATTGAAAAAAATAGGTACATGGTTTTTCTCATCTAACTCTAGTTATGTTTTGTTCACTTCCTTCTCAATTGTTCGGGTGTGTCGGTCAAGTGGGCTCAGAGTGGCCTATCTTGGTGTTGCTTTCATTTCGATGTCTATGCTCTGAGTGGTCTTTGTCTCTGTCTCATAAACTATTTTTAGTTTCTTGGACCTTAAAATATCATTTCATATTTAATAGAATGCAGAACTCTATAATCTTGAATTTTTTGTGAATTATTTCATCCCAGTAAACATTAAACAACTAATTATTTGTGTCTTTCTTGACCAAAATAATCTTTTGGCTCTAGGTTTTCTACTCCCTTTAATCATTCCCTAGTAGTGCTTAAACACCGTAGATTTAACTTTATTTCCCATATCATGTGGAGAAAAAATAATTAAAAATAATTGAATTTTGTAAAAAGAATATTGAATTTAATAAGGAATGTTGCTTCACAATAACATTGAAATATTTTATTTATTATTTTTATTACATTTCATTTTTCTTAAAGTTGTCATATCAACAGTAAGGTATATCGACACAATGCGAGTGAGATTATTGATGTTTTATAATTGTTTTAAATAAACTATCCGAATATGTATATTTATATGGAGCTTTTTGTCTTTCAATATACTTGAACATCTCCATGGTAGTAGACTAATCTAGAATAAGTTTCTTTCACAATTATTTATTCAAAAAATTCTTATCATATATATATATAGGCATAGATAACCATAATACTTAAAATTATATATTTTAAAATAAAATTTAAATATTACATTCTAGAATTAATGAAAATCTAATAAAATTACACGTTATATAATTATCTTTTTACCTTCACATTTTGTCTTCTTACCTCAACATTTTCATTCAAAATTGTTAGTGTATATGCATAATTTGTACCATTCTTAACCAAGGTTATAGATCTGGTCAATTATGATTAAAAGAAGTCTTTTCTACATTATAAACGTTCAAATATATTTGACTTTAACATGAAATATTAAAAATGTTTTTTAACCTTTGTAAAAATTAATAATATTCACATTTCATGTTGTTTGTTGGGTTTAAGGTAGCATTGTGATAAATAATGTGTCAATATGAAATTGATCTCTATCAACCATGGACAACCATTGTCCAACGTCACATTTTGACAAATATTATCTCAATATAAAAATCAGCCAGGTTCAACTATGGTCAACATTGTTTATTTTAGGGTTTGTAATATTTATCTTATGGTTTATATACCTTGAGTTTATAATATTAATTCCTTGAGTTTAATATTATTCCCTTGAGTTCATAATCCCTTGGGGTTTCAGTATCTATCCTTTCGGTTTATTATTCCCTTGAGACTATAATATCAACCCCATGGTTTTATTAATATAATGGGTTCACATTCCTAGCGTTTATTATTCCCTTAGGTTTATTGATGTAAGGTTTAATATTATCCCATTGAGTTTAATATTATTTCCTTGGGTTTATAATCGCTTAGGTTTTTAGTATTAATCTCTTGGTTTTATTATTCCCTTGGGTTTATAATATCATTGTTAAATCTGGTCAATCATGGTCAACAAAGGTCAACCATGCCTTGTAAAATCAATCATGTTAAATAATGTTCAACCATGGTTCAACATCGCACTGTGAAAAATATTCTCTCAATATGGAAATCAACCATGGTCATCCATGCTCCATCGTCGCAGTGACAAAGATTGTTCGTATATGAAAATCAATCTTGGTCAACCATGATCTAATGTCACATTGTGACATTGATTGTCTCAATATCAAAATTGACCATGGTCCACCATGCTTATTTTAAGGTTTATAATATTTACTTTGGGGTTTATAATATTAATTCCTTTGATTTAATATTATTTCATTGGGGTCATAGTACCATGGAGTTTTAGTATTAATCGGTTGGGTTTATTATTCCTTTGGGTTTATAACATCAAACCCTATGGTTTATTAATATCAGGGTTCATATTCATAATGTATAATACTAAAACTCCAAGGGATTAATACTAAAAACTCAAGGGAATAATATTAAGCCCCAGGGATTAATATTATAAACCCAAGGTAAATAAACCTTTGGGAATAATATTAAACCCTAGCAATTAATATTATAAACCCATGGTAGATAAACCTAGGGGAATAATATTAAACCCTAGGGAATAATATTAAATCTTTAGGTTTATTAATCCATTAAGTTTAACATATTTTCGGTTTATAATATTGAATTTATATATGTTGAGTTTATAATATTTATTCCTTGAGTTTAATATTATTCTCTTGGGTTTATAATCTTTTCCATTAAGTTTATAAACTCGTGAATTTATATTTATTAATTTATAATCTCTAATTATAATCCATTAGTTTTATAATATTACTAAATCATATTATTAATTAATATAACTAATAATATAAATACTATTATTATTAAATAATTAATTTATATTACATAATTTAAAATTAAATAATAATAAATAACATTTAATATTAAATATTTATTATTATTTATAATGATTATTATTACTGGATAACAATAATATGCTTATTACAATAATTTATTATTATTATTATTTTTATCTTTATATATATTTATATAAATAAACCTTAAACCCTTAAACTATATCCAGCACATTAATATATTAATATGCTTACGCTGATAACATTCACATTCCTTGTTGATATACATTCACATTCCGTATTGTTATATCAACGACATTAATATATTAATATGCTTGCGCTAATAATGTTGTTACTCAACACTCGGATTACGCGTCTTGAGTCCCTATCAATCCCATGTCGTAACGCAACAATATTCTCATATATGTATTTTTCAACGACATTTCTACCAATATGTTCCATGGTACGCTTCTAAAGTTTTAAAATCAAATTTTATGTTCATTGTACATTTCCATATAGCATTGATAAGGAGGCTGCAGCAAAGTCAAATCTGAGCTCATGTCAATTGGGACATAGAGAAAAATCAAAATTAACTTTGTTACATATTAGTTAACTGACTTGTGTTTACATATTAGTTAACTGACTTATGTTTGGTGAGATTATTTTGGAAGTTTTTTTATTGAATTTTCAAATTAAACTTTTCTAAAATTTAGCAGTAATTTATTGAAATTACAAGTTTGAAATGTTCAAGAGTTTTTTATGATGTTGAATCTATATATAATTAAAAAACAGTTTAAATAACACAAATCCAGATTTCACTTTAAAATTTTCAGACATTTTACCAACAAACAAATCACTATTAATAATTAAACAAGTAAACTAATAATTGAACTAAAAAATTAGATATAAAAAAACAAAAAAAAAAGAATGAAATGAAATGGAGATAACTATTGACCAAACGAACAGATGAGTGATGTGAATATTTGTTTTAGTTAAGTATCATGAGATATATTAGGTTTGATGATAATCCGGTAATTAAATATGCTCAGTTTTATGAGTAAGAAAATACAAACATTCAAGGATTTAAAATTGACCAGATGAATAAGCGTGTAGAACTTCTGCTTCTAAAAGGGATGTAACGTTATAGTTGCATTTAAAATCAAGACCTATGGTTAAGCCGGTTAACATAATCTTCAAATCAAACCAAATAATCATTCGCCAAGAATGTGCCACATGTAATTCACCGGTTGATACCTCTCCGCGGCTACGAGACAAATTTCTACACATAAATATTTTTGAAATGGAATGTAGAGGAGGTTAGATAATTAGACACCAGAGATTACGTTTTAAACTTGGTCATTACTGATGAATTTAGACACAAATTTATGATGGGTTCACTCTTTTTTTTTGAGAAAAAGAAAAAATGCTATTTATATATTAGTGATAAGTGAGTCATCATGACTATGTCCAAAATCATTTGAGCAACCATTGGTTGTCCTATTCACATTATCATTTCCCTTGCTTAGACGATCAACAAGTGTCCTATCCACATTATCATTTCCCCTGTTTAGATGAGAAACAAGGAGAAGAAGGAAAAAAATCATAAAGTATCTTGGGTGCAAAGTCCATATACAAGCCAAGAAAAGAGATTCATCACAAACATGGTCCACTTAATGATGGATGTGGAAGCCCCAAGACGAAAAAAATATTAAGATGTGCATACAAAATTGGTCGATAGAGGCACCAAAGAACCACATTAGCTTACATGTGATCATGTAGTAGATGATAGATCACAACCACAAACCAAAACAAAAAAGGCATTTTTATAGTCATAACCAAGAACTTGGTGATATAAACAGGCTCACTTGACCGGCTCGCTTGCATGAGTCCCATCATAGTAGTGCCACGATAAACCATAGATCGCTGTATCAAAGTGACTAATACCTACAATGGCAATCATGAGAATGTACCTGTGGGAAAATGAATGATGACCGAAAACAATGTCCCGACAGCAATACGAAGAATCATGATAGATAAACCACATACTTTTTGAGCAATCAATCCCCCAAATATGAGATATGTAGATAATTCCCATAGAAACAGAGAGGTCTGGCTTTGATAGGAGATCTGCATGAGAATCGATTTCCTTATATATATGTAATATAAGTGGATCGTTGAGCTTGTGGAAAAGATTTTTCACCTGAGAGATCCATGTCTCTAATCTTTTTGGCTGAAAAATTGTTTTACTAGCAATATAATCAATGAAAACTTTTGCATCCCCATAAATATTAGCAGATTGTAAGGCTAAATTATAGACCACCGACAATCTAATCAATAAAGCAAGAAGCTCTGTCTTGATTTCCACCTTGATGTTAGTGATTTTCCCTCTGTTTCTGATAACGATCCAGATTTTCCATTTTAATCCATGCCCTACATCCATAGCATCCCTCTTTTTGTGCCCCATCAAAAGTGGCCGAATACAGATAGACATATCCTTTGTAGATGCAACATGATGAGGTTGGGCACCCAACCAAACCATAATGGCCCCATGAATATGAGCGATGATAGAAGGTTTCCTTTTGAAAATAAAATGGTTGGGTGCAAGCCAAAACTCCCACATCAAAAAGAAACGTAGAGATTTATACTTATCCTTAGATGCTCCCCATATCTCGAAAGTGTTTATGAAATTTTTTGGTTGCTTGCAAGTTAGAACTCCCACATCAAATAGAAAGACAGATATTTATAATTATCTTTAGATGCTCCCCATACCTAGAACTCCCACATCAAATAGAAAAGTAGAGATTTATAATTATCTTTAGATGCTCTCCATACCTCGAAAGTGTTTTTGAAATTGTTTGGACACCATCCCGATCCAATGATATAATGAGAGAAGAGAGACCATATCTTACATGTTAACGGACACCATAAAATTATATGTGATATTGATTCCTCCTTATCATGACAGAGTGAACACCATCCTAGCCCATGGAACCCACGTTTCATAAGCTTATCCCATTTCAAGATTCAACGTTTCCAAACTAGCCAACCAAATAAGAGAATCTTGAGGGGAATTTCCAACTCAAGTACTTCCTGAAAGGGGACGGGGTCCTCTCCAGTAATTGGTTTAAAATGTGTTGGAATTTCTGATAATTCCAGAACAATACAGAGTGAATGATACTCTCCTTCTAACACAGAGAAATTAAAAAAAATTGCTTCACTGGTAGACAGAGTTTGCACACAAAAAATGATTTCTTCTATTTCAAAACATAAAAGAGATTACAAAAATTTAAACTTCCTCCTCAGAGGGATTACAAACAAACTGTTACAAGAACAATGCTGAAAAACTACTTCTCTGTCTCTCTACAAAATTCGCACAACACAGTGCTCTTCAAAAGACTCTGTTTTTTTAATACACTCTCAGCTGTGTATATTTTTGCACTGCTGTGCTCTCACTCTCTATTACATTTAGTCTTCGAGATTTTATATGTGACGCCACACATATGTTAAAACCAAAAATCTAACATAAAATTAAAACTATTGTATAGCCTTCTGGGCACCACAAAAACATTAGCGCATATGTTATATGTTAAAACATAAAACTTCCAAATGTTTAAAACCTTTATCGCGCAGTGCAAAACATTAAAAAAAAAGAACTTGAACCATAGTTTTAAACCAATACGTCCAGACTTCAAAATCTAATTAAACCAAATTGCAAACATAATTCACATCACAAAAATGAATGCTGACGTATGGCAAGAATATGATGCTAAGAGGTTTATCAACCGACGTTTATAATCTTTCAGGTCCGAAAATGGCCTTTGGGTACGGGCCCAAAATAAAACCCGAAAAATTTATGGACTGTAGCATATAACTTGTTCGGGTTGGGAATTTAGCATTGCGAACCGGCTCCAAAAAAATGTGATCCAACCAAACTGTTCCATGTGCCCGTGTTTGAAATCAATAAGAAACTGGCGGTAAACTCTGTTTCCCAAACACAGGACTGCATACTCTGTTTTTAGAATTTGAATTTGACTCCTCAACTAAAATAGCAAGCTGTTGCTGCAAAAAATAAAACGACTTCCTTACAACCTTTGAAATTCTGATTAACTTGCATGGTTGGGTACAAATCAACATTGACCCTTCATGCCGCTCTTGTGTCCTCTGCACAGACTTTGCAAATGAATTTATAATTTCAACACTCCCCCTTAAATTCAGCTGCTGGGTTATCTGTCATACCCATGCACTTCCTTAGATATTCAAAACTCTTTTGCCTCAATGGATTTGTCAGTATATTAGCGAGTTTCTCTTGAGTTCTGAAATATTTTAAAAATATTTCTCCATTGTTTACTAACTCCCTGATGTAGTGAAACTTAACATCTATGTGCTTTTTCCTTTTGTGAAACAGAGAATTTTTAGACAATGCTATGGCTGAGCTATTGTCACAATAAATTACTATGCCTTTTACCTATTATTGACATAAACTCCTTAACATCCTTCTCATCCATACTGCTTGACATGCTGCTGCTGTAGCTGCCACATACTTTGCCTCTACTGTAGATAATGCTACAATAGGTTGTTTCTTAGAAGCCCATGAAATGACTCATTAACCCATGTGAAAAACATAACCAGATGTACATTTCCTGTCATCTACACTTCCAGCCCAATCACTATCAGTGTATCCAATTAATTATGAATTTTCTGAAGTAGTATATAAAATTTCATACCTCTTAGTTCCTTTAACATACCTCAGAATTCTTTTTGCTGCTTGCCAATGTGCTTCTTTTGGCCTCTCCATAAATCTGGAAATTAAACTAACAACATGCATAATATCTGGCCTAGTTGCATTCAAATACATAAGGTTGCTAACTATGCTCTTGTACGAACTAGGATCAAAATCCTTGTTGTTGTCCTCTTTGCTGAGTTTTAATCCCATCACCGTGGGAGTAATTGCTGCCTTGCAATCTTGCATGTGAAATCTCTTCAAAACTTCATTCACATACTTTTCTTGAGAAATAAAATTTTTATTTTCATTATGCTTTACTTCTATTCCTAAGAAGTATTTCAACAAACCCATGTCAGTCATTTCAAATTCATCTTTCATGACCTTTTTAAAATTTTCAACAAGGTAATCATCATTACCTGTAAAAATCACATCATCAACATATAACACAACAATCAACATCTTACCATCTTTCTCCTTGATGTATAAGGTGAGTTCTCCCTCACATTTTTCAAACCCATTCTCCAGTAGATAGGGATCTATCCTACTGTACCATGCTCTTGGCGCTTGTTTCAGCCCATAAAGAGTTTTCTTCAATCTGCAAACTTTGTGCTCTTGGCCTTTCTTCTCATATCCTAGAGGTTGTTCAATATAAACCTCTTCCATTAACACTCCATTTAGGAATGCTTATTTCACATCCATTTGGTAAACTTTCCACTTGTTTTGTGTTTCAATAGACATCATTGCTCTCACGGTTTCCATTCATGCAACCGGTGCGAAAGTTTCCTCATAGTTTCTCCCATGTTGCTACTTATAACATTTGACAACAAGTATGGCTTGCGTCATTCAATTTTTCCTTCAGCATTACTCTTGGTCTTGTAGACCCATTTAACTCCAATTACTTCTTTACATTTTGGGATTTCAACTAAATCCCATGTCTTGTTTCTTTCTATGGAATTAATCTCTTCATCCATAGCATCTATCCATTTCTTATCTTTAATAGCTTCTTCAAAATGAATAGGATCATCAACATGACAATATAAAGCAAATAAAGAGTTCATACCTTCATTTGTCGCGTCTTGCTCATAAATTTCATTTAAATTTCTGAACTTTGTTCCTCTTTCATTTGGTGTACAAGTGCTTGAAGAAGCACTCGAATCAGCTCCTTGTGGTGTGCTTGGAGAAGCACTCTCATTTCTTCTCAAGGGCGTTCTTACTCCAGCTTGTGGTGTTCCTTGCTGCCCTTGTGTTGGTGGAGGTATGGAAGGATGTATTTCAGCCATGTCTTCCTCATTTTCATCATGAGACAAACAATTTTAACATTCACTATTTTCTCAATGCTTCTATCCCAAGCTTCTTCTTCAATGAACTGAATATCTCTGCTCACAATAAGTTTCTTGGTGGATGGATTGTACAACCTGTAAGCTTTGGATTCCTCACTATATCCAATAAAAATACATTTCTCCCCCTTGCTGTCCAACTTTTTCCTTAGCTGATATGGAATGTATGCATAAGCCACACAACCAAAAACTTTCATGTGGGTGACTTCTTGTTTTGTGCCACTCCATGATTCTTTCGGAACTATGTTCATTATTGCTTTTTTTGGGCATATATTAAAAATGTACACTGCACAATGTAAAGCTTCAACCCAATAATCATTTGACAAATGTTTTGCTTTTAGTATACTCCTTACCGTATCCATGATTGTCCTATTTTTCCTTTCGACAACTACATTTTGCTGCGGAGTGTACCTTGTTGTAAATTGCTTGTGTATGCCATTTTCTCTGTAAAAACGCATAAATTCTTTAGAGATGTACTCACCTCCTCTATCATTCCTAAGGACTTTGATATGCTGCCCACTTTGGTTCTCCACAAGTGCTTTGAAATTGTAGATTTTTTCAAACACTTCACTTTTATTTTTCAAAAAATAAACCCAAGTTTTTCTTGTAAAATCATCAATAAAAGTTAACATATAGTGGCTGCTTGCAAGTGATGGTATTTGCATTGGTCCACATAAATATGAGTGGACAATTTCTAAGGGTGCCCTTGCCCTTATGCTTTTTCCGGATGGAAAAATTTCTCTGTGTTGTTTACCCAAGATACAACCTTCACATAGGTTGTTCGGTTTCTCAATCAATGGTAATCCTCTTACCAATCCTTTCCTATGTAACGAATTAAGACCTTCAAAGTTGAGATGTCCAAATATCAAGTGCCATAACCAATTCTCATCTTTTTCTTCTCTTTGGAAAGTCTCTTGTGTCATTGCTGCCATTTCTTCTCCATTTTTCAAATCTTCCGTCATCTTGAGAGGAAACATTCTGTTCCTTGTCATCTTTATTTCAGCAATACATTGTTTTCTTGGAGGTTTATCCATGATGGTGCATACATTATCTTCAAAGAAAACATTGTAGCTCTTTTGAATGAGCTTCCCAATGCTTAAAAAATTACATTTCATACCTGGTACATAATATACATCATATATGCTCTTCTTTTCTCCCTTCTTTTTCAAGACATTTACTATGCCTTTTCCTGTGACAGAAATCTTACTATCTGTTTCCAATGTGACTTGAGACTTCACATTTTCATCTAACATAGAAAACATAGCAATGTTTCCTGTCATATGGTTACTACATTCTGAATCTAGAAACCATAAATATTCACTCTTTTCCTCAGCCATATTACATGCTAAAAACAATTTATCTTGGCTGATATTTTCTCTAGTGAAATTTGCACTGGGTCTATTATCCATATCATTATGCTTCTTCCTACATTCATTTGCATAATGCCCATATTTTTTACAATAATGACACTGGACATTGGATTTTTCATACCTTTGTCTATGAGCATGTTGTTGTCCACTTTGTTGGCTGTTGCTTTGGCCTTGGTTCTAATTTTGATTGTTGCCCCTTCCTTAAGAATTTGTTGGGTTGTTTCTTCTTCCTCTATTTTGGCTTCTGCCTCTTCCTCTCTTGTTTCCTCTACCTTGACCTCTTCCTCTTCCAAAGGACATTTGGGTCTTGAAGGCATGCTCCAAAGATGAGTTTTCATTTCTACCCAATCTCTGTTCATGTGTCATCAGTGATGCATGAAACTCATCAATTGAAAATTTTGAGAGATCCTTTATCTCTTCTATGGTGGTGACTATAACATCAAACCTTGAGGGTAAACTCCTCAAAACTTTCTCCACAATCCTTCTTTCTTCAAGTGTCTCTCCATGAGACCTTATCTGTGTGACCATTCCAATCACATGTGTGAAAAATGAGTCTATGTTATCAGACTCCTTTATGCAGAGAGTCTCAAAATCTCTCATTAGCAATTGTAGTTTTATTGTTTTCACTTTATCCATGCCTTCATAGGCTATCTTGAGAGTTTCCCATGCTTCTTTGGATCTTTTAGCTGGTGCTATCCTTGGAAATACACTCTCATGTACTGCTTGATACAAATAGAGGAGAGCTTTAGAGTCCTTCCTCTTATTGCTCTTCAAAAAGTCCTTCTCTGCCTGTGTTAAGGCATTAAACTCATTTTCATCTACTGGCTCTTCAAAACCATCCTCAACAAGTTCCCATAATTCTTGAGAAGAAAATAGGGCTCTCATAGTGATTGCCCAATAATCATAGTAATTCCCATTGAACTGTGGGAGCTGAGCATTACCAATACTCATGCTTGTGCTGGCTCCTGCCATGCCTAGCACTCTGAACTATGCTTTAAATCTTTACTGTGAATTTTTAAAATAAACTGGCTGTCTTCAAACAGTAACACAAAAAAAATCTGTCTTGAAAATACCTTGAATTCTTTTTGACAGAGCTTTCATTCTACTGGAGAAGCTGCTGCAAAAAAAAATTCTTCCTTCAGCTTCTTTGACACCTTCAAAGAGCCTGAACTAGCTCTGATACCATGTTGGAATTTCTGAGAATTCTAGAACAATATAGAGAGAATGATACTCTCCTTCTAACATAGAGAAATTAAAAAAAAATTCTTCACTGGTAGACAGAGTTTGCGCACAACAAATGCTTGCTTCTATTTCAAAACATAAAAGAGATTACAAAAATTTAATCTTCCTCCTCAGAGGGATTACAAACAAATTGTTACAAACACAGTGCTAAAAAAATACTTCTGTGTCTCTCTACAAAATTCGCACGACACAGTGCTGTTCAAAAGACTCTGTTTTTTTTAATACACTCTCGGCTGTGTATATTTTTGCACTACTATGCTATCACACTCTATTACATTTAGCCTTTGGGATTTTATATGTGACGCCGCACATATGTTAAAACAAAAAATCTAACATAAAATTAAAACTATTGTATAGCCTTCTGGGCTCCACAAAAACATTAGCGCATATGTTATATGTTAAAACATAAAAATTCCAAAGGTTTAAAGCCTTTATCGCGCGGTGCAAAACATTAAAACAAAAGAACTTGAACCATAGTTTTAAACCAATACGTTTGGACCTCAAAATCTAATTAAACCAAATTGAAAACAGAATTCGCATCAGAAAAATGAATGGTAACGTATGGCAAGAATGTGATGCGAAGAGGTTTATCAACCGACGTTTATAATCTTTGGGGTCCGAAAATGGCCTTTGGGTACGGGCCCAAAATAAAACCCGAAAACTTTATGCATTGCAGCATATAACTTCTTCGGGTCTGGAATTTAGCATTGCGAACCGGCTCAAAAAAAAATGCGATCCAACCAAACTGTTCCATGTGCCCTATTTGAAATCAATAAGAAACTGGTGGTAAACTATGTTTCCCAAACACAGGACGGTATACTCTATTTTTAGAATTTGAATTTGACTCCTCAACTAAAATAGCAAGCAGCTGCTGCAAAAAATAAAACGACTTCCTTACAACCTTTGAAAATCTGATTAACTTGCACAGTTGGGTACAGATCAGCATTGACCCTTCATGCTGCTTTTGTGTTCTCTGTGCAGACTTGCAGATGAATTTATAATCTCAACACTCCCCCTTAAATTTAGCTGCTAGGTTATCTGTCATACCCATGCACTTCCTCAGATATTAAAAACTCTTTTGTCCCAATGACTTTGTGAGTATATCAGCAAACTAATCTTGAGCTCTGCAATTTTTTAATACACTTCCTCCACTATCAACCCTTCCCCTTCATACCCCTTCCCAAACGATTTTATCACCTTCTGGATAATGACATCGGCCTCCTTTCTTTAGGGCTTTGATGTACTGATGACATATGATTAACTTATTCATGGCATCGAGGCAGCCGCCTCGTGCCGCAGGAATAATAGTCGTCTCCAATGTGGGAGAGATGTCAATTAACATTGTTACACCATGCTTTTACTGGAAATCATCCACAACCCGACGGGGAAATCCTTGAATGATACATGCGTTCCCTTGAATAATTCAAATCTAATTGCTACAGGACTACTCCATAACGAATTTTAAGTCACTGTCTCTTTTTTAGCCTCATCTGACCATGTCAATTTTATAACTTCAATGTCATTATATGAATCGGCCTGATTCCCTGCTGTAAATTTGCTGGCCATTTCCCATAACCGAACGTGGAAAACCTTGAATGATACATACACGCGTTTGACAAATTTGAATCTCTAGAGGACTGTTAGTTGAAAAATTCTAGTTATATGTCAATATTTTACCCTCATGGGACCATGCCGATTTTATAATTTCAAAGTGGCGAAATCAATCATGTTTTCCACAATAAATTTGCTGGCAATCACATACAGTCGGATCAAGAAAAATCGAATCTAACTCCGCAGGACTGTTAGGTAAAGAATTCTAAGTCAATAACAATTTTTCTGCACTATCTAAGTGGTCATAGTAAGACTCAATAATTGCGGAGGAGTCAATAACTACGCCGAAAGGCTGGTT
Source organism: Pinus albicaulis (assembly GCA_034641835.2). Taxonomy (NCBI): domain Eukaryota; kingdom Viridiplantae; phylum Streptophyta; class Pinopsida; order Pinales; family Pinaceae; genus Pinus; species Pinus albicaulis. The sequence goes on from CM076582.1 coordinate 1,055,280,787, forward strand.
TATATCGGATGGAAAGGGGTTTTAAACTTTGATATTATCTATTTTAATATTATGTTATATTTAATGAAGAAGAGGGGATTGTTTTAAAATGGGTTTTAAATTTTAAATGTTTTTTACACAATTATTAAGTAAGATTTAATAAATGAGAATTTATTGTTTTACAAAATATTTTCATTAAATTTATTAAGAAATTTGTATTTTATAAATTAAGATTTGTGATGTTCTGTGTCACTAAAAGGTTTCTAAGTTAAATAATTAATGTGATACCACTTGTGTAATTGTTGCGGCAGAGTTTTATTATTTTATGATTTTTGTATATGGAAGTGAAAATGTTGGCTAATTGTTGATGGAGAGTTTTATTATTTTATGATTTTTGTATATGGAAGTGGAAATGTTGGTTGTGGAATCTAGGTTGGATTGAGAGAAATAATATAATTGGACAGAAAGAGGGTTATGCTAGCTGGAGATATAAGTTTTGTTAGAGAAAAATGGTAATGTTAGGTTGGGTAAAAAGATAAGTATAGGCACAATTAGAGAGATATATCTATGAAGGAAAAAAAAGAGAATTTTATTATATTTAAAAAAAAGAAAAACTCAGGGAAAAAAGGAGCATGTTCTGGGCGTGAGTTAAGAAATGTGCAAATGGTTGATTGGGAGGAACGTTCTATTTGTTCTATTGTTCCCTAAGAGAACTATTGTTGGTTAAATAAGTTTAAATTGTAAGTAGACTTTTGTATTCAGTATGAAACCGTTTAGTTATTGTCAAATAAGTTTAAATTCCAAGTAGACTTTTGTATTAAGTTTGAAACCGTTTAGTTTAGCTATAGTAACTGCTTGCTTAACTAATCATTAACAACGACTTTTTTAATAAGTTTAAATTCTATGTAGAATTTTCTACAAAGTATGAAACCTTTTAGTTATAGTAACTGCTTGTCTAATTATCGATTATTTAGGCTATAAAACTTAATTAATAGTGACTTTTGTCGATGTCTTATAGGAATTGTGTTAATATCTTATGGTAATTTTGAGAATATTTACATTGTATATGAATGAATGGACACTAATATGTTAAATTAAAGAAAGAATCGTTAATTATCTAACTAATTTTTAGGAAGGTTTATGTTATGTCTCATGGAAATGCTTGATGAGAGTATTTTATTTAGCTGTAAATATGGGAAAGAAACTAACGAGCCAATGATATGCATGACAATATTGACAGAAGTAATAAATAACTATGAATTAGTGATTGTACTATTATTTTTTGTTAAAGAGGATGTAATGAGAAACTTAAACAATAATGAAATTTCTGTGAAAATCACATCTAAGAATGGTTCATCATCACGAAACTCAATAAAAAAATTAGTTTCATAAACATGATAACCCAGGCTTAACTACGTCCATAATCCTATTATGAAATACTAGAAAGTTGCCTTAATAATATTTGGTAATTTGTGGATATAAAAAACTTGAATTTGTATAGTATGTAATTCTTAGTGGAAAACAAAGACCTGAGACTTGAAGATCGGGGGTTGCAATAACATAGAGAGATGGAGACTGTAAAGCTCATATGAATGTCGTGAGATTATAATAGAGAAAATATCCTTTTCTAAGAAGGACCTGGTTATAGGAGATCAATATACCTTGCTAAGTTGGGTTAAGATAACTCTACAATATGTATACTTACACTCAATCTACACAATCATAACTACATAGGTTAAGTTCCACTCAGGTACGAATAGTAAATTGAACAGTAGCCATAGTTGTAGCATGCAGAGTTATAAATTTAAACCATGGAATGGAGGGAAGTCATCAATCGCATAATATTTTAAGGAAGAGCCAGATAATACCAAATTACTAATTCGTGGATCGATGTAACATAAATAGTATCACCTCAACAGATATGTTTATACATTTATATATTGATAAAACGAATAAGGAAATACAATTACCTTACTACAATTTTTATAGAGACCCAAGCTAAACATCTATGAAATCCTACAAGGAAATATCTAAATTCTGTTCAAATGGAAGTATGGAATCTAAGTCTACTCAGTGGAACCACATGAACTGTCACAGTAGCTCAATTTGTAGATCAAACATTGAATGGAGAAAATTAGAGTGGTATATCGTTAGCACTGAAAAATATGTTTTATTAAGTAGAGGATCATTGTAGTGTGAGCCAAGGGACTCATATTAGATAATATTAATCTATTGATAAAATAAGTATAGGGAAGTACGAAATTCCTACACAGTCATAGAAAGACAAAGTTCCTAATTAATATACACTGAAGAACAAGAAAATAGTAAATAGAATGATACATAGATATAAAGTTTTAATGTCTTGTAAATTAGCCAGATAAAACAGTGTATAGAAAGTAAATGTCACTGGAATACAAAAATCATGTGTGCTCATATATTATGAGTACAATACAAAGCCTGATATACAGTATCTTAATATAAGGAAAATGTATGAGTACGATGTAGTAGAGTGAGTGGCAACAACCAACTCGTAAGCCATACAAGAAACAAAGTTATAGAGGTTCACCAGAGAACCTCAATTGATAATGTAAGAGTCGTGTCCAGGAATTTAACTAAGTGTCTTAAAATTACACAGACGCATGATCCAACAAGGTGATTAAATGAAAAATAAAATATGTGTGGCATCCAATCTGTAGACCAAAGGTTCGAGAGGAGTTAGGGGTCTCCCTTTTGCCAGAGAAGAATTTAATAGAATTCTCAAAAGCCAAGCTAAGGTTTAGGTATACCTGTGACAAGACAATACAGATCATGTTAGTATATTACTAGAAACCATGAGATGAATAAATAAACATAACGAAGCTTGTCAAAGCAATAGAGGTAACGGAGAAGTAAATACATGTAAAGGATTTCCACGAGACCGTCTAGCCTACTTGTGCAATATTTGAGTACATACTTACAGTAAATTTCTTCTCTAAACTAGGGATAAAGAAAAAATGAAACCTTAGAAAATACTAACAAGGTAAAACACTTAAAAGGGGTAAACCCCATCCTCGCATATATAAGTTCTTAGAAAAACCATGGCACAAAACAAAACCCATGGAATAAGAACGATGATGAACAAAGAAATTTATCTAAATCACGCAAGAAACCTCGCCCAAAAGAAGTTTCCACAAAACCCATTATTTTCCTTTTAAAAGACCTAGGTGTAGAAGAAATACTTAAGAGTACATTTAAATAAACAATAACTTAGAGAAAATATGTGTAGGAGTAAGGGTAGAATATTTTCCCTAGAACAAATGGTATTTCAAAGAATCCACCTCAAGCTAGGCCTAGCGAAAAGCCCATCGCAGGTAGAATAAAGTAGAATAATGTTAAAATCAACAAGAAGTGACTTGACTCTCCCATAATGAAATTAGACATTCTCTTAGCCTAAACGTGACACACAATGGCTAGTTAGACCAAAAAAGCCATGAAATCAAGAAAATGGAAAATAAGTGTGTCATTAAGAGAAAAACCCAGATTATGACTACTATTTCTGGCCGGATCTAGCCATGTGATGCCAAACTCATCAAATGGGATAAGTCATTGACATGTGCAGAAAATGAGGCAACCCTAGTTTAACATAAGAGGGTAAAGGTCGAAAACCATACCTTCTCCATATAATCAAACCCACAACGGTCGAGAAATGAAAACATAACAAAGGAAAGAAAAATGTTTTAATCAACCCTAGCCAAAACAGTGAAACACATAACCTTACTTGGATCATATCAAAAGATATGTCATCATGTGAGAGCGGTGAGATGGAAGCTGGGAAGGATTCCAAGTGGCAACGATCACATCGGTCACATGGGTAATGAGGCATGCACTGTACTTAAGTGCGAACCATTAAAATTTACCATAACCAATATAAAGTGTAAAATCCTACATTAGCGCAAACAATTGCACAAGGACCAAGTCTAGGATAATATGATATACCAACAAATATACAAGTGTAAACCACATTCGAGGGTAAGGTTGTGTAATACGTACATAAGCCTATGTCCCTATGTTAGAGGGCTTGGGAAGATGAGGGCGGGTGTTATTTGTTACATGTTATATATTATACGTAAAACAAACAAATATATGAAATTAAGGGGATCATATAGTATAATCAGGCTAACCAACAAGTTATGCCTAAGTAAATAATGTATGGTGATTAGGTTAGTCATTAAGAAGCCAAATAAACAGCCCCTTTTCGGATTATGGGAGATGTATAATTCTATAGAGAAAAACAAAACTTTTGAAAGGAAAAATGTTCAAGACAAAGATGTATGTATCAATGTATTCAAATAAATCCTATATTCACCATGTATAAAGTAATTATTTGTAAATTTAATTTAAGAGAATTTTTTTGTTGAGTAAATTGAGATATGTTACAATTTACATACTCACTATGTATAGAGTAAGTATTGGTAACTTTAATACAAGGGAATTTTTTTTTTGAGTAAATTGAGGTAGGTTACAATTTACTTTTAATTTTAAAATTTTAATTGATGTCATTCTTTTTATAATAGTTGTTTTGTTAGCTTCCTAGAATGAGGTAGTTTATTTTCATCTATTAACTATTTAATTTATATGGTTGAAGTTGTTGAAATTTGTAGGTATGGTCGGTCTTGATAATATTTTTAAAATTAAAAAATAAAAGTATTTGTAAAAGAAAATTATATGAAACATGTTATTCATGAATGTAAGAGAAAGAATTATTTTGTATTCAAAAGAAAAATATTATAAGGCTCATCAAAGAGAGGGAAAATGAAAAAGGTTTGAATTTAAATTTTACTGGCACAAAGACCAAGTCAGACCTCTTAGGATCAAGTTAATATGCCCAAGAGATGTGCCCCTTCTCATGAAAGAACAACTATAAATAGAGCCTATTTACTCTCCAAAAGACACAATTTGGATATGATCTAAGGTAAGATAACTCATTGGTCTAAGGCTAGATAAATTGTTGATATTAGGCAAGAAGGACACAAATAACTTGCATATCTAGGCACTATAAATATGTGGAAAGGAATTGATATCCTAAGGTTTATATCTAAGGTAAAGGGGTGAGACCTTGATGCATAGTTCTAATGTAAAGGGGACAAGACACTAATGAATATATCTAATGGAAAATGGGTCGAGACTGAGGTATATATTAGAGAAAAGGGACGACAATCCTGTAGTTGATTTTCTGTGGAAAGAGGTTAATCTTTGTGGCTTAGTGTGAGTTGTAAAGCACACTTGGAGGACATGTTATTGACCTTGTTCCAGAGCTTCTATGAACATAAATGTGGAGGGCTGAATTGGTATTTTGTGGTTGGTCATCTTTCTAGTTAGTTGACTTTGATGTATCTCTTGTTGCATTGATTCGTTAAGGAAATTGTTGGTTGGGGTTTTTCCAATTGTGGGTTTTCCTAGGTTAATATCTTATGTTCCTTGTTTGAGTTCTCCTTCATGGTTTTACTGTCATTGTTGATGTCATATGTATAATTTTATTAATGATGTAATCAAGTTTAAGAATGTCCAAAAACATCAATGTAAAAACATCAAAAGAAATTATTGGTAAAGAAGACCATGTAAAAATCAACATAACTAATATATCTTAAATTGCCTTAATTTTTAAATATTTTTTAATTTTCAAAATTTTAAAAACAAGGTTTTGTAGACACCATGAATACATATGTGTCATATAGATAAAAATTATGAGAAACTTAAATATTTTAAGTTTTATATGAAACTTAACATTTCGTGCATTCCAAAGCAATATGGGAAACCTTAACCTAGATAGTTATATAGCTATAAAAAATATATTTAATAACAAGATTGATAGATACAACTCTCTACCGCTAATTAATTGACTAAGGTTGTGTAAAGTGTAGAAGAAGCACAATGAAAGCTTTATCTACACTTCTGGACTTTGTGCAATGACATATCACCCAAAAAAATGCCTAATGGAATTCATAACATGAAAAACTTTGAATCCTATGCTGCTATGTTGTATTACTATCATAAAAAATATATAAACTGCTCATTGCCTCGTGAAGTGTGAAAATTGGAGAGCTTTCATTGTTATATGTCAATTTTAGAGAGCTTTCATTGTTCAGGCTTTTCTCAGCATTCTGCACAATAAAATCTATTTCATTAAATCTTTGCTTTTGGATTTAAGAAAATCAGTTGAACCTATCACGATTTGAAATGGATTGTGTCATGTTTGGAAAATATATCTATGCCATTTGTAATGTAAAAAAAAAAAAAAAAAAAAAAAAACTATCCTCATTACGATATATTAGATGTTTAAATGATTAAATACCTTGTGAAGTGTGGAAAATGGAGATCTTTCATTGTTGTATGCGGAGTGTGGAGAGCTTTCAATGTGCAGAGTTTTCTCTTCATTTTGCACAATGAGAGAGCTTATGCACAATGAATTCTCTTTCACTAAACAAAGCTATAATTCAACACAACATACCATCCTCAGATTGATGGGAGAACAAATAGAACAAACAGGATTTTGGAAGATATGCTAAGAATGTATGTGATGGAACATCCCAAAAATTTGTATCAAGAGTCGCTAAGAATGTGCCCATTTAAAGCACTTTATGGGAGGAGTTGCAACACTCCTATCAGTTGGAACGTTCCAATGGATAGGGTCATTATTGAGACTGCTATGTTTAAAGACAAAGAGAATGAAAATAAATCTATAAGAAGAAATTTATAAGTGGCATGGGATAGGAAAAAAATCTATGTCAACGAGCATAAAGAGAAAAAATAATTCCAAGCTCGGGAACATGTTCCCTTGCAAGTTAGACCCAAGAAGATATCCTTCAAAATTGGGTCATGTTCCATGTTGGCACCACTATTTTGTGGGCCCTTTGAAGTACTCAAAAGAATAGGCCTAGTGGCCTATAGGCTAGCCTTGTCTCCATCAATAAGAGTGGATGATGTTTTCCATGTTTTATTGCATAAAGATATGTGCAAGATGTGAAACATGTGATTGGTTGGTATATGTTATAGCTAAAACTAGAGGGGGATTTCCAACCAATAAATTTATGCATCCAAGATCAGAGGTAGATCATGCTCCATAATAGAGAAACAAAACAAGTCAAAGTGCAGTGGAGGCACTTTGGGTCCAAGGAAGCCACGTGGGAAATGACTGACCAAATGTGGAAAGCATATCCTTCGTTACTTGCTAAGTAAGAAAAATTTAAATATAATATAAATGTTGTACAAATCTATGTATATAAATCTCTCCAATCAATACTGTTGGGTCTAAAGCATGTTTTATGGTATATGGTTATTGAACACTGAGAACAGTCTTCCTCGCCAGTTGGAGGGCACTGTGACATCCCCCAATTAACAGTTTTTCTTTGTAAATAAATTTTAATCAGTTAAAGGGCTAAGAGAAAGGGACAACAATTCCAGATAGCTTGGGGAGGGATATTCGTTTGTGAATGGGTTTTTTTAAATAACATCTCTAGTTGTTCGAGCCATTTTAAATGGGTTGAATATGTACTAAATTTAATTGAAAGGAAGAGGGCAAGTCCAAGTGTCCCCTAGCCATAACAACAAGAAAGAGGTGGAAAAAAATTTAAAGACAAGCATGGGTTGCACTATGAAAAGGGTTGAATAACGTGGAAATAAGGAGGAGTAGGTGCATACACAGAAGTCGGAGAACAAAGTATCACTCATTCTCTCTCACATGCATGGATAGTGGAAAAAGGAAGAACACATTTTCATTACCATCAGGTGGATACACACAGGACGAAAAAATAAGAGGGGATCAATTAAGAATGTTGTAAGAAAAAATTCCCTAAGGGTGGGGGTGAGAAAATAGAGATGAGTGGACTGCTTGTAGGGATGGAGAACCCACTAGAAACTTGTGGATTGAATAACCTACACGTTTTGAAAGATTCAATCAAGTTCTTATGATCATTGTTGAACCACCAGGAGTTGCCTTGTGACTGAAGCTCTCATTCTTGACTCACTGATGAACCACCGAGAATGGTGATATTTTACCCATCAACAACTTATACACTAATGCAAGTTCCTTGATGTGGACTCGCTTCCCCTGAATGCAAGTTGGAAGCTCTTTCTGTTGTCATTTCCGGGCATGGATGTGATAATTCCTGAAAATATTGAGTGATAAGATTTGAAGCTGGTGGTTAAAGGTAGTGCGTTCCTCTGGCATCTTTCATATGCTATTATTTTGTTTGAAATTCCTCAAAATCACTCCACTTAGACATCTGAATCAAGGTTGAAAACTGCAAGTAATTGTGGGTATAGCATGTGTATGGTTGGGTGGAGAGTTAAAGTCCCACTCTTAGTTTCCATATCTCTTATAAGATAAATATACACCTATTTTATATGTTTTTTCCTCTTATGTCTATTTTTATTGTGTTGAAACAATACAATGTTAAAGATGGGGGTATGTTTTTTCCTCTTATGTCTATGTTTATTTTGTTGAAACAATACAATGTAAATTATGGGGGTATTATTTCCTGTATGAACAAGAATTCCACTATTTTATGTACATGTTTTATGGAATTGATTTTTTTCCTGTCAAATGGCTCATTATTCATGGATGTGATAGTATTGAAATAACTTAATCCTACATGGATATCAAGATATTGAAATCTTTGTAGATGGGTAAATTATTTATATTTTACTATTGGTATATTTGGCCTCTAGGTTATGGACTAGCACATGTTGATAACGAGGAATGTATAATTCATACATTGAAACGTTATTGATTTTTTTTCCTTTATAAATGGTTATTTCTATAAATGTCCTAAGTTTGTGGATTGGTCTGTATGACCTACGTGAAAAATTGTGGATAACCTTTATGGATTAAATAATTGACTATAAGAAAATAAAATAATGAGGCCAATAGGTCCATCTTTCTAAGTTGTTGTCTTGGGTGGATGGAATTCATATATTATAAATCTAGTCAATAGATATTCACCAAAATCGTAATGAAGGGCTCAAGGGCCAATTGTTGCATACACTCTACAAGAGGAATTTTCACTCATTCAAAAAATCATTTCCATGGCTGTTCTCCCTTGGTCACATGAAGAACCATGTGACTAGAAGTGAGGGAGCTAGGTCTAAGCTCCAAGCCCCGCTAAATGGTTTAGTTCTCATGGTAATAGCTTGAGCTGTGGAGCAATGGAGTCATTTTGGGGATGGATTATCCTACACAGAGACTATCATCAAGAGGGCGGGTCACATGGTGCATGTGACCTAGGATGGAATTATTTGGAGAATGCGTAGATCAATAGTGGATAATAAATTCCAACGGTTGGTTGGAATCCAAAATCAGACCCCCCCCCCTCCTCTATATAAAATGAGGTTAGGCCCCCATATACAGTTGATTGGGTGGAGCCATTGGATTCAAGTGTAAAAAATAGTAACGAAACCATGAATGTGTATCCACTGGTGACATCACATAGAGGAGGGGAGTCTGCTATCAAATTAGAACCATAAAATTCTTGACTTCTCTTTGTTTTCAAATAAATATGTTTTCAACTGGTGACCTCACCCTGATCCTCATACCCTAGATATTTTGGATGGATCACCACATAGAACCATTCGGGTTAAGGTCCCAAGATGGTGTGGTTTGTGGGCCTGTTTAGTGAGACAATCGTTGTGTGGTGTGAAAGTGTTGGTGGATGGGAAAAGGGGTTGTCAAGTGTTAACATGAGTACTGTAATGCCAAGTATCCCAGAACATCATCCTCGAAATTTCAATGGGGACAAGTGTTCAGATATGTTGGGATTTAACTCTTGGGGTGATGTGGCCATGGATGGCCCATACCTGTGTCCATTTGAAAAAATATTTATATATGTGTGTGTATGGGCTGGACCACGTCGACCATAGAAAGAGGATTAATATGTGACCCTGTTATGAATAAGTGAGAAATTGTGTGTAATTACAACATGGGTGGTGACATGGCAGATAACTTGGGTAGTGACCACGTGTGCACCACATGGAAGATAAAATGACATGTCATTGTTTGATAGGCTAGCTTTAAATGGAAACATCTTTTGATAAAAATGTTAAATTGAGGAAAATTTTATATCATTGGAAAGGTCTCAATGAGAAGAACACAATGGCATTATCCATTTTACTTTTTAAGTAAGTCAGAAAAGGTCAAAAAATTTGAAACCAATTTCCATGACTGGACCTTAGAGATTGGGTCAACATAGTAACTACCTTCTTTTAACCTTATTTTGGGTTGGGGTTAGTTGGGGGTTTGTTACATTGATCATATAGCAATTGTACATATTGTAAATTTTTCTTCATCCATAAGAGTTGAGTGCAACAAGAAGTTGTTGTTATATATTATTCTTTAGTAGCAGAGACATAAATTGAGGCTTACTTATTGCTCAATCATGAAACAAGATATACAAAAAGAAATAAAGACAGCTAGTACTGATATTTCTATCATTTATATCACCTTCCCAATGCACATTAGTAAAAAACATTAGTGGAATTTTTTTTCCTCTAGGGTACCAATGTCCATAGTCCTTGGCTACTCTTAGATGTTTTAGAATCCTCTTCGCTTCTAGGAGATGACTTTGTCTAGGGGTTTCTTGAAATATTCCCAAAATACCAACTGTATGCATGATTTCTGGTCTTGAGGTTGTCAAATATAAGAGGCTTCTAATACTAGATCTATATAAAGTATGATTCCCCTCTAGTGATTCATCAATATTATTGAGTTTGCAACTTGTAACCATTGGAGTACTTACAAAATAAAATTCCTCCATGCCAAATTTCTTCAAAGCTTCCTTGATATAATTACTTTGGGAGATAAAAAATCCTTTTGAATATTGCGAAATATGCAAACCAAGGAAACAAGAAAGATCTCCAAGCAAAGACATCTCAAATTCGGCCTTCATATCAGCTGCAAGCTGGCATGTTAGCTGATGTGAGTAACTAGAAAAAATAATATCATCATCATAGAAAACGACCACTAAAAAATTTCCATCATTAGATTTCATAAACAATTTACTATCAATTTCACCTCTTTTAAAACCACACTTGAGAATATAATCATCGAACTTCGAATACAAATCCCATGAGTTTGGTTGAGACCATACAAGGCTATTTTTAGCTTGCAAAAATAGTCATGTTTATTTGATAGATGAAAACCATCATGCTACTCAATATAAACTTCCTCCTATGATTCTCCATTTAAAAGCTAGATTTGACATCCATTTCATATATCTTTAATTTCTTGAAACTTGCAAAATCCAAGAACATGCAAATTTCCTCTGATCGAGCAATTGGAGAAAAGGAATCATCAAAATATAAAAATTTAATTTGTGCATAGCCCTTTCAAACTAAAATTGCTTTGTTCCTTACCAATTTAGCTTATTCATTCAATTTGTTACTGAATACCCATTTTGTGTCGATCACATTCTTGTTTGTTGGTCTTGGAACAAGCTCCCATGTCTGGTTTTTCTCAATATGATCAAGTTCTTCATTCATGGCTTTTAACCAATTGTCATATTGGATGCCTTGAGAAAAATCCTTTGGTTCCATAAAAGATAACAAAGATACACGTGCTTGAGTAGGGGTATTTAACAATATTCTTCACGTTTGCACACATATATTGAAGTCACAACCAATTTGGTCTTTTAGGTGGTGTTTTTTTAACATACCTTGCAGGATATTGGGATTGTACACTAAAGGGTTCTTCAATATATTCATTTGAAAATGGCTCATCATACTTCTCATCATTTTTTACTAGATTACTGGAGTTTATATTTACTGTATTGTTGTATTCAATCTCAATGTGCTCATCAACTTTAACATCAATGCAAACAATTATTCTCCTTGCATTTTTATTGTAGCATTTATATCCCTTTCTATTCTAAGAATATCCAAGAAAAATACATGCCTCAACTCTTGCACGAACTTTCCAAGATTTTCATTATTCTTCTTGATATAACACTTGCTTCCAAACACTCTGAAATGATTGAGTGTAGCACGTCAGACATACCAAATCTCATATCATTGTTTGGTCTAAAGTGTTTTTTGTTTAAAATCACAATTTTTGTGTGAATGGATTCAACCCAAAATATATATTGTGTGTTTACATATATATATATATATATATTCCATGAATGCTCTAGCCAATTCCTGAACTAATCTATGGCTCTCTATGTTACACCATTCTATTGTGGAGGCCCTACTATGGTAAACTTAGTTTTGATTCAATGTAGCTTGCAAAAATCATCAAACCCTTTTGCTGTAAACTCACCTCCATTATTATACCTTATGAATTGTATTTTACAGTCTATCTCATTTTTAGCCACGACCTTAAAGTTTTTAGACTTATCAAGGGCCTCTAAATTTTTTATCATAAATTATAACCACATCATTTTGGTGAAATCATTAATGATAAGCATGAAATCCAGTTTACATAAGGTTGTGTTAGCTCTTTAAGGACCACATAATTCCATATATATCAATTGCAATGGTCTATTTGATGAATTCCGCTTGGACTTGAATGTTACTCAAACTTGTTTTCCAATCTAACAGGGCTTGCAAATCACGTTCTATGTATTTGAAAGCTTTGGAAGATATCTAACATCATTCTTCTTGCCAAATTTCAAAACCTAATCAAAGTTCAGATGTCCTAACCTTTGATGCCACAACTATATCTCATATTTATTTGAGAAACATCACCTCTCGGTATTTTCTTTTAGCACATAGATATTATTTCTTGTCCTAACAACTTAAACTACTATTTATCCAATTCCCGCAGACTTTACTTGAAATTTTTTAGCTTTAAATAAAAAATCATAGCCTTTCTCACACATCTAAGACACACTTAGTAAATTATATTTCATCCCATCAATAAACAACACATCCTTCAATTTACCTTTTCCATTAGCTAGGACGAAAACTCCTTTACCAACAATATTACCATGTTCGTTTTTCATAAAGGTTACATTACCTTTGTGGACTAGTTTCCGTGGCAAATTTTTTTTTTTATATCTTGACATGTGCCTAAAATAACTATTGTCAACATAGAAAAGGATTCCTTCATTCTAATAATATAAAACCACATTACAATTCTATGTGATTTATTTTCCCTTCTAGAACATAGGTTTCTGGCTTTTTTTCTTGATTTTTGGATCAATCCTTTTATTTCTAAGTCTTCAACTAGTTTCTCTATGGCGAAAATTTTGACATATATAACATTGAATAAAAATTATGAAAGGAGAGAATGGATTATTGTACCTGGGTTTGCTCATCCTTTTCTTGAAAAATTGGTTATTTGGCTAATAATTTCTTTTTAATGCTAAAAAATGAAACAAGGTCTTGGAGAAAATATCCTTGTCTTGTGTCAAGCTCATTAAAAATTGAAACAAGGTATCATGAGAATAGTTATTTTCTTATGTCAATCTTGTTAAAAAATGAAACAAATCCCCTTCCAATTCATGTCTTTGATTAGATTTCATAAATTTCTAGTCGAGTATTTCATTTGATCTTATGAATGAACCTTAATTCCTTCCAAGTGTTGGTAACTAGTAGTCTTCTTAAGTGAAGGAAATGAAGCTTTGGGGGCATGTACCTCGAATTGAGTCATTATGTTGGGGGCATGCAAAATTATTTCAAGCATAGTTTTTTCTCTATTTCAAGGTTGTGTAAAAAATGAAACCAATTTCAATCATAGTTTCCAATTTTTCAAGATTGGGTAAAAATGAAACCATTCTCATCCTAACCCCCGTGATTGCCATTTTTGTCAGCCTGCTTATGCCAGATGAGCCTTGGTTTTTTCATTCCATTGTCACTATCTACTTGTTTGATCGTACTTTTTCACTTGGTCTTTTTATGCTTTCCTAAGGAACCATTGCGATGAGTTGTATTCTTATCCAACCTCTTGACCTTTGCATGTTTTCAGGAGTTCCATCATGACTGGAGCTAGTTGCTATCCTTTTATACCACTTATTCCTCCAAGAGGAGTTATATTTCATCTCTTTTTGAGACTCCCAAAATATGAAAATATTGTGGAGCACTTGTATTTTTGAACTCGTTAATGTAAATGAAAAGAGATCTACTCATTATAACTTTAACCCTTCTCTGGACTGGGATAGACTAATTATGAAAAATGAATACATTAGTTTATCATGGCTAAGAGGTTCTCTTGGGTATTTTTTTCTACCTTTTTCAGACTTAAGGGACTATCTATGAAAAGGAACCTTTCGAGATTTATTTTTCACCTCTTTTTCAAACTCTCTAAAAATGAAAAACATGTCGATTTTTACCTCCATTCGACTCATAAAAACATAAAACTGTGATGGAATATTCAAACATGATGAGACTAAATGATTCCTTCTCAGGGTTCGTTAAACATACTCGGAGGGATTCATCTGAAGGATTAAATTACATAGCAAACATATGTTATCCTCCTCAATATTGATAAAGAATAAAGAGGTACTAACAAATATCATTGGGAAAATTTGGAAAATAGGGTACTCCATTTTCTAATGGCATCTACTCACTCTTGAACATGACACTCTTCCACTTCATCATCATGGTTTTAGGGTTTGGAAATATTCTTGTCTTTTGGTTCATCATACCATATCAAAGCCTCCATTTTAGATTTTGGGTCAATGTTGCCAACTCCATTCAGTGTCACTTATATGTTCAAGAGAATTCATTCAGTCAATATCTGCTACAATACTCTTAAGCCTTCATTACGTCTCTATCGTTCCTGATCCATTTTTGTATCATCATCATTTTGTCTCAAATCATGATACTCGGTTTGGGTCATTGATGGGGGATACATCCAGGCCCTCCTTTGATGGGTCACTTCCTATCAACATCTAATCATTATCTAGGAGGTTGACTTAGAAACAACCCTTCGGTACCTTTTTTTCTTGCATACATCAATGGAAACTCTCCTCTCTTTCGGCGATAGGTTTACATCAATGGCCTTCAACCGAAAGATTCAGTGTGGTGTTCAACCTCAACTCATTCATTCACACCATACAAATTTTACTGTATTACCTTGAGAGTCATTAACATCATTGGTGGTTTCTCTTGTGCTTCTTAACGAATTACATCATTCGTTGGTAATCATATGGTGTCTACCATGTTCGACTCCAGCTCATTGATTCACATGCTTATATTTCAAGATTAATACAAAATCACAGATTATGATGGCTATGATCATAAAAAAATCCATACAGTAATGGGTCCATCATTTTTCATCATTGGGCACATTTTTGTATCATTGTACATTTAATTTTAGCTTATGTGATGAGTATGGGCATGCCTCTCTCAACAAATATGTTATGATGTAAATGTATTGTAACAAATGATGATCTCACTGGTTGTCCATGATCTTGACTTGTCACAAGGTAAAGCCCTTCATTCATTAGTTTTCATTTCCAAATTTTCTCTTTAGGGTGCAATATATTATAGGCCATGTTTTCACATCTGGTCAAAATTTATTAAAATGGGATCATTCGCATCCTTTGAACACTTTTTCATCCTCCCTACACAAAGCCCTAAGCATGACTCTCTCAAACCCTTGAGTTTCTTCCTGAAACCACTTCATTTCAGTAATTTTTATGTCCAACACACCCTAGCCCTTCATTGGACAATGTTCACTAGTAGGTTGACCCTCTCTATACCTAAGTTGATCACCAGCAGGTTTCTCATTGTTCGGGCTACGTTGATTCTAGAAATTTAGGAAAAATAAAAATAATCATGAAGCTTACTTTTCCATAAGCTTCCAGGAGCTGTTGTAATTATTTACATTTGATGAAAGGTTAAACTCCTATCCTATCCTACCTTGGATAATCCGTCCCTTATCCGTTGAGCTCATCCTCCCTTCAAGAGTGGATCTCAAGCCTAGATTGGTAAATGGATAAGAACTCTCAACTTACCATCCTCTTCTATATATTTGTAACCATCCACAAGCTAGGGGTTAGATTATGGAGGTTGATCCAGGTGGATATGAGTGGCCACCCACCTATTCCACCTATACCTCCATTCGATTTCATCAGTTTCCTTACTTATAGCAGCATTTACTATTTTTAGAAAATTTTCGGGTTCTAAACTTTCGAAGCAATTTTGACCCCATAAACAGCGTTTTTGAGGTTTGCAGCAGGCCTATAGCTATAGGAAAGGGCTTGCAGCGAAACCTGTAGTACTCGGAGATATATTTTTAGCGATATATAATAAGTGCCAAATGGATATAATATGACAAAGTTACGACCATGGGATGTTGGCTTCCAAACTAACCCCAACGTGGCCCATAAACTCTTGGTGTTCCATATCCTAGTGTTAGGGTTTTGGTTCTTTAGGGTTTTCCCATGTTGTTCAATAATAAAAAGGCCCTTGAGCCTCATTGTAACATAGTCCATATGCATGTAGCCGCCACATATATTCTCAAAAATAAGCTACCATCGCTCGATCTAGTTTATTTTCTATTATGTCTGTAAGCATTTTTCAGTATTTTATATTAATGAAATGAAGTGTTATTCTTGCTTCATATCTGTAGTTATGTTTATTTCTGTATTTTATTGTATTCCTGCATAAGTTTTAATTAGTGGTATCATAGATGTCTACTCTTTCTCGATTTTTATTTTCATTTCCCTAACGAGGTCGGGATATAAGGAGTTAGGGCTCGATCTGGTTGAACCTTTGCAAGATCAACCTCGACAACCCTGATGGCATCCCATGGAGGAAGAAAAGAAATATGAGCGGCTAGGATATCCTATCGAAATATTGCTCGAGGAGGTCCTTGAGAAACAAAGGAATGTGATGATGGATAAAATTTCCCATATCCTTCAACGGCTACCCACCGGGAGCACACCTTCATTTAGTAGCCACGCTAGAGGAGCCACTCGTTTTAAGGTACCAGTAAACTTTGACATTCCCATATTTTAGTGTCAAATAGATGCAGATGCCATAGATATATGGTTTAATCTATTAGAATAATATTTTTTGGTTCATGACTTTTCTATTCAGGAAAATATTACTTTTGCACTCAAAGTCATCCCCCATGTCAACGACTGGTGGGAATCCTATTGTGGGCAAAAGGACGAGAGGAAAACATCCCTATTCTCAGCCACACCCACTTGGAATTCTTTTAGTGACAACATTAAAAAAAAATATTATCTCATGGAGAGATATGATGACAAGTACATATAATGGAGTATGCTGCGGCAACAAAGGTATCAATATGTGCATGAGGTGACGAATTTGTTCCATACACTGCACACAAAATTAGGTAGAAAATATTAATAGAAACATTTGGTGTTGAAATACTGTAGTTTCATGCACAGATACATTCAGGAGGAAATGAAGTTCCTTGACATATCCTCTCTTGGTACAACACACTGGTATGCTGCCAAGATTTATTAGGAATTCAAACAAGAGAAGCAAGGCTTTGGATCTGGGAATCAAAAGCAACAGAAAGGCACCCCCAAACTGCAAAAAAAAAGGTCAAGGCCAAGGTGGGGCGACCCCATACAACTCGCCAAAACCACAAGAGAATAAAAACACTGCAAAGCCAAAGAAGAACACAAGAAAGTTGTGTGATTTAAATAGGAGCTCCACTCACAACATAAGTGAGTGTCGAGAAAAGAAATCACTCATGGCCAAGCTGAAGGCTTTTGAATGAGATGCATGTTCTAAATCTAAGTTATAAACTGACAACGGGACTGACAAAGGGAAGCATAATATTGACGTAGAGCCCAATGCCATTGTTTCCACCACCAAGATCCAGAAGGAGGAACCCAAAGTTTCAGAGGAGCGGGAGCACCTCTTCCACTACCAGATGTCTTTGAAGGGTTCCCTGCTTCATTTCATTATCTACAACGAGAGAAAAAAGAACCTCATTTCAACAAACTTCATGAAACAGTTGGGCCTACCAACCACAACACACCCACAGTCGTACACTATCGGGATACTTCACCAAGGGAGGGATCTTAGCGTCAACCAGTAGTGTCACCTTCCCTACAACACCAAGCCCTTCATGGATGAGGTATTATGTTATATTTCTCTTGTTGATTTATGTGATGTATTATTAGGCCAAACATACCTGTGGAAGCGACATGTTATGTATGAGTCCATTCCTCGGACTGTTATTGTTATTTTTGGCAATAAGTTGTACAGGATACCGAAGGTAGCACCACCTACCACCATTTCTTTGGTCACTGCAAAACAATGCAGTAAGATCATTTCCAAAACTAGGAAATTTGTTTTCATGATGATCAACCCTCAGGGAAAGAATAATTTTGTATCCATGACCTCCAGAAATGGATCCTCCACACAACAACAATATATGGACAAGGTTGTGGAGGAGTACGGGGAAATCTTCACCTCACCCATAGGGGTAACTCTACATTGTAAAGTCAAGCAGTCCATCAATATGACCCCAGAAGTGCCACTACCGAACAGACCAATTTATCTATGCTTGTTCTGGAGGATGACAAAATCAAGAGGCATATTTAGGAGCTATTGTGGAAAGGTCACATACGGCTGATTTCATTGCCATGTGGGAGCCCGATTGTGTTGGTGCAAAAGAAGGATGGGACATGGAGACTCTCTATTGACTATTGGGTGAACAAGATCACTGTCGAGAATAGGTATCTGATCTCGAGGACTGACAACCTTCTGAACTAACTCAAGGGGAAAAATATTTCAACAAGATCTACTTGAAGTCTGAGTATCAACAGGTACCAATTGAACCCTCCAATGTGTGGAATATTACCCTCAAAGATAAGGAGGGCCTTTTTCAATGCCTGGTCATGCCTTTTAGGTTGACAAATATTCCCACAACCTTCCTGAGGCTGATGGATGACATATTGAAACCATTAACCAACTCATTCGTGGTGGTGTATTTGGATGACATCCTAATATTGAGCCAGAGTTTGGAAGAGTACCTCCACCACATTTGATAGTTCCTCCAAACACCGCGGCAACACAAGTTGTGTACCAATTTAGAGAAATGAACTTTTGGCATGACTCAGGTTTAATATCTAGGATACATTGTTGATTAATGGGGGGTTCATGTGGACCCAACCAAGATCTAGGTCATTCGGGATTAGCCAACCCCAACCATGCTAACAGAGCTCCACATATTTCTTGGTCTTACAAATTTCTACCACAGGTTCATGTTGTGATTATCTCATATCACTTGGACTTTGAGTCAAGTTGCCAAGATAGGAGCGAAAGAAAATTTATTTTTGTTTGAATCTCAATAGAAGGAATTCACAGAGTTGAAGCATCGCCTCTGCTCTGAACCAGTGCTCACATTCCCAGACTTGCAGTAGCCATTTGAGATCGAGACAAATGATTCTTACTATGATATTGGGGCAGTACTTTTTCAGTAGGGGCATCCAATGGCATACCACACTGAGACACTTTCATACACAATAAGGAAGTATCCCACCTATGACATAGAAATGTATTCCATTCTGTAGGTTTGTCGACAATGGAAGCATTAAATTTTGGTGAAGGAAATGGTCATCCACATAGATCGCCAACCCCTACATTTCATACAAAAACATGGGAAGTTGCAGAATGATCACCATCATAAATGGCCCACATACCTACAATAGTTCCAATTGAACATCAAGTACAAGAAGGGAGGCACCAATAACATTGCAGAGTTCCTTAGCTAATTGCAGATCGTGGTGCTAACCACTGTGCTTGACTCTTGTGGGCATGGAACTTCAGGTTGGCCACATCTCTACAAAAGTAATCTAAAATTCACTGACACATACCATACACTCCTAGAGGGTAATAAATTTCCAAAATTTCACCTCCAAGATGCATTGTTATACCACATGGGACACCTTTTTTTCCTTCAAGAGAGTGTGCCAAGATGGTTTGGGAAGCACACTACAATCAGGTCTTTGGACATTTCAGGGTTGAGAAAACAGTGGTAGTATTTCAAAAGTATTTATATTGGTCGAGCCTTTGACATGATGTTGGGAAGTACATCAGATCCTGCAATACCTGTGCCATTTGCAAACTCACCATCAAGAAGCAAGGCCATTATACTCCTATGCCTACCCATGTTCGACCTTGGGAATTCATAAGCATGGCAACGACTATTTTTTTGTGGTCATCGACAGATTCTTTAAAATGGAAATTATGATGGGCTGCAAGAAGAATATCATAGCAGAAGCCACTGCTAAACTCTTCTTTGAATGAGTGTGGGTACACTTCGGGATCCCACAATCCATTATCTCAGATCAAGATGGCAGGTTGATAAGTATATTTTGGTCAATATTTGGTCAATGTTGGACACCAAGCTCACTAAGTCGACATCTTTCCACCCCCAAACTGATGGCTAAACAAAGTCCGTCAACAAGATGATCATACAAATTTTGTGTATGTACAACTCGAAGCATCCACACACATGGGATGAAAGGGTCCCCTATGTCCAACAAAACTATAATCAGGCTGTCCAAAACTCAACTATCCACAACCCCTTTTAGGTGGGCCTGGGATTCCAACCACTATGTCCCATTGATGTGGCCATACCATTTGCAGCTACTCAGGAAAATTTGACTCATGTTCAGTATGAAGCCGACAAGGAGAACAAATTAATTGAGCACATTCAACACATCTGCCAATAGGAGCGTGAAATATTGGATGGATCTAATGCTAAGTACAAGTAGTGACATGATCAGCATCAGGTGCCACAAAATTTCCAGGTGAGCGACAAAGTTTGGCTAAATTTGCAGAAGGAGTGCCTCACTCGGCCCCATCACAAGCTTTTCCCACTTTTATATGGGCAATACACCATCACCAAGGTGGTAGGGGACAATGCCTTCAAGCTTAGTATTTCACCATTCCTTAGCCTACACCGAGTGTTCAATGTGGACCGCCTTCGACCCTACTTTCCACCATTGTTGGAAACATCTGACATTGCAAAACAACTCACACAAATAGTGTTAAACCCATAGTGCGTGTAACAAAAAAAAACTTATCGGATCATGGAAACACAGATCAAGGACACCCACTAGCAAATAATATAGCTATATCAAGTTGTCAAAGCAGACCACCTCCTTCACCAGGGCAAGTGGTTCACTAGGGAACCAGTCTGGTACATCAATCCCCCAACAAACACTCTACGTGGTTAGCTCAAACCATATACTTCTTTGACACTGGTACAACCTTTCGCTATGACCCCTCCCTTTGCTTTAGTGCCACAGCCACCTCAACATGAACCTAGTCCTATTGCGAAAGCATATGGTGAGGGGGGGAAGCCAAAAAGAAGGAACCTAATGACAAGGACCCCCAAATAACTCCTTCTACTCCTAAGCATCCAAAGCAGTCACCTTTGTGTGCTTTGTGTGATGTTGTTAGGCATGCCACCCATAATTTTCCTAATCTTCCACATCTCAAAAATGTGGTCAATGAGACGTTTCCTGAATCTGACATCCCGAATGTCCATGTTACCTTACCTGATTCAGCGAAGAAAATAATTCATTGCACGCAAACTACCCCTATGATTTGTGTCATATTTATGGCCACTATTATCATCTTTGTCCCTGTCTCGAAGAATTTTGCAACACCCTTGAGGAAATTTGCAAAATAGAGGCCACTCATAGTGGATCGTATGAGTTCTACTTCAGTAGAACCGAAGGACATTTTTGCACCCATTGTGATACCTCCCCCCGATGTTGAGAAGAAAAAATCTTCAGTCGATATTCTATATCTGTCATCATCCATGATATCCACAGTGGAAGACCCCTCTGGGGCACCCCCTTCTGCTTCCGTCAGACATCTCTCGGTGAACACCTTGGTCTCAAAATTGGTACATGTATAATATACTAGCTCTTTGTCTACCCTCCGTAGCGATGCATATGTGAACGATATCTCTCATTATGATGCGTCATGTAGCCCTGACACATCATGTTGTCTCCCTTTTTCCAGTCCTTCCATATTTTATTCTGACGAAGACATTATGGAAGCCATGACCACCCCTGTCTTTACCTAGGATGATATGCACCATTGTGGGTACTTCCTTCCATAGTAGTCCCATGAATAGTATGTTGTGGAGTATAAATACTTCATCCACGGTGAAGTTGAGTGGTTTAGAGATCCCATTTCTTCACCAGATTCCTTCGAAGAAGGAAATATGTCCAATATCTATCCTACCATTAAAATTAACATTTTCGATAAACCAAGGGTAGAAGAAAACATTACCTTGGGGTCCCATTATGCCCCATAAGGAATTGAGTGTTACACTAAGCTATTCAAGGAATTCTGTGATGTTTTCACCTGATCCTATTCCGACATGCCTAGACTTGATCTCACCATTGTTGAACACCACATCGATAGATGGCCCTATGCCAATCCTATCCATCAAAAGGTGAGACCCGTTAATCGTTCTAGAAAAGAGGCTATCAAAGCTAAAATCGATAAGATAAAGCAAGCTTGTTTTATCTATCCCCTTGAATCCACCACTTGGGTTTCTAACCCGGCTCGCGTTCTCAAGAAACATGGCAACATCCATGTCTGCACTGATTTTTGTGACCTGCGAAAATATTGTCCCAAATACAACTTCCCCACACCATTTATTGACCAAATAATCGATGGGTGTGCCTGGCATGAGATTTTATCCTTTATGGATGGTTTCTCTGGGTATAACCAGATTGTTATCCGCTGAGATGATCAGTTAAAAATTGCATTCATTAGTCCACGGGGAACTTTTTCTTTTAGGGTCATGCCTTTCGGCCTAAAGAATGCCGAAGCCACCTTCCAGTCGGCCATTTCATACTGTTTCCATTATTTGGCTCATATTATCGTTTGCTACCTTGATGACCTCATTTCTCGTTCTAGGCATCGGGCGCAACACATTCATGATTTCCGTACTGTCTTTCTCTGATATCACAAGTATAATATCCATCTCAAATCGTTGAAGTTTGTCTTTTGTGTTCCCTTCGGCTGTCTCTTGGGCTTCATTGTGTCCAAAGATGGTATAAAGCTTGATCCCCTAAAAGTTCAAGCCATTATTGTGCTTCCCATTCCTCAAACCCTACACTAGTCACAAAGCCTTCAAGGCAAAGCCAACTTCCTTCGGCAGTTTGTCCCTGACTATGCCACTTCTACACATGGGTTTCTAAGACTCCTTAGATCTAACATTCCATTTTCTTGGGATGACTATGCTCAATAGTATTTTGATGCCCTGAAACATGCTTTCACTTTTGCTCCCTTGATTTTTCCTCCTAACTTTGTGAGAGATTTCATGCTGTACATCTCAGCCTCCACCCATCCGTTGCTGGGGTCCTTATTCAAGAAAATTACACTCGAAACAAGCATGTTATCTATCATCTCAATAAGAACCTTGTGGGACCCTCTGTGTCCTACATGCATGAAGAGAATTTGGCACTAGACATTGTGTTATCTATCCAAAAACTTTGTCGTTATATCCTTATGCATTCCACCAAGGTCGTGACAAATTCCAACCCTGTGGCTTTCCTATTGAGTCGATAGATCATCAATTGGATGTATGCCCATTGGAGAGTTATCCTTCAGGAGTTTGATCTTGAATTTGTCACACCCAAGAGTAAGAAAGGTTTATCCCTTGCTAAACTCATTTTTCAATTTCCTACTGATATGTGTGACCTACCGATTAACGATGATTTACCTAATGAGCACTTTTTTTCCATTACTTCAGATCATCCTTTGTATGGCGAGATTCTTACCCATCTGCGAACCCAGAATTTCACTTCTCATCTTGATCATGACACTCAACGACTTGTATGACACCAAGCCCCCTACTATCTTCTCATTCGTGACGACCTTTATCATCGCGGTGTTGATTATGTCCTCTGTTGTTGTCTCATACATGTTGAAGCTGAGCAAGTCCTTAATGCCTACCATATCAGCGCTTGTGGTGGCCACCTCTCCGTTTTGGGCTACTGCATAGAAATTCATGGGCACTGGGTATTTTTGGCCTTCTCTCTTTGGTGATTGCATTGCAGTAGTGAAACACTGCTCCAATTTCCAACTATTTAGCCCAAAGGTGCAAGCTCCACCCGCTCCCCTCCATCTTGTCATATCAGACGGTCCCTTCTGTAAGTGGGCCATTGACTTCATGGAGATTCGACCTCCATCCATTGGTAACCACAAGTATATCATAGTGGAGTTTGACTATTTCACCAAATCGTTTGAGGCCATGCGAACGTTCAATAACACGACGGCTACCACAACTCTCCTTTTCTTTAACCATTGTATCGCTCAATTAAAGGTTCTTAAAAGATTGGCGTCTAACCATGGCCAACATTTCAAACATGAGATATGCCATGAGCTATCCTCTTTGTTGGGATTTGACCACCAATATTCATCATCTTATTATCCCCAAGGTAATGGACAAGTTGAAGCAGTCAATAAAATCTTTAAAACTATGCTTCAATGGATAGTGGGAAAGCATAAAACCAACTAGCACCTTATTCTCTTCCCTGCTTTATTGTCCTATAGAAATTCTGTGAAAACCACCACCGTGTTTACTCCTTTCCACCTTGTTTTTGGCGAGGAGGTAGCCTTCTGGAATTGGTGTGAAATCCCCTCCCTTCACCTAACCATCGAACTTCTCCCTAACACCCAACCTTTAGAACAAATACTTATCAGTCTTGAGCATGCTTCCGAAGACGATCATATTTCATTGCAAACCATTGAAGTGGCCAATAAGTGCACCAAATCTCAATATGACCGAAAATTCAAGCCTCATACCTTTCACAATGGCGATCTTGTTCTAGTGGATGACTAGGCTCATGATTTTCTTGGTCATGGGAAGCTTGACTCATTAAGGCTAGGACCTTACATCATTAGTAAGGATTTGAGCAAGGGGGGATACCTTCTAAAGGAATTCGTTGGCCAACTACTTCCTAACTCTCGCAATGCACTTTACCTCAATAAAGTTTACCCATATCATCTCTTATTGAGATGCATGTTTTATTTCTGTCATGCATTTAGGTAGCTTGCATTATCATATCATTTGTAATGTATTGTGGCGCCTTTCATATGGATCCATTATACACACTGTATATCAGCTATGCCGACAGTGCAAGCTGCTTCTCCCGAAATCTAGCCTCGACAGCTTGGGAAATATTTACTCCCTTGCATGATTTAGTCCTCTCCAACAACGCATGCATTAGATCTTCCACCAATAAATAGTTCAAATATGATGCAATGATAGGTTTGTTAGTCGATGCCCTTGATCATCACATCCTTCATCTTCATGTTTATTTAGATTCCTTGCTTCTTGTCATGCAATTGAATGGTGTGTATTGTGTGAATAACCATGTCCCTTTTATAAGATATTTATTAGTGAATCTCTTAGTGCATTAATTTTAAACCATTACATTCAGTCATGTACCTAGAGCCCTGAATCACTATGTAGATATCATTGTGTTATATAGAATCATTTATCACGTTCATGTACTTGATGATTTACACTTTCGCCTTGGGCACCCTTTCCCCCAGACTTGAACATTTTCTCAAAAAATAGTATCTTAAAACCCATACGTGATTGTACCCTGACTTTTCCGCATATACACGCGATTCCATTTATAGAGATCCACATATACTTTTTAAATTATTAAAAAATATATAATTTCCCTATATTTTAGGCAGGTTTGATGGTTATTCCAGTAAGTTAACCACCCCAACCCGTGGCCTAACTGCTCCTAACTGCAGAAACTAATTGGAGGGAGTATAAAATCCCTCAAGGGAATGGCCTAAGAGAGAGAAAAATATAGATATTTTACTCTGTTGGAGCCCTATTCAAGTCTGATATTCCAGTGCCTCCTACACTTCCCATGTATATTCAGGAAACCCTTGTTTCCTTGAGATGTTCATCACCCTATATGACATCTATTATGCACACATCCTAGAAAAATTCTTGCGAGGCTAGGGCTAGACAGATCCAGAGGATGATATGCTAGAAAGCTATGGCAGGATTCAAGTGATCTCTCCACGTTTTGATTATTGTTCGTGTCATTCATAATAATAAGAGCCATCTTGTTCCCGATGTTTACGTGTTTATGATCCTTTATACATGTGTAATAATCGTTAATCGAATGTTTCATATTGTTTTTATGGTATTATGCATGGTTTTAACTAACATCTAGGAACTATATATGTCATACAACTAGGTTTTTGTGTCCGTTATTTGTGGGTTTACAGGTTCTGGAGCACAAAGTGTTGCAGGGGGTTTTCACCCCGCGGGATCTACATCAACCGAGGGACATTCGAGTAAGTTTTGCAACCATTAGTATCTAGTTTTTAGCATAGAAGTTGGTTAAACTGAGTCCTTCTTGAATGGCATGCCCTTGATCTGTGAAGCTTGTCAACCCAGGACCTTTAGGGTATTATTTCCCAAAACACATTGCAAACAATATTCTATATTGGCACTTATCACATGCATTTAACACAAGACAATCATAAAACAAATGGTGAAACATATACTCGTCATATATAAAAAGATTCATATCCATATTATGTATTGAAAAAATCATAATGTTTAGAGTCCACTACTCTAAATACATCTGACATTCCCATAGCATGTTACAAAATCAAAACTGGGGGCACCACAGGCCCTTACATGTAATCACTATATAGAGGGTCCCAAGCCAATGGCTTGGCTCCACCAACCCACATATCCCGAACTGCTTGTCCGGCCATCACCATGTGCCACATGACCCCTCGCCACTCAAAGGGTAGCCTTATACGTCCCTCGATGTACTGGTCCTCAAGATCATTAGATTGGTGCTTTGATACACTAGTCAAGATCAGCTCACACCTATGTTGGACATCCTCCACCAAAGCCTCATAGTTAGGTCTTTGGTCTCCTCTCGCTCCACTATATTCCGCAACCCCAGGTGTTACGAGTCATCCCGTAAACCCTTCCGACTTCACTGGTGCTATATCTACATACCAAAAGTCACAAATTAGTACCACATACATATTATAAAAATTTAAATGCACCATAATATATAGCAACTTTCACTTACCGTCTGGTCCCCATGCTCGACCTGGCAGAAGTGGCAATTCAAGGTCCCCCTGAAAGTTCATCCCATTGTATGGATAGTCCTCTATTTACAGTGACATTTGATCCCAATGTGTGAAGAACTCAAGTCGCAACACCCATCCAACTCCCCCGCCTCCTCCACTCCACAGCAGTTGCCCCGAGCAATGTATCCTGGGCTCCCATGGGCCCCCATCTTGGATCTACACATGAGATCGAAGTATGGGTATATTCTCAAAGAAGAATGAGCATAACACTGTACTAAAATCATAGTCATGGTTCACATGTCACTTGCACACCGACAACTGTCATTTCACTAACGACAACATCATTTGGGTCCACCCATAGTATGCCCCCCTAAGAACACTCTCAACCAACATCATCTGCCCCTCAATTATGTGATGGAATGTTTGGCTTCCCAGGATACACAGTACAGCTACAGTGATAGCCTGTGTCTTTAGCCTCTCTAGATAACCGATTGGAATGGTCGTGCCCTTAGCACGAACATCTGGTCTACAGTGGCGCTCCATGAAATATGATATGTTCTGGCCACACGGTAACACTGGATATATATCTCCCACCACCCCTAGTGGCAGGTGTCTAATCAAGAAGTAGATTTCCTAGATGGTGAACTCGATCCTATGCCCCTGCACCATAAAGACCTCCTAGTCTAGATCCCAATAGCTGAGTATCCTTGATAGTAAAGGCTCACTTTCTGTCATAAGTGGGTTCTCAACCTACTTGAGAACCCCACATCTTGCAAGTGCTCCTCATACCACTTGATCCCCCTGGATCTCAGCTCGAAGCACATCCAAATCCCTTTGTCGTCAGTTGATCCTCAACTCTGCCATACTAACTAATCAGAGGCTCATTATTTAACTCAAAAATTAAAGTTCTTAGAATTTATTGGAAATTGAATGACATCGACCAACCCATCACCATGAATCCAACGCAACTCCTTTCATTGAAAACCGACTTCGGATGAAGAAGTTATAGCTTGTTGACCGTCGTTCACAACACGAAATATTAAAAAAAAAAAATTGCAGAACAATGATTGGTTGATGACCTGATAGTCGAGTCAGCACTCCACGTATATTCAGATAATATACTCCAGTTTTTTTCCCAATGGGACTGTGAAAAGTGTCACAACTGGATTTTCCAGTTTGGTTTGGAAGTGAAATTTTTTTAAGGATCTACTCCTAAGGTTTAATTTGAATGTTTTTTATGTGGGAGGACATCCCAACCAAGGATCGTCATGTGTCCCCTCTGGTGGACCCCTCTCCAAGGTCAGGTTCAAATTTCATTTTTATATATGGGTGCATATTTAAATTTTATCCTAAGGTCAGAAACTCCAAACTATGGTGGCATGTTATTAATCCTAAAGTTCTTGGGTGCATTATTTTTTTTAACGTGAGGTTTGGGTTTTGTTGGATTGGTCGCATATTACAAAATTCGAATTTAATTTATGGTGGTGTATTAAACTTAAACCATAGTCTGAGCAATGCTAATATTGGAGCGCATTACAAATATTTTGTTAAACCCATAGTCTGAGTTTATTTATGAAGAGTGCATATTCAACCTATACCATGGTATGAATTAAAGTTCGATGGTCATATATGAAATCGGGCAGAGGGTTTGTTATATAAAGGTTTAATTGCATGTATATTCCATTAAAAAAACATATATATGGGGGCAGAGGTTAGGGTCGAACCCATGACCTCCCCCCAAACACTACTACTTCTTCCCAACAGGTCGCGGGTGAGACTTGTTAAATCTTGACGGAAAAAATGTATTTGAAATGAATTTCGTCATCTGACGGTGGAATGGAGGGGGCCATCCCATAGGCCATCCTTCCCATGAAACCGCACCATATGTCCCATTTCTTATAGCGTAATCTAACTACGCTTAGTGCATAATTAATGCGCACTTATCCCCAACTAATATGTTGATTAATTAAATTAAGCCTCAATTTAAGATGGCATATTTTTAGTGCAACCACCATTTTCAGCAGAATCACCAAAGTTGGCGAAGCTATCTGGAGTCTTCTCCAAATTTGCAGGAGGAACCTAGGGAAAAATTTAATGAACCATACCTTGAGCAATGTTCGATCAATTTTGGCTCAGGAAGAGTCATTCCTAATATATTGGAATGCTCTAAAAACATTGGAATAGGATGTAGAGGCAGAGGAGAAATTCTATAAAGGTTTTTGTCACTTTGAATAATTTTGAAGCCTAGGGCCTCTAGGGTGGAAGGTCATGCCTAGATCAGCAGAAGGCCAAATGGAGTGAGTGAATAGTCATTTCTGATAGATTTTGACATTTTTTACTCATTGGAGTATGTTTCAGGAGAATTTTATGCATGTAAAAAATAATATTTTCACTATTGAGCTAATACATAGGGCCAAGCCATGGATGCTAGACCAAGGAGATGTAGCCCAGGAGGGGTGGAATCCTTCATCAAAATTATATTTTAATGGATCAATTGTGATGGTTTCATTTTCTCTATGTTGCTTCTGTTCAACATTTTAAATTCCTACTTTATGCTCTTGAATTCACTCATAAAAACACAGTTAAATTACCTGTTTGACACGCATAAGAAATAAGGAAACATGTACATCAAGCATAATATCAACAAGTAAATTTTAAATTTGAGGTTGAAATTAGCACAAAAAAACTAACATTCGTAATCATATCACTTACACAACACCATCATGTTTGTTAGTTTAGAGAAGGTAAACTGCATCATAAAACATCAAGTCCAAATCCTCAACCACAAAACAACCCAAATCACACCTTTAGTCCAACTCTCAATTTTTAGCCTCTGCAGCTATGAGCTCACAGTTTTCCCCTCTAGAAACTACAAGCTAGGTCGCAGTACAAGCTCCAGAAGGTGCAAGCCAACTGTGAGGAGAGGTAGGGGTTTCTTACTGAGCCTTGGGCACCTAATCTGAAAAACTAAACCACTAAAAATAAATAATAAGGTTAGGCCACCTACATGCAACTGACAGATCCTGATTCCAACTATTGGTTTTTTTTCTATGATCGCTGTGATATTTAGGGCCTTCTCCTCCACTCCAAATTCACCACAAATCCACTAGAAAATGAATAAAACTGGAGGGAAATCTACCTATTAAAAGAAAAACCCAAAATTGTCTTTCACCAAATGCGACAGAGCCGTAGCTCAGTTTGACGAGCCATCAACATCGTTGGAAGGCTCTCACCAAGCACTCTTCACCATGAAGCATTTTCTCAAGAAGGGTCACTTTTCTTCCTCTCAAAATTTCATTTCTTCACTTGCGCCACTTATACTTGGGGAACCACTTTACCTTCATACTTGTCAATGCATGTGTTGATTTTCGTCATGAGTAACCATATTTTTCTCATGTTTTTATGGTCCCCACTGGGCCTACTATGTGTGGTAGCATCATCGAGTCACCCTTGTCCAGAGCATCCGAGTTGAGTCACCATCGCATTCATGGAGTCTGTCCCGAGTCACTTTGCCTCATGTTACAATATTCCATCCATTTTTACCTTGTACCTCTCTTGTGTCACCCATTTTTGCTTCCAGATATATTTTTCCCCATCCCCTTCAGAGTCAAGTTAGTCACTGCTAGGTAATCCATAATTTTTATTCTATGAAAATGAAATTTGTTGGTTCACTACTCATTATCCCCTATTCCATCATCATCCCTAATGTCAGTCCATCACTCACTTTACTATGATCCCTCGTGCCTTAGTTGAGGATTCTTCATTGCCTCACCTATGGAGGACCTCCTTATCTCGACATCAAAACATTCATTCCAGAAGAAAGGTCTAGATGACAATGTACCTTGGTTCTAGCTTCCATTATTATTTGGTGCCTCAGAGTAGGAAAAGGGACTCATCATTTCCCTTTGTCTCGATTGTTTCTCATCCACTTAGCTTCAGCTCATTATTGCATGATTAAGATTTGTATACTTGATGGTTCGGTGATTCAACATATTGTACCGGTGATTCCTCGGTGTGTGTGAGGTGTTTCAACCCTCATGAGGGGGTGGCCCTTTAGGTAGGCCCCCACATGCTCATATGACTTTAGATTATGCTATAGCCTCAGATGCAGCTCCATAGATTTGGTGGGTTTGGTTTCAGCTGCTTGTAGCGCTCATAGCATGCATGTATCATTGAGATGATTCATTCATATTTTCAGAGCCCTTTCCTGTTTACCAGGCTTATTTGATTGTTATTATGTCTCATGTACTCAAATATTATTGTATTATGTCCTGGCTCATGTTTTTCCATGTGTAGTATGTATGTGGGATCCATTATATTTTTGTTTGGCCCATTTTATGCCAGCATGTCATGTACCATTTATCATGTACTTTTTCATATTGGCGGGCATAGGTATGCCTCCCCCCGCCTCACTGAGAACATGTACCCAAACATTAAAGGATATGTATATAATTTGTAGGTCTCAGCCCCTCAGTTATTGTCCTCTCTCACTTCACTCCGTCTATGTATCTCTCTCTCTCTGAATCCCCTTTGGTGTCTAGTGATTGTGTTCTTACAACATACTTTGGTGATACGATTAGCTCCTAATGCTCACACATTGCGGGAAAATCTATTACACTAAAATTTTTTCATCTAACCATTTACAATTATATGGATAGAAGTACACCGTGTAAGGCCAATTTTACCGTAGAAAAATTTCTTTCACTATAAGAAATAATCTAATAAAATGTATTTTATTAAGTTATTTGTCATTAAAAATAGAAACCCCATGAGGAATAATTGAATAAATCCTTATTTATTTGATTTTCCTCTAGGAATAATTAATTAAACCCCTATATAAATAATATTCCTAGTCACATTTAACCCAATTATGAGAAATAATTTGATAAATAGTTATTTATCTTATTCTCCTCTAGGAATAATTAATTAAATCATTATTTGTTAATTATTCCTTAACCACATTCTTGAGATGACAAATAAATCATTTCTTTGTTTATTATTTCTAAATAAATGTATTTAATGAATTTAAATACCTTTTCCCTCCAACACAATATAATAACATATTTCAAGCAGTTAGATCTAGATCTTGGTTAGTAATATTTTATTATGCGCCATTATCAAGGATAACTCAATATTTTGTTATAAATAGGAGGGTTTCATTTTTCAATTTTATCACTTTCATTGTCGTGCTTTGATAATTCTCATTGCAGCTATTGTTTTCTTTACTTCTAGAGCTCCCATAGAGTTTAACACATTTTGGGTTTTCTGCACCATTGAGAGAGAGAAACTTTTGGATCTGAAGCATTGAGGAAAACCAAGAACCCATCCCATTGAGGAGGATTGGTAACACTATTATTTCTTCCCTTCTGAGGTGTTATAATATATTCAAAATTATTTAAATCTTGTCTTGTCCGTTAGATGCATGGAACAATTCTTAAATTTTTTCACTGTTTAACTTATTTTAGTGCATAGATCTGCTTTTGTGCAGCTTTTGTTCTAACTATCGATTACAAATCTAAATAATTTAAGCATCCATATTTGTTGTTAGGGTTGCTTGTCACACACAGCTAAAGTTATCTCTTTTCATACACTTGTGTTAATAATTTATGTTAACACACCCCTATCCCACTTATTTCTTCCCTCATGAAATAGATTACAGGATCTGATAGAATTCATGGATCAAATCGGAAAGAGCATGATAATACCAAGAACTGCCAAAAAAACCTCCATTGAAACTATGGAATTTTTTTAGATTTAGCCTCTATATTATATTTTTTACTAGAAACTTATTTCTTCAGATATGCCACAACACTTTTGAGTGCAGGAATGACAATGTTCCACATTACATGAATGTGTATTTCAGTGCAAGAATCTCATAATTACTTGGTGTAGGAATACACGTTGTTGTGCACTTATGAGTGAAAGAACATGTATTTCAGTGCGGGAATAATGGTATTGCTTAGTACAGGAATGTGTATCTCACTGTAGGAATCATCAGACTCCTTGGTGCAAGAATGTGCATTTTAGTATAGGAATGCATGACCGATATAGGAATGCATTCTTTGAACAAGAAGATATTTCAAGACCAAGGAGGAGCTAATTCCTTTTAGTGCAGGAATCTTATTTCAGGCATAAATGAATGCATTATTTTGAATTATAACATGCAATGATTTTTCCTACATTCGATTAAACTTTTTTTTATCATTACTAATTAGGAAATACATTCTTAAAGTACAAAGTCATTTAGGTATTAAATCTTATCTTGATCTAAGTATTGTATGTACCCTATGCGGAATCATGATTTCATTGGGGATATGTGAAAAATATTTTCATAATCAAACATTTTCCCCCGAGCCTTGTCAATAATTAACGATTGACATATATGATACCTTGCGTTTTTTTGATAAAAAAACCTTTACCAATCATCATTTCCTCATGTGCATCAGGATCATGGCCGTATTGCAGCTTTTTCAAGATTGAATTTTTCATGATGGAGGCATGACTGTTGAGATCACCGATATAGGAGCGTGCAATGAATTTGGTAATTGTAAATTCCCTCGGACATAGTCCAAAATTTCTTGCTGAATACTCCTCTCTGAGTTGTAAGGAACCAATGTAGTCTTTAGCATTTATGGTAGCCATTCGAATATAGCCCTGGTTTATCAAGGAGTTGGAGCAGATGACCGAGTACAAGGACTATTTATCTTCACTACAGGAATCATGATTTTTCCCATTCCTATTCAAATTTGATGGTTATGATTCGGCTTTTGTGCTCAAATTTTCTCACACTTTTGATGGTTATGATCACACTTTTGAGTAGGGTCCTTAGAATTTGAGGTGACCAAGCATTCTATTTCACAACCTACAGGGTTAGAAGCTATAGGATAGTAATGGTTTGAAAAGTGGGAGCTAGAGAAAGGAGCTTGGAACTGATTTGTGGTCGACAAGAATCAAAAGGTGGACTGGAAGGTCGGGTTACCGAGGAATGCGATGGTACAAAAATGGAAGAATATTTTGTACTTCTTGCAAAAAATCCTCACCTGCAAGGGGAGGTATGTATTAACCTTCATGTATCAAATTATTTAGCTACTTCATTTCGAATCGGGTAAGATGATCAAATTCCCCTATTTTTTGCTAAAAAGTTTAGATAAGATGTCTAAAAGTGTCTAGAAAAGTTAATAAATTCGAATTATGTTCAAGCTATGACAATATGGTTTGATTTCAATTTTAATTTAGAAGGAGTGAGAAGGGAAGAAGATGACTTGGGAAGGGTTCCTGAAATCATTTCAAAAGGAAGGTACAGTGAAGCAATTGGGAAGAAATGAAAAAGATACTAAGGGGAGGTCCAACCGGAAGAAGAAAATATCAACCCCATAGGTTAGTCAGGTATCGAAGACTAAGGTGAATAAAATCCCGTCCAAGAAGTCAGTGCTCGAGAAAAATCATAAACCTATACTTGAAACATCAAGCCCTTCAAAGATACTAACTAGGAGATTTGTCAAGAAAATGTTTGCTTCTCCAAAAGGAGGCCATACTGTATCAACCTCTCCAATAGATATTGATGACTCATAGCCTAATTCACCAATTGAGAATAACATTTATCTCCTTGTAGATGCACAGTTCATTCGATGTTTAGTACATGTTTTGTAGAAGAGGAAGATAAATCTCCTATGTCAGTTTTATATGAGAAACTAAAGAAAAAGATGACATTGAAGGTACATGATGGAAGTACAGGGAAGGAGCTGATAGTGGATCAGGTTGAGGATATGGTTACTCAGAGTTTTGAAATGTGATATTTCCCTCAATGAAACTGGCACTTTCCATGAGTCAGTTGCTCAAAGGATTTCAACACAGGAGGAATTCAATAAGGAAGACCCCGCTTTATATATGCACAACCAGGTAGGAGAACTGAATCGATGAATCTAGGAACTTGAGGTGTTGAACCAAGTTGCGCAAGGACAGAACAAAGTGATGCAAAGTAGGAATCCTAAATTGCTAGAGGAGGTACGAGAAAGAAAGCGATAGGAAAAGGTGTGGAAATTTCAAGCATATAAATGCTATGGTTGCCTTAGGAAAGTGGTGAAACAACTCAAGAAGGCTCGCAATAATAAGTTTATAAAAATGAACAGAGGGATTAGTATTCAAATACAGGATTAAATAGAGTCCTCCATGGTGGTGTTTTTACAGAAGGTAAGGTTGTGTGAGGACACACAATGATAAATGGATGGGAGGATGTTGGTCATCAGAATTGACCTATTTTTAACCTCCACCTTACCCCAACAATCACCAAAACCTTCTGTTTTAACCTTGCAACATAATTATCCCTATACCTTTTTTAATTCTTGTACTTATTGCTAGACTTCTTTCATGATTTTCATTATCAAGGGTTATAAGAACTTAATTACTAATTAAAAATATTAAATAGTCTATGTTCCTTTGCAACTTACATGTTTTCTTTCTTAAGATTATTTGATAAAACGAGATTATTAATCAATGTGAAAAGTGGGTTGGTGAAGGAATGATTCGTGTATCGTCAGTTGTTTTTTCACTCACTTGGCCGTAGGAAATAGGAACATGGTTCATTGCTTACAACCGATACATCTTGGAAATCCATGCACATTATTTTCCAAAATATTAGTGCACTATGTTGGGCTTGGAGCGATAATGAAAATACAGTATATGGAGGCTATGGTTTCGACCAAATACCATTCATTTAGTCTTTTTTTCAACAACCGAAAACCTAAGATAAACTATTGTTTCATTTTTGTTGTGGCTATGATTTGAATGATGTATATTTAATAGGGTTTGTAGTAGAAATAGAGTAGTGATATGTTGGAGAATTTTTCACTTATACTATAATCCTTTTGCATTGCCATACTTCTCGGCTAGATGTAGTAATCCATGATGTACATTTACAACTTCTGAGTTTAATACAAGGAGCTATGCCAGTTATTAATTTCTTGTTCTAATGTTTTATGTGATGCATTATTTGACCATTTGATTTTCCATATCTGGTAATAGGGAAACAAGCTGGTTGGCTAGGGCCCAACCAACAAAGCTCATTCTCCCTCTTTCATAAGGTGTGTTAGCTATATTTTCTTATGCTAGGTTTTGAGAAAGAAATATTTCATTCTTCTATTTTTTTAATAGGTTTTGTATTCTTCATAAATGATGTGTGATTTGGATTTGAGGTGTGGAGGTGTGGGTGTGTTCATTTATTGAGTGTTATGATAGAACTCTTTTCCTTTGATGCATTGTGTATTATTTTCTCTTCTGCAAAGGGTGTGGGTTACTTTTCTTGCAGTGCATTTTAATTCTTCAAGTGAAGGTTGTTTTAGTTTATTTCTACAAGTTAATTTATTTACCCCAAGTTAATTTTTTTTCCTTATGAAAATTGTGTTTTACTTCTGAGTATAAGTTACAAGAATTTTAACATAAAGGTGTAACCTAAGGTTGATCTATTTACATCTCCTTGAGCGTTAATGAAACAATATTTTCACTGTCAATGATTTGTACTTGTGTGTATCTCTGTGTGGAAGTAACCCAGTTTAGGACTAGAATTTAGTAAAGGGACCTCTAAACTAAAACCTCCATGATTTAAGAGTGCAGAACTAGTTCATTTGACAACAATCATCTCGGAAAGAATGCATGACTCATATTTAGATTATATGATCATTTTTCACACGAAGAAGTTTCTTGTTGTAGCAGAGATTTTCCTTTGACTTTTGAATTAATTCTTACTTATCAATGAATTATTGGATATAGAGTCTTTTGGTTATGTGAAATTATTTATTCTGCTCTGGTTTTCTTTCTAGTTAGCACACTTTACATTTTATGCAAGTGGTTTGGAATATCAGTACATAAATATTGATTTCTTAGTAGAAGAATATTTGTTTCGGTAGAGGAGCTGATATCCTGGTACAGGAACATAGTGATCTGTTTCGACTTCTCCTTGAGAGAAAAAAAGTGATTCACATTCAATTTGACCCTAGGGATCCCAGTTTGGTACATCGATCCCCCAACAAACACTTTGCCTAGTCAGATCAAACCATATACCACTTCGACCCCGGTCCAATAGGTCGATATCACCCCGCCCTTTGCTTCAGTGACACAACCACCTCAATAGGAACCTACTCCTATTGTGAAAGCATCGGGTGAAGGGGGCAAAGCCAAAAAGAAGGAACCTAAGGACAATGTCCCTGAAACAACTCCTGCTACTCCTAAGACTCCAAAGCAGTCACCTTCATGGGATTTGTGTGATGTTGTTGTGCATGGTACACATAATTTTCCTGAGCTTCCTTGTCTCAAAAATGTGGTCAACGAGACATATCCTGAATCTGAAATCCTCGAGGACCATGTTACCTTACATTAGCCAAGAAACTCAAATCGCAGCGCACGAACCAACCCTATGATTTGAATGATACTTATGGCCACTATTATCATCAAAGTCCCCATCTTGATGAATTTTGTGATACCCTTGAGGAAATTTGGGAAATAGAGGCCGCTCGTAGTGGACCTTGTACCCCTATACTTGTGAGTTCTGATTCATCAAAACTAGATGAAATTTATGCACCCATTGTGATACCTACCCTAATGTCGAGATGAAAGACTCTTCTATCATTGCTCTCTGTCTGTCGTCATCCATGAGATCCATGGTGGAAGACTCCTCTAGGGCATCCCCTTTTGTTTCAGTCGAACCTCCCTCGTTGAACACCTTGGTCTCAACATCGGTAGATGTTTCATTTAATAGATCTTTGTCTACCCTCCGTAGCGATGCATATGTGAACCATATCTCTCATGATGATGTGTCATGTAGCCCCAACACATCATGTGGTCTCCCTTCTTCCAGTCCTCCCATATTTCATTCTCATGAAGACATTATGGAAGCCATGACCAACTTTGAATTTCCTCGGGATTATATCCACCATTGTGCGTACTTCCTTCCGTAGTAGTCCCATGAACAGTATGTTGTGGAGTCTAAATAATTCATCCACGATGAAGTCAATTGGTTTAGAAATCCCATTCCAACACAAGATGCTTTTGAAGAAATAAATATGGCCAATATATTTCCTACCATTAAAGATAACATTTTCGATAAACTAGGGGTATAAGAAAACATTGCCTTGGGGGCACATTGCACCCTAGAATAAATTGAGGCTTAGACTAAGATATTCAAGGAATTCTGTGTTTTTTCCCGATCCTATTCCGGGATGCTCGGACTTGATCCCACCATTTTCGAACACCATATCGATACATGACCCGACGCCAATCCTGTCTGTCAAAAGTTGAGACCCATTAATCCTTCCAGATGAGAGGTAATCAAAGCCAAAATCGATAAGCTCAAGTAGGTTGGTTTTATCTATCCCATTGAATACACCACTTGGGTTTCTAACCCGGTTCCCATTCTCAAGAAACAAGGCACCATATATGTCTACATTGAATTTCCTAACTTGAAAAAAGCTTGTCCCAAAGACAACTTCCCCACATCGTTTATTGACCAAATCATTGATGAGTGTGCAGGGCATGATGTTCTATACTTTATGGATGGTTTCTCTGGGTATAACCAGATTGCTATCTATCGTGCTGATCATTTAAAAATTGTGTTCATTAGTTTGTGGGGAACGAATTCTTTTAGGGTCATGCCTTTCAACCTAAAGAATGCCAGAGCCACCTTCCAACAGACCATGTTATACTATTTCCCTATTTTTTCTCATATTATACTTGCCTACCTTGACGACCTCACTGCTCATCCGAATCGTCGAGCATAACACATTCATGATTTGCGTACCGTCTTTCTCTGATATCGCAAGTATAATATATTTCTCAACTCACTGAAGTGTGTCTTTTGCGTTCCTGTCAACCTTCTCTTGGGCTTTATTGTGTTCAAATATGGTATAAATATTGATCCCCTCAAAGTTTAAGCCATTCTTGAGCTTCACATTCCTTGAACCTTGCACCAGTTACAAAGCATTCAAGGCAAAGGCAACTTGCTTCGTGAGTTTGTCCCTGACTATGCCACCACTGCGCATGGGTTTCTAAGACTCTTTATATCTAAAATTCCATTTTCTTGAGATGAATATGATCAAAGGTATTTTGATGCCCTAAAACATGCTCTCACCTCAGCTCCCTTGATTAGTCCTCCTAAATTTCAGAGGGATTTCATCCTGTACATCTCAGCTTCCATCCATTGGTCGCTAGTGTCCTTATTCAGGAAGATGACACTGGAAACGAACATGTTATCCATTATTTTAGTGAGAACCATGTGGGACCCACTATTTCCTACTTGCATGAAGAGAAGTTGGCACTAGCTATTGTGTTCTCTGCCAAAAAACTTTTCCATTATATCCTTACGCATTCCACCAAGGTTGTGACCAATTCCAACCCCAAGGCTTTCCTATTGAGTCGACGGATCATCAATGGGAAGTACGCCCATTGGATAGTTATACTTTAGGAGTTTGATATTGAATTTGTCACACCTAAGGGTAAGAAAGGTTTAGCCCTCGCTGAACTCATTTATGAATTGCCTACTCATACACGATCCGCCTGTTAATGATGATTTACCCAATGATCACTTGTTTTTCATTACTTCAGATGATCCTTCGTATGGCGACATCATTACCTATTTGTGAACCCAGAAGTTCACTTCCCATCTTGATCGTGATACTTGATGACATGTACCACACCAAGCCCCCTACTATCTTCTCATTGGTGATGATATTTATCGTTTCAGTGTTGATTTTTTCCTCCGTCATTTTCTCACGCATGTTGAAGCTAAGAAAGTCCTTAATGCCTACCATAGTAGTGCTTGTGGTAGCCACCACTACGGTTGGGGCTACTGCCCAAATATTCATCCACGCTGGGTATTTTTGGCCTTCTCTCTTTGGTGATTGCATTGCAGCAGTCAAAAAATCTTCCAATTGCCAACTATTTGCCCAAAAGGCGCAAGCTCCACCCGCTCCCCTCCATCCTGTCATATTAGTCGGTCCTTTATGTAAGTGGGCCATTGAGTTCATGGAGAGTTGACCTACATCCACTGGTAACCACAAGTATATCATGGTGGCGGTTGACTATTTCAAAAAATGGGTTGAGGCCATGCCAACATTCAATAACACAATGACTACCGAACCTCTCATTTTCTTTAACCATGTTATCGCTCGACTCAGGGTTCCAAAAAAATTGGTCTTTGACCATGGCCGACATTTCAAAGATGATATATGGTGTGATAGATATTATTTTTTGGGCTTTGAACACCATTATTCATCGTCTTATTATCCCCAAGGTAATGGACAAGTTGAAGCAGTCAATAAAATCCTTAAAACTATGCTTCAATGGACGGTCAACAAGCACAAAACCAACTCGCACCTTATTCTCTTCCCTAATTTGTGGGCCAATAGAACTTCTGTCAAAACTGCATCCGGTTTTACTCCTTTCCACCTTGTTTTTGGCGAGGAGGTAGTCTTACCGATCAAGTGTCAAATATGCTCCCTTCACCTAGCCATTGGACTTCTCCCTGACACCCAACCTTTAGAACAAAGACTTATCATGCTTTAGCATGCTTTCAAAGACCATCGTGTTGCATTGCAAACCATCGAAGTGGCCAAGAAGTAGACCAAAGCTCAATATGACTGAAAACTTCACCCTCCTACCATTCATGAAGGCTATCTTGTTCTAGTGTATGACGAGGCTCATGATGTACTTTGTGATTGGAAGTTTGACTCATTATGGCTAGGACCTTACATCATTAGTAATGATTTGGGAAAGGGGGCATACCTTCTAGAGGATTTCGAAGGTCAACTCCTTCCTAACCCTCGCA
This sequence comes from Pinus albicaulis, assembly GCA_034641835.2. NCBI lineage: Eukaryota > Viridiplantae > Streptophyta > Pinopsida > Pinales > Pinaceae > Pinus > Pinus albicaulis. The sequence goes on from CM076582.1 coordinate 1,055,321,606, forward strand.
ATGCACTTTACCTTAAGAAATTTTACCCATAGCATCTCCCATTGACCTGCATGTTTTATTTTTTTCATGCATTTAGGTAGCTTTCATTATCATCTCATTTGTTGTCTTGTGGCATATTTCATATAGATCCATCATCCACACCGTATATTGGCTATGCCGATGGTGCAAGTTGGTTATCCTGGAATCTAGCCTTGGTATCTTGGGCCATTTTTACCCCCTTGCATGCATTAGTCCTCTCCAACGACATATGCGTTGGATATGCCGCCAATAACTAGGTCCAATATGAGGCAATGATGGGCTTATTAGTTGATTCCCTTGATCATCACATCCTTCATCTTCATGTTCATTTAGATTCCATGTTGCTTTTCATGCAATTGAATGGCATGTATCATGTGAATAATCATGTCCTTTATAAAATATATTTACAAGTGAATATCTTAGTGCCTTAATTTGAAACCATTACATTCATTCATGTCACTAGAGCCCAGAATCACTATGTAGATAGCATTGCAAAAAATATTCTAGATTGGCACTTACTAGATGCATTTAACACAATACAAACATAAAAAAAATGGTGAACCATATACTCGTCATATATAAAAAGATGCATATCCATATTATGTATCAACAAAATCATAATGTTCTGAGTCCATTACTCTAAATACATCCGACATGCCCATATCATGTTACAAAATCAAAATTGGGATCACCACTAGCCTCTACATATAATCACTATCTAGAGGGTCCCAAGCCAATGGCTCAGCTCCACCAACCCGCAGATCCTGAACTATTTGTCCAGCCATCACCATGCAACAAATGACCCCTCGCCACTCAAAGGGTATCCCTATACATCCCTTGATGTATTGGTCCTCAATATCATACCATCCACTATCTGATACACCAGTCAACATCAGCTCACACATGCGCTAGACATTCTCTAGTAGAGCCTCATAGCCAGTTAGCTGGTATTCTATCGCTCCATTAGATTATGCAGCCTAAGGTGTTGCGAGTCATCCCATATACCCTGCCAACTTCACCAATGCTATATCTTCATACCAAAAGTCATGAATCAGTACCACATACATATTCTAAAAACTTTAAATGCACCATAATATATAACAACTTTCACTTATCGTCTGGTCCCCATGCTCGACCTACCGGAAGAGGCAAGTCAGGGTCCCCCTGAAAGTTCATACCACTATATGGATATTCTTCTATGTATAATGAAATATGATCCCAATGTGCAAATAACTCGTGTCGGAACACATTTATGACACCCTTGCCTCCTCCTCTCCACAACATATTCCCTAGCGGTGCATCCTGGGCTCCTGTGGGCCCCCATCTTAGATTTTCACATGAGGTTGAAGTGTGGGTTTATTATCAAAGAAGAACAAGCACAAAAACATACCAAAAGCACAGTCATGGTTCACCTGTTGGTTGCACATCGATAACTATCGTTTCACCAATAAGAGCATCATCTCGACCCACTCATAGTAGGTCCCACTCAAAACACCCTCAACCAACATCATCTTCTCCCTAGTGATGTGATGGAACACCTAGTTTCCGAGAATCTATAGTACGGTTGCGCCAACAATCTGTGTATGTAGCCTCTATAGATCACCAATCAGAATGGTCATGCCCTTAACAAAAACATCTGGTCTACAATGGTGTTCCAGCAACTCTAATATGTTTTTCCCACACGGTAACATTTATTTTATATTTCCCACCACCCCTACTGGGGGGAGTCCGGTCAAGAAGTAGATTTCTAGGATGGTCAACTCGATCCTATGCCCCTGCACCATAAAGGCCTCCTGGTATGCATCCCAATAGCTAAATATCCTCAATATTAAGGGCTCAATTCTCTTCATCAGTGGGTTCTCAAGCAGCTTGAGAACTCCATATCTCGCAAGTGATCCTCATACCACTTGATCCCCCTGGATCTCGGCGCGAAGCACATAAAAATCTCTCTCTCTCACAAGTTGAACCTCAACTCTGCTATACCTGCACAACACCATCATGTTTTTCAGTTCAGAGAAGGTAAATTGCATCATAAACCATCAAGTCTCGGTCCACAACCACAAAATAACCCAAATCTCACCTTCAGTCCAACTCGCACTTTTCAGCCTCTACAGCTACGAGCTCGTAGGTTTCCCCTCTGGAAAATGAGATCCAGATCATAATACAGGCTCCAGAAGGTGTGAGATGGCTGTGAGGAGAGGTAGGGGTCTGTTACTAAGCCCCGAGCACTGAATATGAAAAATTAAACCGCTAAAAATGATGAGTAACGTTAGGCCACATACGTGCAACTAACGGATCCTCATTCCAACGGTTGGTTTGTCTGCTATGATCGCTACAAGATTTAGGGCCTTCTCCTCCTCTCCAAATTCACCATAGCTTCACTAGAAAATGAATCAAATTGGAAGGAGATTTCCCTATTAAAAGAAAAATCCTAAAATTTCTCTTGCCAACTGCAACCAAATCGTGCCTCGATTTGATGAGCTGTTAACAACATTGCAAAACTCTCACTGAGCATTATAATGGGTATCCTTTTTTTTTGTAATTTGACACTTCACCATGAGGCCATTTTTTCAAGAAGGGTCCCTTCTCCACCTCCTAAAATCAGATTTCTTCACTTGTGCTTCCTGTACTTGGGGCACCACTTTGCCTTCATAGTTGTCAATGCATGTGTTGATTTTCGTCATGAGCAACCATATTTTTCTCATGTTTTTATGGTCCCCACTGGGCCTATTCTCTGAGGCATTATCATCGAGTCACCCTTGCTTAGAGAATCTGAGTTGAGTCACCATCACATTAATGGATTTTGTCTCGAGTCACTTTGCTCCTGTTACAGTATTCCATTAATTTTTTCCTTGTCCCTCTATCGTGTCGCCCATTTTTGCCTTCAGACATACTGTTCCCCATCCCCTCTAGATTCAAGTCAGTCATTGTAAGGTCATCCATGCTTTTTATGCTCTGACAAGGGAAGTCGTTCATCCACTTCTCAGTATCCCTTATTCCATCATCATCCCTGATGTCAGTCCATCACTCACTTTACTATGATCCCGCATGCCTTAGTTGATGATTCGTCATTGCCTCACCTATGGTAGAGATCCTTCTGTCAACATTAGCACATTCATTCCAGAAGAAAGGTCTTGAGCAAAGTGTACCTTGGTTCCATCTTCCATTCTTGTTCTATCCCTTGGATCAGGTAAAGGGACTCATCATTTCCCTTTGTCTTGATTGTTTCTCATCTGCTCAGCTTCAACTCATTATTTCTTGATCGAGATTTGTATACTTGATGGTTCAACGATTCAAAAGATTATACGGGTGATTCCATGATGTGTGTGATATGTTTCAACCCTCATGAGGGGCTGGCCCTTTAGCTAGCCCCCCACATGCCCAGATAACTTCAAATTATGCTACAACCTTAGATGCAGCTCCACATATTTGACGGGTTTGGTTTCAGCCACTTACAGTACCCATAGCATGCATGTATCATTCATATGATCCATTCATATATTCAGATCTCTTTCCCATTTAGGAAGGCTTATTTGGTTGTTAATATGTCTAATGTACTCATATATTATTGTATTCAGTCCTGGCTCATGTTTTTTCAGGCACACTATGTATGTGCGATCCGTTATATTTTTTTCTAGCCCATTTTATGTCAGCATGTCATGTACCATTTATCATGTGCTTTATTGCTCATCTTCATTTTTTAGGGCACACCATTATTCTTTGTACTTTTTCATCTCGGCGGGCATAGGTATTCCTCCCTTTCCTCACTCAGAACAGGTACTCAAACATTAAAGGAGACACATATTATTTGTAGGTATCTCCCCCTCGGTTATTGTCCTCTATCACTTCACTATGTCTATGTATCTCTCTTTCTTTGAGTGCCTTTCGGTGTCTAGTGATTGTATTCTTACAACATACCTCGATCATACAATTAGCTCCTAATGCTCGCACGTTGGGGGGAAATCTGTTATGCCAAAATTTGGACATATAACCATTTACAATTAGATGGATTGAAGTACACCATGTAAGACAAATTTTACCATAGTAAAATTTCTTTCACTATAAGAAATAATTTAATAAACCATATGTTATTCAGTTATTTCTCGTTAAAACAAGAAACCCCATGAGGAATAATTAAATAAATCCTTATTTATTTGATTTTTCTTTAGTAATAATTAATTAAAGCTCTATTTAAATAATATTCCTAGTCACATTTAACCCAATTATGAGCAATAATTAGATAAATCATTATTTATCTTATTTTTATCTAGGAATAATTAATTAAATCATTATTTATTTATTATTCCTTGTTAAATTTGACTAAATCACGTGGAAATAATTTAACAAATAATTATTTTTTAATTATTCCTTAACCATATTATTGAAATGATAAATAAATTATTTATTTCTTTATTATTTATAAATAAAGGTATTTAACCAATTTAAATACTTTTTCCCTCCAAGAAAATATAATAAAATATTCCAAGAGGTTAGATCAAGATCTTGGTTAATAATATTTTATTATGTGCCATTATCGAGGATAACTCAATATTTTTCTATAAATAGGAGGGTTTCATTCTTCACTTTGATCACTTTCATTATCGCGCTTTGATCATTCTCATTGTTGCTACTATTTTCTTTCCTTCTTGAGCTCCCATAGAGTTCAACATATTTTGGGTTTTTTGCACCATTGAGAGAGAAACTTATGGATCTGAAGTGTTGAGGACAACCAACAACCCATCCCATTGAGGGGGACTAGTAACACTATTATTTTTTCCCTTCCTAGGTGTTATAATATATTAAAAATTATTTAAATCTTGTCTTTTCCATTGGATGCATGGAGAAATTCTTATTTATTTTCAGTGTTTAACTACTTTTACTGCATAGATTTGGTTTTTTGCAGCATTTGTTCTAACTATCAATTGAAAATAAAAAGAAGTTAAACAACCTTATTTATTGTTAGGGTTGTTTGTCACACATAGCTAAAGTGAGCTCTTTTCGTACACTTGCATTAATAATTTATGTTAACACACCCCTATCCCGATTCTTTCTTCACTCATGAACTGGATTACAGGATCTGATAGAATTCATGTATTGGATCGGAAAGAGCATGATAATACCAAGAACTAGAGAAAAAAACTCCCTTGAAACTTTGCAATTTTTTTAGATTGAGCCTCTATATTATATTTTCTATTAGAAACTTCTTTCTTTATGTATGCTGCAACAGTTTTGAGTGTAGGAACAAAAATGTTCCTCAATACAAGAATGTGTATTTCAGTGAAATAATCTCATAATTACTTGGTGCAGGAATACATGCTACTGTGCACTCTTGAGTGCAAGAACATGTATTTTAGTGCAGGAATAGTGGTATTCCTTAATACAGGAATGTGTATCTCAGTGCAGGAATCGTCAGACTCCTTGGTACAAGAACGTGCATTGTAGTACAGGAATGCATGCATGGTACGGGAATGCATGCTTTGAACAAGAAGACAGTCCAATAATAGGGAGGAGCTAATTCCGTTCAGTGCAGGAATCTTGTTTTAGGCATACATGAATGCATTATTTTGAATTATAACTTGCGATTATTTTTCCTACATTCGATTAAACTTTGTTTTATCATTACTAATTAGGAAAGACATTCTTAAAGTAAAAAGGAATTTTAGGTATTAAATCTTATCTTGATCTAAGTATTGTATTTACCTTATGTGGAATCATAATCTGATTGGGGATATGTGCAAAATATTTTCATAATCCAATGTTTACCTCTGAGCCTTGTCACCAATTAATGATCGACCTATATGATACCTTGTTTTGTTTTAATAACAAAAACTTCCATGATCACCGCACTTTACCAATCATCATTTCCCTATGTGCGTCAGGATCATGACCGTATTGCAACTTTTCCAAGATTGAATTTTTCATGATGGAGGCATGAGGATTGAGATCGATGATATTTTAGGTTTTTACCCTGTACAAAAATTATCTACAAATGAATCTTAAAGATGGAAAATAAACAATAGCAAGAGCATAAAACATAAAACATATATACACAAATATTTTCCCCTGGATCCCAAATCGGGACTACCATCTTGATTTTTCATTATATTCCTTTTAGTGCTACAACACATATAAATAAATGTCGAAGAATTCATAAACCCCAATCCATTAACCCTGGATTAGAACATAACCGTAGCTCCCTTGAATGGATCTACAAAATACTAGGGGCTGAAAACCATCATCCCCCAAAACTATGTGCAAACCCATGCACAAAACCATGGGTGGGTCGTTGTGGCCCCCCCTATGACCCCCCTGATGCACCCAGCACAACGTACAATGCGTGGAAAGAATATAACACATACCTAACATTCTCCCACTTGTTGTTTTCTTTCCGCGGGGGGCCACAACAGAGCTTAATAGTTAGGCAAGCTTTTCAACACCCATTGTTTCTCTACACCAAGAGAACTTCTGAGTGCTCATAGACTTCGTCAATGCATCTGCAACATTCTTCAAAGTGTCCACCTTTACTAGCAACACCCTTTTATCCTCAACCATATCTCTCACAAAGTGATATTGAACATCAATGTGATTTGTATTTGAATGATAAGCAAGGTTCTTAGCCAAGAAAATTTCACTTTGGCTATCATAGTCTATCCTTATAGCTCGCTGTAACAACACCATACTTGAACACAATCTCTACAACCAAACTTCTTCCTTGCTTGCATGAGTGGATGCCATGTATTCTGTCTCTGTAGTTGAAAGAGCCACTACAGACTATCTTTTACTCATCCAACTGACTGCACCTCCAAATAGGCTAAACACATACCCACTTGTAGATGTTCTTCTGTCAAGATCTCCAGCCTAGTCTACATCAACAAAACCATGAATGTCCAAAACTCTTTCCAATCCTAGTCTTCCTTGGTAGCGCAAGCCATAATCACTAGTGCCACCCAAATATTTGAAAACCCGCTTCACTACTGTCCAATGCTCCTTCCCTAGGTTTGACATAAACCTACTCAATACTCCCACTGAATGTGCAATGTATGGTCTAGTATAGACCATTGCATACATCAGTATACCCACTGCACTTTCATATGGAACACAAGACATATCCTCCTCTTCTTCTTGTGTCTTGGGACACTGTTCAGCAGACAGCTTTACTCCTACAGGAATAGGAACATTCACTGGTTTACTATCCTGCATATTGAACCTCTACAATATAGTCTTGAAATACTTCCTCTGGTTTAACCAGAGCTTCCTCTTTTCCCAATCTCTCTTAATTTCCATGCCCAAAATATAGTTTGTAGCACCGAGATCCTTCATGTCGAATTTGGAGAACAGTTGGGTCTTCAAATCTTGGATAATTTCTTTTTCATTTCCAATCAACAACATATCATCCACATACAAGACCAGATAAATAATACGGTCAGCAATTAACTTAAAATAAACACAGTGATCCTTGCTGCTTCTAGTGAAACCAATTGCCTGTATATAGGTATCAAATTTCTGATACCACATTCTTGGTGATTGTTTTAACCCATACGGAGACTTCTTTAACTTGCATACCAGTTCTTTCTTTCCCTTCACCATAAATCCTTCACGTTGTTTCATGTAGATCTCCTCTTCTAGATCCTCGTGAAGAAATGTTGTCTTCACATCCATCTATTCTACCTCAAAATCAAATGCAGCAACAACAGATAAAAGTAATCTAATAGAATTAACCTTGGCAACAGGAGAACAAATATCACCAAAATCAATTCCTCGCACCTGGGAATAACCTTTTTCTACCAATTGAGCTTTGTATTTCTTCACCTTGCCTTATACTTCATATTCTTCTTAAACACCCATTTTCTCCCAATGGGCTTCCTTCCAGCCGACAACTCCATCAGATCCCATGCCTCATTTTTGTGCAAGGATTTCATTTCATCAACCATGGCCTCCTTCCAGATTTTTCCATCCTCTGAATCTACTGCCTCCCTGACTGTTGTGGGATCATCATCAGTTATGGTTAAAGAAAAATTTGAATAGAAAGCAGATGGACCATACCTTTCTGGTTTCCTTATTTCCCAAACTGATCTTCTCATAGCCAAAGTTTGTGGCTCTTCCTCTTCTAAATATTCTTCTGTTGTAGAGTCTGATTCATCCTACTTTAGCTCAAAATCTATCCTCTCAGGTTCCTTTGGTAGGAATTGATGTTTAACAACATCTTTCACCTCTCTGAACACCACATCTTAGCTGTGCACAAACTTCCTTATTTCCGGGTTCCAAAGCTTGTAACCTTTTAAACCATCCTTATACCCAATAAACACGCACCTTTTAGATTTATTATCCAACTTGGTGCTTTTCTCCTTTGGAACATGTACATATGCATAAAATCCAAATACCCTTAGATGTGAAAGAGAGGGTTTCTTACAAGTCCATACCTCATGTGGAGTCTCATCCTCCAACACCGATGAAGGTGATCTATTAACCAAGTAACATGCATTCTCCACTTCTTCTGCCCAAAATTCATGTCCTAGCCCGATACCACTGAGCATGATTTTTTCCTTTTTCATCAATGTTTTGTTCATTCTTTCTGCAAATTCTTTTTTCTAAGGTGTGTATGGATTAGTATTATGTCGTGCTATACCAAACTTCTTACAGAATTCTTCAAATTCCTTCTTGCAAAAATATCCACCATTATCTGTCCTCAACACCTTTATCTTATTCTCTGTCTGGTTTTCCACCAAAGCCTTAAATTCTTGAAATTTGTCAAAGACTTGAGATTTCTTCCTCAAGAAATATATCCATGTATTCCTTGAGAAGTCATCTATGAGTGAAACATAGTACATAGACTTTCCCAGTGATGGAACCGACAAAAGTCGAAACACATCACTACATAGAAGCTCTAATATCTTGTTTTCCCTCTTATCACCAAAAGGAAAACTCACCCGATTCTGCTTCCCATATACAAAATGTTCACAGAAATTGAAATGCAGAGAGAAATTAGACAAAATTCCTACCATAATATTTCTGTGCAGTATCCGAAGGCCCTTCTTTCCAATATGTCCAACCATTTGATGCCATAGCATGGTATTTTCTTGAGAGACTGCTAGGATTTTCGCTCCATTTTCAGGAACCACAGAAAAACTGCACCGATCAATAACGGTGCTACCCTAAAGCTTTATACAGAGTTCCAATCTGAACTCCCCGCATTAATACCAGTGCTCCTCGAACCATCTTGTAGGTATATTTCTCGAACGCTATTTTTACACCTGCATCATCCACCTTGCTTACAGAAATCAGATTTCTGGCCAATGCAAGAATATACAAAACACCAAGAAGTGTTCTAATCCATCCACCTTGTAGCTTCATCTTGAATTTTCCATGCCCGACGATTCTGGCCTTCCTATCATCCCTTAAGAAGACATCACCACCATCGTAATTCTCATACTCACAAAACCACTCTGTATGGGAAGTGAAGTGAAAGGATGCACCTGAGTCAATCAACCATGACTCATGATCTACATGTGTATTTGAAGAAGAGGAAAAATACACATCCCCATCTTCATCCGAGGTGGTTTTTGGCTCTGTAGAAGAAGCATCCTCAAGTCCCTTTCCTTTGTCAGGAGCTTTAGATATGTTGTCCTTTTTGTAGTGCCCTTCCTTTCCACATTTCCAACAGACCTTTACAAACATTCCCAGAGTTTTAGATCTCCCACTCGAAACCTTATTCTTGTTTCTGTTCTGGGAACTTCCTCTTACAAACTAGGCATCTCCATTCTGGCCCTCCATATTTCTCTGTCTCATTTCCTCCGACAGCAAGGCTAACACAATGTCATCAAAATTCAAGGTAGTTTTATTGCTACCTATTGCAATAACTAGAATTTCCCATGAATCTCATGGAGAACACAACAAACTGATGCACTTATCTTCATTTGAGATTTTAATATCAACAGATAACAACTGAATTACCACAGTATTGAAGGTATTCAGATGCTCTGTCACCGAGTATCCATCCTTCATCCTCAGGATATATTGATTTTTCCACAGGAACAATTTATTCACCAGAGACTTAGATTGATACAAAATCCCTAGCTTGTCCCACAAAGTATTCAGTGTAGCTTCCCTAGATACATTCAACAATACTGAATCTTAGACACACAATGATATTGTGATTTTTTCCTTCCGATCCAACTTCTTCCAGTATTCATCTGACATTTTCCTTGGTTTAGTACCCGGATCTACCATGATCCACTGATCTTTATCCACTATAAGATCCTCCATCTTGAGCTTCCACAACTCAAAAATATGACCATTAAATTTCTCGATCTCTATATTTCCACAACTCGCCATCTTATTTCACCACAAGAATTGATCCCGCATATCTCCCACTGAACAGGGTCTACCACAAGCCTGAGAAAAAAGCCCCTCAGCAGAAAAGATGTCCCCTTGAAGCCAAAAAAACTCTGATTCCGAATGTATGTTTTAACCCTGTACAAAAACTATCTGCAACCGAATCTTAAAGACATAAAATAAACAATAGAAAGAGCATAAAGCATAGAACAGATATACACAGAGATTTTCCCCTGGATCCCAAATCGGGACTACCAGCTTGATTTTTCATTATATTCCCTTTAGTGTTATGACACATATATATACATGTCGAAGCATTCATAAACCCCAATCCATTAACCCTATATTAGAAAAAATTCGTAGTTCCCTTGACCGGATCTACAAAATACCAGGGGCCGAAAACCATCGTCCCCTAAAACCATGCGCAAACCCATGCACAAAACCATGGTTGAGTCTGCCCAACGAAAAAAAAATTTCCCTGGGCGCTGCCTCAGACCCAGACAAGGGGGGCTTTCGTGCGTGGAACTAATCGTGGAAAGAATATAACAAACACCCAAAAAATATAGGAGCGTGTAGTTAATTCAATAATTGCAAATTCCCTCAGACATAGTCCGAAATTTCTTGCTGAATACTCCTCTCAGAGGTGTAAGAAACCAGGGTAGCCTTGAGTAGTTAGGGAAGTTGTTCGGATAGAGCCCTCATCTTTCAAGGAGCTTGAGGAGACGATCAAGTAGAAGGACAATATATATTTCCTACAGGAATCGAGATTTCTCCCATTCCTAATCAAATTCGATGGTTATGATTTAGCTGTTGCGCTCAAATTTTCTTGCAATTTTTATGGGAGCATAGCTAAACTAGGTTCCTTGGAATTCGAGGTGACCGAGCAGTCTATTATGCAAGCTACAAGGTTAAAATCTACATGAGAGAAATGGTTTAAAAAGGGGGATCTCCAGAAAGGAGCTTGGCACTGATTTGTGGTTGACGATAATTTAAAGGTGGACTGGAAGGTCGGGTTACAGAGGAATGAGATGGTAGTAAAATGGAAGCATCTACTGTACATCCTGTAGAAATTCCTCACCTGCGAGCGAAGGTATTGATTAACCTTCCTATACCAAATTCGTTAGCTAATTCATTTTAAATCAGGTAATATGATCAACTTCCCTTATTTTTCGCTGAAAATATTAGAGAAGATGTCTAAAAGTGTTCAGAAAACAATAAATTCAAATTGGATTCAAGCTATGTCACTATGGTTTGATTGCAATTTTAATTAATAAAGAGTTAGAAGGGAAGAATATGACTTGGAATGGTTATTCAAGAATTTCAAAAGGATGGTACAGTGAAGCAATCAGGAAGAAATGGAAAAGCTACTAAGGGGAGGTTTGACCAGAAGAAGAAACTATCAACCTCGTAGACTGGTGGGTCCTCAAAGAATAAGGTGAATAAAACCCCATTGAAGAAGCCAATGCTGGAGAAAAAGAAGAAACCTATTATTCAAACCTTGGGCCCTTCAAAGAGACTAACCAGGAGCTCTGTCAAGAAAAGGTGTGCTTCCTCAAGAGGAGGCGATATTGTATCAAGCTCTCGAATAGATATTCATGACTCGTAGCTGAATTCACCAATTGAGGATGAAATTTGTCTCCTTGCAGATGTGAAACCCATTCGGTGTTTAGTGCAGGTTATGTACAAGAGGAAGATAACACTCCTCTGTTAGTTTTAATTGAGAAAGTGAAGAAAAGTAGGAAATCAAAGATAAATTTAGAAATACAGGGAAGGAACTGGTAGTGGATCAAGGTAAGGATATGGTTCCTTAGAATTTTGAAATGCAATGTGATATTTCCCTCGATGACACTGACACTTTCCATGAGTCAATTGCTGAAAGGATTTCAACACAGGAGGAATTCAATAAGGCAAACCCCGATTTCTATATGCACAATAAGATATAAGAACTGAATCAATGAATCTAGTAACTTGAAGTGTTGAACGAGGCTACACAAGGACTTAACACAGTGATGTAGAGTAGGAATGTCAAATTGATGGAGGAGGTATGAGAAAGAAAGAAGTAGGAAAAGGTGTAGAAATTTTGAGCATCTAAATGCTACAGTATCCTTATGAAAGTGGTGAAACAACTCAATAAGGCTCATAGTAAGAAGTTGAAGACAATGAAGAGAAGGATTAGTACTCAAATACAGGATTAAAGGGAGCCTTCCATGCTGGCTATTTTTACAAAATGTAAGTTTGTGTGAGGAAACACTACGAGATAGAGATGGGAGGATGTTGGTCATCATAATTGACCTATTTTTAACCTCCACCTTACCCCAGAAATCACCAAAACCTTTTGTTTTTCCCTTTGAACCTACTTATTCCTATACCTCTTTTGATCCTTATACTTATTCCTACACTTATTTCATGATTTTTGGTATTAAGGGTTATATGAACTTAATTAATAAGTAAAAAGACTAAATAGTCTATTTTCCTTTGTAACTTACATGTTTTCTTTCCTAACGTGATTTGATAAAACTAGAGTATTAATCAATGTGAAAAGTGGGTTGGTGGAGGAATGATTCGTGTACCGTCGGTCGTTCTTGCAGTCACTTTGCAGCTCGCAACACCAACATGGTTCATCAATTATGGCCAATAAAACATGGCAATCTGCACGCATTCTTTGCCAAAATATTAGTACGCTCTGTTGGGCTTGGAGTGCTAAGGAAAATACAAGATATGGAGGCCAGGGTTTCAACTGAATATCATTTATTTAGTCCATTTGTCAATAGCTGAAAGCCTAAGATAAAATCTTGTTTGATTTTTGTTGCGGCCTTCAACTGAGTGATGTATATTTAATTTGGTTTCTAGTAGTAGTAGAGTAGCAATACGTTTGAGAATTTTTCTCTTATACTGTAATATTTATGTGTTTCCATACTTCTAGGCTGGATCTAGTAATCCACGATGTACATTTTCAACTTCTAAGTCTAATATAGGGAGCTATGCCAGTTATTATTTTCTTGTTTTAATGTTTCATGTGATGCATTATTTGAGAATTTAATTTTCCATATCTTGTAATAGGGAAACGAGTTGGTTGGCTAGGGCCCAGCCAACCCAGCTTGTTCTCCCTCTTTTGTAAGGTGTGCTATCTCTATTTTTTTATGGAGGGTTTTGAGAAAGAAATATTTCATTCTTCTATTTTGTTAACAGTTTATGTCTTCTTCATAAATCGTGTGTGATTTGAATCCAAGGCGTGTAGGTGTGGGTGTGTTCATTTATTGAATGTTATTATAGAAATCCTTTCCTTTTATGCGTTGTGTATTATTTTCCCTTCTACAAAGGGTGTGTCTTAGTTTGCTTACACCAATGCATTTCAATTCTGCAAGTGAAGGTTGCTTCAGTTTACTTCTGCAACTCAATTTATTTACTGCAATTTAATTTTTTTTCCTTATGCAAATCATGTTTTAATTCTGAGTATAAGTTACAAGCATTTTAGCATGAAGGTGTAACCTAAGTTTGATCTATTTACATCTCTTTGAGCATTAATGAAACATTGTTTTCATTGTAAAGGATTTTTACTTGTGCGTATCTCTTTGTGGAAGTAACCCATTTTAAGACTGGAATTTATTAAAGGGACCTCTGAACTAAAACCTCCATGATTTAAGAGTGGAGACCTGGTTCATTTGACAACAGTCATCTTGGAAAGAAAGCATGCCTTGTCTTTAGATTATATGATCATTTTTCACACTAAGAAGTTTCATGTTGTAACAGACATTTTCCTTTGACTTTTCAAGTACTTCTTACTTATGAATGAATGATGAGATCAAGAGTCTTTTGGTTATGTGAAATTTTTTCCTCTGCTCTGGTTTTCCTTGCAATTAATTTCTAGTTAGCTCACTTTACATTTTATGCAAGTGTTTTGGAAGATCAATACAGGAATATTGATTTCTAAGTATAAGAATCTTTGTTTTCGTACAAGAACTGATATCCTGGTACAGGAATAGAGTACTCTAGTACATGAATCCATAATTCTTGTATGAAGGCTGAAATATTTGGTGCAGGAACAAAACATACTTCCGGTCCAAGAACATCTCTTTAGTACAGGAAAATTGTTCGAGTACAATAACATTGTTGCAGTGCAGGAATGATGATTCAGACCTGGAAGGAAAAATTGTAACAAAGAAAAATGTACTTAACATTTGACTAATTCCTTGTCTTATGACTGCACCGAACTCAGTCTAAAATATCTATTTTTCATTGCTCATGATTGTTTATGTTGATTTGAAGTTCATTTCATTCTGCTCTTTTGCAAAGTACTTTCTTTTTCATTTCAAGCACCAGAAATCTCTTGGTATTATTTTTTGTTGTATATTTTTATTCTGCAAATGTAATCAAGGAATATAGGAACAAATTTAGTGATGGTTCATACCATTTGTTTTCATTTCCTATGTTATGCCTCTAAGATTACACAGCCCTGGGTTGGAAATTAAGTGTTGAAAGAGTTTGTTGAACTGCAAATCCAACACCCAACAAACAACAATGATAACAATAAATGGGATTTGGTAAGTATGGTGGAGTTATGGAAGGGCTTTCAATCTTGGTAGGCTCTGCCATTTTTTTTTGTTTAATACATAACCTTATCCCTTCAAATATATGTGGGAGGGTAATTGTAACAAGAGACTCTATGTGGTTCAATGGTAAAATATAAGATTATATACTGAGAGGTCACAAGGTCGATCCCACCACGTTAGTTGATTTAAAAATAATATTTTTGACTATCCATAAAACGACACGTGTCATCCTCTGATAGGGCCACGTGTCACCTTGTGATTGGTCCATATGCCACCAATCATAAATTGACAGTTGTCTCACTTTGGATGTGCCACATGTCAAAATTTCATTTGTGCTAGAACCTTCACCATGTAACCCTGGCTAGATCCATGATCGTTGAATTTGACCAACTTGACTTTGAATTTATGACCTTCATTAAAGAACTTTTGAGGTCTAAAACGGGCCTCCTAGGAAAAATGTACAACCAAAATAAAATTTATAAGAACCAATAAGATTCAAGTTGATGATGTCAACCATGGGGGATAATTCACCATTTTTGGGGTAAAAAAGTAAAAGGATTGAAAAATAATAAAATAGTAAAACTACTTTTTCAACTTGTATTTTCAACTTATCTCCCTAGGGTTCTGCTCAAATTTTGAGCGAGATTACTCATTGGATGCAAAATTTAATTCCTCATCCAAGGAGTACCCATGTCACATACTTTCCATGGACCCTGCTACACGAAAATTGAGAAATACATGAAAAAACGTGATTGCAATCATGCTTTTCATGTATTTCTCATTTTTGTATAGTAGGGTCTACAAAAGTATGCAACATGGGTATTCCTTGGATGAGGAATAAAATTATGCATCCAACAAGTGTTCCTGCTTGAAATTTGAGTAAACTCATAGGGAGATAAGTTGAAAATACTAGTTGAAAAAGTAGTTTTTAGTTTTTTCCCTCTAAAATTTGATGATGTAATCCAATCTTATTTTATTATTTCCACTATTATTTTATAATTTCCTTAGGAGGCCCATTTTAGACCTCAAAATTCCCCTAATTCGTTGACAAAAACTATGACTTTGAATGACTTCTTCATATCGAGTTGGTTTTCCCTAGTTTAATTACGTTGGACTAATTTTTTCGAGCTCTACATGATGAAACTGTAGGTTTTGTTCGAACCTAACGAATTTGAATTTTTGGACCTTTTGAATCCATTTGGATAATTCCCTCCTTATTCCAGGTATATTTTTCATTGACATAGTCAATATCGTCCACCTTAATTTCTTGAACTATGTCCTGAAATGCTAGAGAGATTAGGTTTGACTCTCATATGCATCTTTTCTTGTCACTGAAGTGTCTAATCATGTTGAAATTACCCGCAATAATCCAACTATCCTCACCTTGGGTACCACTTACCCTAACTGGATCCATTATAAAACGCTTCTTTCCACCCGATGTGGATAGTCCATAAACCCATAATAGCCATATTGTCGCTGAAGAACCAAGGCATGCAAAATTTCTTTTCAAAATTTTGGGGTAGGAATCCAAAGAATTGAAAGATGGAATTCTTTAATCTGAGATGATTTCTAAACCCCTTGGACCACCTTTCTCATCCAACACCATGCAGTCTTCATGTGGTTAACATCTACCAGTAATTTGCATTATTTTATCTTGGGATACTTTAGTCTCGTGTAATACCATAATATCTACTTTCTCTTGTTTGATTCTTTCCTTCATGTAACTCACCTTACCTTTAGAGTTGAGGCCTTTATATTTCAAGAGACCATTTTCATGGTTGGTTGGGGGGTGGGAGTGATGAAAATACTCCCTGAGCACATTGGATTAACCGTAGTTGACCAGGACTTCCCCTGCTTCCCTAATCGCTTCATGAGTATTTTTTTGCCCCTTCTACTATCTGTCCAATCCCGAGTTTTTCTCCATGTGGATGAGGGTTAACACATCGTATTTAATGACTAGAGATATTTTGGGGGAGTAGTCCATCAATATTTTATGTCATTATCATTCCTTACACATCTGATGGAACTGTTCTATTTTCTCCTATGGAATGTATTTTGACATCACTTTTTTGTAGCTACATCAGAAAGCTACCATAACTTTCTCATCTGAAGTCAGGTGTTCCAATAAATATTCATGTTCTATATATTATTCTTCTTGAGCTACAATTAGTTGGATCTCCTTTTCTATTAACTCAGTTTCAGGCGATTTCTGCTTATTGAGTTTCTTTTCCTTACGGTTGTCCAATGTGATTTCCTTATCCATTTCCTGCAATGTATAGACAAAAATTTCACGGTATTTCACTATTTCTTGGTTCGACCTCTCCTCGAGAGACAAAAAGTGATTCACATTAAATGTTTGCATTTTCACTAGTGGGATTAGTAGTGCATGTCCTAACAGTCCCTTGTTTCCACAATTTTTCATATTTTCTACCTCCAGAAAACCATCCATGGTGGAATTCGATGACGGATGAGGGTCATCCTGGGGTTTTTGCATGTAGTCCAGAAAATATGTGCCCATATTTGTGACATAAATGGAATTTAAAGGGAACATGCTCATAGTCTAATGGTTGAGTCCAAACATCAGTTTCATACTCAATTTTTATTGATTCAAGCAAGGGTTTAGAGATGCTCATGTAAACATAGATCCGAGCATATGACGAATGTCATTTATGCTTCGTAATTTTTGAGATATGAACAAAATACCCAATAGAGTTACCTATTGATTCAAAAATATTTTTCTCCCATATATCCTTTGGAATCGAATATAATATGACCATATGGGAGCCACTAGACACTTTTTATTATCTATATTATAGTAGGGTTCCCAATGTCTCATTAACATGCCTGCATTATTCATAAAATAGGGCCCATTATAAAAAAACCTCTTTTCTTCCTCCGTATCTGCAAAAATAACTACGAAAAATCATTTTTCTCTTAGTCGTAGCTCAATTTGGGCTTTCAACTACCTTTTTTTCCAGATTCAGTGAATGAGATTTTGCTCCTTGTGCCAAATTCCCATAACATACAAATGATTGCATGATCCTACATAAATTTCCTAGCTTTCTCCAAGAGGTTGTTATGGATTAATACTATATTATTCAATGGAGTATTTGGCAGATAAAAACCCTTCATATGATACTACCATTAGGCATCCAAAATTGGTGAATCCTCTTGTTTTCATATTTGATATGAGCTATTGCCAATTTCTCTATCCGTGGGATGAAAGGATCATGTTACCAGATTGTTGAAGGAGGGTGAATCCCACCCCACCCTCAAGGGGCCTCATACATGTGGCCAACTCCCAAAGTCTCTAAATTATCAACCAATCTGAGGTTTTTGTATGTAGGTAGGAAACTTGAGTGACCACAACTTTGCAGAAACCCTTAGCTTGAAACCATTGAAATGATAGCATATCTCCTCCTCAACATTGATTATTTTTTACACTTTAAATAGTTTAATTTACTTTTTTACTAAAAGAAAGAAATGTAATTTTGCACATGAAAATAAATATTGATATTAATATTACATTACGTGTACTTCATTCTATGTTCCATTTACATGTGATATTTAAAACAAAAATATATTTATAACAAAAAACATTTTAGTGAAAATCGTAAGTAAAATATTTCAATTTCCATATTAAATAACATAATTTTATAGATAATTTATATAAATAAAATAAAATTAATTTAAATTCAAAATTTTCTTATATTTTCACTTTAGTGAGAAAGATTGAGAGAATTATTATTCCATTTATAGTTTATTTCTAATTCAGTGTATCAGGGATATTTGTAAAATTTTAAATGTTTAATATGGATTTGATATGTAGTATTTTACACAATATTAATAATAAAAATAATTAAATTTAATTTTACAATCATAGTTTCAACCATACTAAACTTTGTAATTTATAATATCTTTCTATTTTTTTAAGTAAGTCATTTTGCATGCAATTTCATATATAAAAGTTTGATATAAGTTTACCAATACATAACCTATAATAAATATTATTTTATAACAATACACATCATTATGATAACCATCAAGAAATCATAAACATCATCTAAGATACACATTTGAATTCACTACCATCATCTAATTATATACACCTCTAGCACATATAAACACCATTATATAGCACACTAATATAATAATCTAACAGGGCTTGGTCATTCTGATCACATCTAACAAAATAAAAGCATTGTAATCTAACATCATCACTACACACATCCTCAAATTAATATACATCTCATGTCAAATAACTGCTATCACAGACATACACATATATTTGCAAGCACATTAAATGAACATATCTAACATGACCTAAAAATATACACATCAACACCAACATATAAATTTACATAAACATGAACAAAAGAAAACCATATATATATATATATAATTCCAATAACTACATAAAGTCAAATAATTTCAATCAAATATATGATAAAACAAACATACTGCCATCTTGGTCTATAGTAGAAGATGATGTATGGTCAAGTAATGCATGATCCGTTAGGGGAATTTTGAGGTCTAAAATGGGTGTCATAAATAAATTATAAAATGATAGTTGAAATAAGAAAATAATATTAGATTACATCATCAAATTTTGGAGGGAAAAAGGAAAAAAATATTTTTTCAACTCACATTTTCAACTTATCTCCCTATCAGTTTTCTCAAATTTTGAGCGAGAACACTTGTTGGATGCGGAATTTGATTCCTAATCCAAGGATTACACATGTTTCATAATTTCAATGGAAAATTCTACATGAAAAATGAGAACTACATGAGAAATTTCATTGCAATTACATTTTTTCATGTAGCAGGGTCCATCGAAAGTATGTAAGATGGAATATCCTTAGATGAGGAATTAAATTTATCATTTTTCATCTAACGAGTACTCCCACTCAAAATTTGATTAAAACCTTACGGAGATAAGTTGAAAATACAAGTTGAAAAAACTACTACAATGAAAATATCCTCTAGTGGAGGTTATAAAGGAGGGTTTTAGTGTTGTAAAATTGGCCAAAATTTTCAAAAAAACATTTGCTACAACATCGATTTTTGGTAATAGAGGTTTTGGCAGAGCTTCTAACAGAATTTCAGCACAACTAAAAAAAAATTGGTCGGCCAGAGGTTATTACGGATTTTTTTGTCATCGGTGCGATAATGAGGTGTCAACGCACCGATGGGTTTCAGAGTAAATGAACCGGTACTACAAACCTACAAAGCACATGGACGGAAAAAAAATACAAAATTCCCTAGGGTGTTTAGCAACGTCTCTATGCGTGTCATCTAGACAGACGCCCTAGGGTGGTCGAAGGTGCATGCAGCAGGACATTAAGGTCTGAAATAGCACCATGGTGCATTGTAGGTGATAAAATGCACCGGGCCATTATAATTGGTATTGGGATTTTTTCTGTGCCCATAGGTCATATCAATGCACCAATGCGTAATATTATACAAATGCATTGGCGTGAATTATCACACAAACACACTGGTCGTTCTAATTGGTATTGGGATTTGTGCGATGCCCATAGGTCATATAAATGCACTAGTGCAGAGTATTATACAAATGCACTGATTGTTCTAATTTGTATTGGTATTTGTGTGGTGCCTATAGGTCGTAGAAATGCACCGATGAGTAGTATGACATAAATGCACAAGTGCGCAATACCGCAGAAATGCACCAAGACTTGTAATAGGTATTGGTATTTGTGTAGTGCCCATAGGCCGTAGAAACGCACGGTGTGCATTAGAATACAAATGCACCGCTACACATTAAATGACACACACTAGTGTTCATTTTGTATTTTTTAGAAACATTGACCCGTAACAGTGCAATTATTGTGATTTTTTTCAATTCAGTATTCATCAAAAGTCGACACATCTTATAACAATATTCATATCAATTAAATTTTTATTAGTGAATTTGAATGTGATGTTTGGATTAAATTTTTCTATCATATCATAATTATTTTAATTTTTTAAAATTCATTATTCATCAAAAATGACACATATCTTCTACCAGTATTCATATCAATTAAATTTTTATTAGTGCATTTGAATGTGATGTTTGGATTAATTTGTTATATCATATGATCAGATTTCACATCTCTTCATTATAATATTTAATTATCCATAGATTTAATCAGTCATGTTACATTTCATAGCGACAATGGAGAATGCAATAGAATAAATTAAAACATATTTTATTATATATATATGAATAATACACTCTTTTTCATACAAAATGGGATAGTTATCGGTATCCCTTTGTCTTTCAATTCGAACACTATGTCCATTACATTAAAAAAAATGTTTGATTTCACAAACAAATATTTCAAAAAATACAATGCCTTTCTTTGATATCCAAACATAATTATAATCATTCTTCGCTTGAACTACTGTCACTACTCGAGCTACTTCCATGACTTGGATTATTTTGAGGAATGTTTTTTTCACGGTGTTGATTGTTTTGTTCTTCCTCTTCACCTTCCATCTACAAACATAATAATAAACTATAATGAGTGTATATAAATTGGTGAGAATAATGAAAATTTCAATATAACACATATTTAATTAAATTTGGAAGTATTCTGTCAATCTAGAATTTAGAATTTTAACTCAATTAAGTTTTTTCAAAATGTGGAATTATAAAATCACTTAGTTTACTAATTTTAATGTAGATATTCACCATTTTTGGTGAAAATTTTATCATGGTAATGTATATAAAACAAATTTATATAAACTTGCAAAAGCAAATATTCCACATCTTAACCTTGGATTCCTTACATTATCTCTTTTAAGATTTTTTTATAATTTGTACTAAAAGCTAAGTTTGTTAAAGTTATCTTATGAAAATAATGTTGTGTATGTTACTATTATTAACTTTATGAAAAGAATGTTTTGTATGTTACTATGATTAACTTTATGAAAATAATGTTTTGTATGTTACTATTATTAACCCATTTAATTATAATTTGATATAGTAAATATCATGTATGTGTTAAATTACAATTATTACTAAGACAAGGTTGGCACAATTTAAAATCCTATCACCTTTGCAACACTAGTAATATGGTTGAAGATGAAAAATCCTCTTAGATCATCCACTTTATACTCAAATTTGGATTTAAATTTCAAAATATTTGTGACACTACCAACCTTCTTGATCTTTTAACTAAACAAAATTATGATGATCTTGAGACACTTATTTTAATGCTTTTTGAGCATAACAATAAAATTCTTAAGAATTTTGAGTAATATCTTTATGGCTTATTATATACCATATTATTTGGTATTAGTGGATGATAATCATCATTATCAACATCATCATTACATACTATTGTAGGAAGTTTGAACCATTTTAAAGTTGACATGAGAAAGCATTTTTTTTACGATAAATTTAAATGTTGAATGAGAGTAGTAGTATAATTTATTTATTATTTATTATTTGTTCTTTTGTGTTAAAAATTAACTTAATTAATATTTGCTCAATTTATAATAGATTAATATGAAATATATATATTAAGTATAAAGTTATTTAATGACAAATTATCATAGTAATGTGTCGAATATATACCATCATAGATCCATCTTAAATATAGATTTAAAATGAGCCTATAGGGATTAAATGTTGAATGAGAGTAGTAGTATAATTTATTCATTATTTATTATTTTTATTTTTGTGTCAAAAACTTAGTTAAAAATTATTGTTTTTATAGACCAAGTTTAGAAGATGTTGTTTTTAAGTGCATTATTGAATTTGATTATGCATATTTGATATGGTGAGAAGTCATGTTGGTCAAACAAAGCCTTTAAAACTTGAATATTTTATGGCACTTTCATGTCATTTGTATCACCACATGATTACATTGAAATAATAAATAATATAAAACTCCCCCGAAAACAATATGAAAAGAATATTTGATATACAAGAAATATTGAAAAGTGTGTCTGAATGTATATTAAAAGATCCTTAAAAAAAATCACATTCATGAATCATATAAACCTAATCTTAATATATTTTCTCAAGTAGGTAAAAAATGGCTTCTACACCATATTTATTTATCTTGGTATTCTTGCAATGTTCTTTCTTTGGTAGCCATGCCCAAACTATGGTATTAATTGGAATAGAGCAAAGTTCTGTGTCATCAGGATTTGGTATCCAATATTTCTCTAAAAATATTTCATTGTATTTCACTGAAATATGCTTCCACCAATCAATATTTACATGAATATTCTCACTTTCATTATCTCTAAATATATCTAAGATGTATTTTTCCATCCAAATCATCTCTCCTGCATCCTCATTTCTTGATCTAACAAGCAACATCTTTCATTTCTGAACATCAATCTTTGGATTGAATATTGGCTTTGGCTTGTTGCATTTGGGTCCAATATATACTAGTTCATCTATTGCATTATCAAAATCTTCATCCATAATAATTGAGATTACATGGAGTGCATTACGATCAACATCACCAATTTGCCTTGTCTTAAGCCAAAAATCCTCAAAAGATGAATCACTTCCATCTATTATTCTATGATCATTATAGATTCTATCTAATGTATCAAGAACTCTTTCCCAATACACTACTTTATTTTCCATTCCTCTGTATCAATTGGTGAATCCTCGTTCCCGATGTCTTTCCACATTTTTATGTATGATTTTATCCCTTCCTTTAGTTATTTGAAATAGGAATCATTATTTTTGGAATCTAAGAAAGATGGGTTCTCTATGGGAATTATAGGTCAAACTTCATCATCTATATTTCATAACTCAACGAGTTCTGAACACTCAATATCTCTAATGGATTATGTGTACCTTAGTACTGGAATATCATTGAGTACAAGAAATTGGAAGTATTGAACATTAAGATGTCCAACTAGTGATTTTTTTCCCTCCTTGATGTATCCATTAAGGAAACTTTTGAAGTCATAGACCTTGTCAAGAAGTGTAGGTGGAAACACTCAGTTTTCTTCAATTTTGCGATATGTAACCATCATTTCAAGTAAATGATATATATATTTACTTTTTAGGTTGGAAGACATTCTTCCGTAGGTTCCATCTATATCTTCATGGCTGTGCCCCACAGGAAAGAATCCAACCTCAATAGTGATGAAGACACCAAGTATAGTTAAAAGTGATAAAAACATGAAAAGATAGCGATTATTATTATCACTCGCTGCATTGTCCAATTGTAACAATAAATGTGGAGGAAGAGCTTTAGAATCAACATTTTGACTCTTTGATCTTCCATGCGATATAGAATCATCCTTGTAAAATTGACATGTTGAGTAAATAAAGGTGTTAAGCAATGCACCTGTAAGTGACTTTCTTGAACTTCCACTCTCATAAAGTAGATCACCATACATATCAATTTGTGGGCCTTCAAGGTCCCTTAAGCAACTTACAAGGGATGTATGGTAAATTGCAATCCCATATATAAAAATACTAGGGAGAAATGAGCAAAACCTCCCTTGTTATGCCCATGTGTTAGCATACCTGTCAATGACACACCTAAATTTTTTCCTAAAATATATTTTGATTTGACACGTAGCCTGGGATTGAACTCTTTGTTTTATCCATTTTAACATGTATAATGCTCAAATACTCCTTTGGAAACCAATATGACATAATTATATGGGCATAGTAGCAATATCTTCCACACATAACAATATTGTTATGTTTGTTTAGCCTACCTCATGCATTTTCTTCCATCTCTTTTGTAGTCGCTAAATTCATATGTGCTTTCAACACAATACATTCACTGCATTTACTGAAGTTGGTGTTTTTTGAAAATGCCATATCTCAAAACTTAGTATTCCATATCTTGCTCATTTTTTACTGTGATATTGATGGGTGATTGAGCTTTTGAAGAGCCTCATTGATCTCTTTTAACATAGAATTTTGTGTGTAAGTCAAAGGAAGCAATATTAAAGGAGTAGATGTCCCATATTCTTCAACATGACATGTTTTTTTTGGTGAAAAATCTGAATTATCCATTACAATTTTGTGTAATATTTCTACGGCTGCCACGATGTGTCCTCATGCTTTGCATGTGTTGGTGTTACCATGAATAGCTTCGATCTGTCCATTTTGGAAATATTGTTGGTAGTTATAGAATGTGCTTTGAGTAATCATATGTATCTTATACCATGATTTCTTACAGATAATATTCCCATTAAATATTGTGTCCTTTACATTTCTAGCAATAGTTGTGATCCAGGTGGATATTGGTGGTCACCCGCCTATTCCACTTGGGGCCCTACCATTGTCTCTTTTAGTTTTTCAGTTTCGGCACAACTTACTATTTTTAGCAGTTTTTTGGGTCCTGAACTTCCAGAGCCATTTTGAGGCCCTAAACAACGTTTTTTGGGAAAACGGAGAGCAACATGGGTCCATGGATTGATGTTTCTCATTCCAAATTTGTAGTCCTCGGATAGATCTTTCTAATGAAGTATGGTACGCATCAAACGGAGATTGTATGCCAAAGTTACGCCCCTAGGAAGTTGAAACACCAATTTACCCAAACGGGGCCCATAGTTTTGGCGCTTCATCTCCTAGGGTTAGAGTTTTGGATGTTTAGGATTTCCCATTGTTTCTAAATAATAAATAGGCCCTCAAGCCTCATTGTAACTCATTTCAGAGGCCTATAGCCGCCACATCTCTTCTTAGAGATAACTATCAGTGCCCTAGCTAGTTTTATTTCCTTTCTGTCTGTAAGCAAATTTCAGTTCTTTGATATTAATGAAATGAAGTGTTATTTCTGCTGCATCTCTGTATTTATGGTTATATGTTTATTTTTTTGCGTTCCTGCATAAATCTAGATCAGTGGTATCAGAGCAGTCTGCTTTTTCTCGATCCTTCTTTGCATGTCCCCAACGAGGTCGGGGTATAAGGAGCTAGGTGTCAACTGTGAACTCATAAGATCGCCCCTCAGAACTCGACGAATTTCCATGGGGGACTTGAAAGATGAGGGAGCAGGAGATCCTATCAAAATATTGCTCGAGGAGGCCCTCGAAAAACAAAGGAACGCGATGATGGATAACTTTACTCGTGTAGGCCTTCAAAGGCTATCCACCGTGTACATTCCGCATCCAAAGAACCCACTCTGGAGGAGCTAATCCTTTTAAGGTACAAGTAAATTTTGACATTCCCATATTTGTATTTCACAATGCGTAGGTGGAGCCAGGATAGATGGTTGAATCTCGTTAGAAGGATATTTCTGGGCTCATGACTTTTCAGACCGGGAGAAGATATTTTTGCACTCAAAGTTACCCCCCAGTTGTTGACCGGTGGGAAACCCATCGAGAACAAGGACGAGACATAACCCTCTCTGTTCTTGGCCATACCAACTTGGAATTCTTTTCGATACGGTGTCAAGGAACAATACTATCTCGTGGGGAGCTATGAGGACAAGTACATACAATGGACCACGCTGCAACAACAAAGGGATCAAGATGTGCATGAGTTGATGAATCTATTCCATACCCTGCGCACAAAGTTGGGTATCAAAGATTCACAGAAACATTTGGTGCTAAAGTATTGTAGTTGTCTGCACAGATACATTCAGGAGGAAATGGAGTTCCTCGACATCTCCTCGCTTGGTACGACATACCGGTATGCTGCCAAGATTGAGCAGAAATTCAAATAGAAGAAGCGAGACTTTGGATCTGCAAATCAAAATCAAGGGAAAGGTGCCCCCAAACCCCAGAACAAAGGACAAAGCCAAGGCATGGCGGCCCAAGGCAACCTACCAAAGACACAAGAAAAGAAAAACACCGCAAAGCCAAAGAAGGACATGGGAAAGTGGTGTGAGTTCCATAAGAGCTCCACTCACAACACAAGTGAGTGTCGGGCCAAGCAATCGCTAGTGGCCGAGATGAGGGCTTCTGAGTCAAATGCATGCTCCGACTCCGAATCATAACCTGAAAAGGGGAATGAAAAAGGGAAACAGATTATTGATGCGGAGCCCAATGCCACCGTTGCCACTACAAAGGTCCAGAAGTAGGAACTGGAAGATCCAGAGGAAGAGGAACGTCTCTTCCACTCCCAGATGTGGGTAAAGGGCTTCCCTGTACAGTTCATTGTCGACAATGGGAGCGAAAGGAACCTCATTTCAGCAGACGCCGTGAAGCGGCTAGGCTTGCCGACCACAGCTCACCTTACATTCATACACCATCGGGTGGCTTCACCAAGGACGAGATCTTCGCGTCAGCCAGCAGTGCCGCCTTCCCTATAGCATCAATCCCTTCGCGGATGAGGTATTATGTGACATTGCTCCTATTGATGTTTCTGATGTATTATTAGGACAACCATACTTGTGGAAGCATCATGCTCTGTATGAGTCTCGACCTTGTGCTGTTATTATTACTTTGGGAAATAAGTTGTACAGGATACCAGAGGTACCACCTCCTACGACTATCTCTTTATACGAAATACGTGTGTTCATTTCAAACCAGGAAATTCGTTTTCCTGATGATCCGCCCCCAGGGCAAGAAGAAGACTGTAGCCACGACCTCCAGACAGGGCTCCTCTGCTCGACAACAACAAATGGATAAGGTTGTGGAGGAGTATGGGGACATCTTCACCTCACCTACAGGGGTTCCTCTGCACTGTCAGATCAAGCACCCGATTGATCTGACCCCAGGTGCGCCGCTACCCAATGGACCGATCTATCGATGCTCTGTTTTGGAGAATGATGAAATCAAGAGGCAGATTCAGGAGCTGTTGCAGAAAGGTCACATTAGACCAAGTTCATCGCCCTGTGGGAGCCCGATCGTGTTGGTACAGAAGAAGGATGGGACGTGGAGACTTCGTATTGACTATCGGGTGCTGAACAAGATCACTGTCCAGAATAGGTACCCAATCCCATGGATTGATGACCTTCTGGACCAACTCAAAGGTGAAAAATATTTCAGCAAGATCGACCTGAAGTCTGGGTATCACCAGGTACCAATTGAACCCTTCGATGTGTGGAAGACTTCCTTCAAAGCCAAGGAAGGCCTTTTCGAATGGCTATTCATGCCTTTCGGGTTGATGAATGCTCCCGCCACCTTCATGAGGATGATGGATGACATCTTGCAGCCATTCACTAACTCATTTGTAGTGGTGTACTGGATGTATTTTGATCTTCAAATTTCGTACTTGGGAATAGCACTATCGACAAGTCCTCCAAACACTGCAGCAACACAAGTTGTGTGCCAATTTGGAGAAGTGCACTTTTGGCATGACCCAGGTTCAATATCTGGGATACACTATTGATGAAAGGGGGGTGCATGTGGATCTAGCCAAGATCCAAGTCATTCGGGATTGGCCAGCCCCAACCACTATAACAGAGCTTCGCAGCTTTCTGGGTCTTGCTAATTTCTACCGGAGGTTCGTGTTGGGATTCTCTCATATCACTTGGCCCTTGAGTCAAGTCACGAAGGGAGGAGCGAGAGAAAAAAAAATTTGGTCAGAACCTCAACAAAAGACGTTCACCGAATTGAAAAATCGCCTCCGCCGCCCCAAAGGTCGATACGTACCTGTACTGCCCATTTGAGATCGAGATAGATGCCTTTGACTATGTTATTGGTGCGCTCTTACTCACCGTGGACATCCAAGCAGAGACGAAAGGCATTGCTCGAATACGTCATAAGTATCCCACTTATGACAAAGAAATGTATTCCATTGTGCAAGTTTGTTGATAATGGAAGCATTACATTTTGGGGAAGGAAACAATCATCCACACAAACCACCAACCCCTACAGTTCATACAAACACAAGGAAAGCTGCAGAATGATCGCCATTAGAAGTGGTCCACATATCTGCGACAGTCTCATCTGAACATCAAGTATAAGAAGGGTAACACCAATAATGTTGCAGACTGCCTCAACCGACCACCGATTGTGGTGCTCACCACCATGCTCAACTCTTATGGGCATGAGACTTCTGACTGGCCACTTCTCTATGAGAGTGACCCAGAATTCAGCCACACTTACAAGGCACTCTTGAGGGGTATGCAAGTTCCAAATTTCCACCTCCAAGATGCACTTTTATGTCACTTGGGACACCTTTGTGGTCCTTCAAGTGAGTGTGCCAAGATGATATGGGAAGCTCACTACAGTCGAGTCGCTGGGCATTTTTGGGTCGAGAAAAAAGTGTTAGTACTATAAAAGTATTTCTATTGGCCGAACCTTTGAAAGGATGTCAGGAAATAAATTAGATCCTACACTGCTTGTGCCATTTCCAAACCAACCATCAAGAAGCAAGGGCTCTATCCTCTGCTACCTACCCCTAGTCGACCTAGGAATCCATCTCCATGGATTACATGTGAGACCTTCCTTCTACTAAGCATGGAAATGACTATGTTTTCATGGTCGTTGACAGATTCTCAAAGATGGCCATTATGGCGCCCTGCAAGAAGAATATCACGTGCCAGGTCGCCGCCTAAACTCTCTTGAATGAGCGTGGGTGCCCTTTGGGATCTCATAGTCTATCATATCGATCGAGATAGTAGGTTCTCAACATTTTGGGCCACTGGTCAATGTTAGACACAAAGCTCACCAATTCCACAAACTTTCCATCCCCAAACGTAGGTCAGACAGAGGTCGGCCAACAAAATGATCAGACACATTCGGCATGTAAAATTCAAAGCATCAACGCACATGGGACGAGAGCCTCTCCCTATGTACAACACAGCGTTTATAACCTAAGCTCTCCACGCTCACTGGCCATATCTTCGAGGTGGGCTTGGGATTCCAGCCACTATGTCCCATTGACACAATCTGAATTTGATAAAGAAAGTAGCTTCATCGAGTTCATTCAACACATCCGCCAACAGGTTCATGATATATTGGATAGAGCCAATGCGAAGTATAAGCAACGCCATGATCAACACCGGGTGCCACACAACTTCCAGGTGGGCGACAAAGTATGGCTACATTTGCAGAAGGAGCGCCTCACTGGACCCCACTGCAAGCTTTTCCCGCTCTGATACGGGCCGTACACCATCACCAAGGCTGTAGGGAACAATGCCTTTGAGCTCATTATTCCACCATTCCTTGTTCTGCACCAAGTATTCAATGTGGATCGCCTTCGTCCTTACTTCCCACCTCTACCGGACACCTCAGACATTGCAGAACAACTCACACCAATAGAGTTAAACCCAGACTGCATGGAACAAGCCACCACAGATTGTATCAGGGACATGAAAATAAAGAGCACTCACCAACATAAGATCCAATTGTATCGGGTCAAAGCCGCCAACTTCCGCACCAAGGAAAGTGGTCTACCAGGGACCAAGTTCAAAGAGAATTTCCTATCCTTATGAGGAGCAGAGCTTAACGCAATGGGGACCATTGCTTCCTAAGGGGGGAGGAATGATCCAGGTGGATATTGGTGGTCACCCGCCTATTCCACTTGGGGCCCCACCATTATCTCTTTTAGTTTTTCAGTTTCGGCACAACTTACTATTTTTAGCAGTTTTTCGGTTCCTGAACTTTCGGAGCCGTTTTGAGGCCCTAAACGACATTTTTTGGGAAAATAGAGAGCAACATTGGTCCAAATTTGTATTCCTTGGATAGATCTTTCTAATGAGGTATGGTATGCGTCAAATGGATATCGTATGCCAAAGTTACGCCCCTGGGAAGTTGAAACACCAATTTACCCAAACGGGGCCTATAGTTTTGGCGCTTCATCTCCTAGGGTTAGGGTTTTGGCTGTTTAGGATTTCCCATTGTTTCTAAATAATAAATAGGCCCTCGAGCCTCCAACGGAGAATGTATCTAGATGGTAGCTGCCACATCTCTTCTCGTGAGATAGCTACTACTACTTAGCTAGTTTTATTTCCTTTCTCACACTGTAGCTGTGGGCCCCGCTTCTTTTTGATATTAATGAAATGAAGTGTTATTTCCACTGCATCTCTGTATTTATGGTTATATGTTTATTTTATTGCGTTCCTGCATAAATCTGGATCAAGTTGGTAGGCCATGGCCATGACTCCTTGACATGACTGTGTTTGACATGAGTGAATTCAAAACAAATTCCATAATACTATTTTTATTTATTTGTCTCATACCCCTTCTAGCACCTGCAATGGCCTTCTTATCCACATGTTGAAGATAATTGTTTCGACAACATACATATTCTACCAAAATTCGAATTTATTTCTCTTCAACTATATTTTTTTGACATTTTGCAATTTTTGTTGCATCTATAACTCATTTATTCCTTTTATATGGCTTTGTTACATGCATATCAATTGAGTTTATATATTTTTCATTACTAAGATTCTCATCCCATTTGTTTAAGGGATTTGTGTCTTCTATAACATCCCATAACACCATTTCCTTGGGTGGCTCCTTAAACTTTTCCTTAACCCTTAATATCACACATTTGTTGTCCACAAACTTATTTATTTTCCATCGAACCAAACAATGTAGACTTATCCCCAATTCTGAATATTTCATAATTTCCATCTATCTCTTCCAAAAAAACACCAAAGTCCATTACACCTAGTGTTTCACATTCAACAATGTCATCCCCACGGACATTAACTAGCATTTCTTTGGCAATGCCCATGCTTGTTCCCATGCATTCATGTGTAAGATTGTTGTGAAACCAGCTCCAAAAAGAGAAGAAAAGAGTTATAAACGCCTTAGAAATAAGCCACTTTGAGGGGGCAACCTCCAATACATTACATGAATGAACAATTCTTGGATGATACAAATGAACAAAACCTCCTTCTACATATAGGAGTCCATGGGGCCACAATATAATCCTAGTGGGGCCACAATGTAATCCTAGCCGACCTAACAATAATAATGTAAGGGCACAATAATAACAATATGGGGGTTACAGGGGTACAATAATAACAATAAGGGGGGCTACACTAACATAATAAGGGGCTACACTATTAATATAGGGACTTAACATGCCCCTCTCCTTCAAAAAAGTGTTGTCCTCAACGCTTGATTATTTCTTGATGCTTCTGTATAAAATTCTCATCCTCCCATGTGAAATCTTCTACAGGAAAGTTCTTCCACTTGCTGAGATACTCTGAAATTGATCGTACTTGTCGAGTTCTTGTTTCTATGACTGCTTCATAACTTCTTTCGATGTGATGTTGATCTTCCTGTTATTTCATTAGATTCTGCACCAAAGTTGGGTTATCCTTTGAAAGTTGGAGAACTTGTTGTTGATGCTCGATGTGATCTTCCACTAATTTATCATCCATATTTGCTATTATTTGATCCTTCAAACCATCCAACTTAGCCTCCATTTCTACTTTTAAACCATCTATTTCATCTTCAATTGCTCTTCGTAAGATTGAAACTTTTTGCACTTGGTACCGTAATTTTGATATCTCATACTGCAATTCTTCCTCTTGATGCATCATTGTATAGATTTCTGAGGGCTTAATGGGTGTTGAATTATTTTTACGGGGCATCTTTTATAACTCAATACTGCTATATATTCTACAATATGCCCTTCGAATCAATTCAAATACACACCTTTTTCTTGCTTTTGAGGAGCTCAATATTGAAATTAGATTATCTCTGTGATTGCGGCCCTTCAATATTTAAAATTTTAGTATCAATGTAGCCCTATGAATTATCTTTCGAATTCCACAGGTCTAACCTGATTTGGATTCTCCAAGACAAAGTTGTGTCCAATCTCCCACAACGACCTAATTCTGGACTGGTTCAGTAGAGCGAACTTGTAGGACTTGCCACGTGTCACTGTTTCATCCTTTGTCTCTGAAATTGATAGCCAAGAAACTATAGTCCTTATAATTTTGACCACTTTTTATGACACTCCAATCCAATGCCCAGAGAGAGATTTATTGAACTTTTCCCACAATCACCTCTTTGAGATGAAATTCAGGAGCCTGAAAAAGCACTACCTTGCACAGATCATATCTCCAAAAATATTGCGAACCAAGCTCTGAAAATTTTTGACGAATTTTCCTAGGATTTCAGCTTCGCACCATAATAATTTTAGATTCTGAACCTCAGTAGAAAAAAAGTTATAGCGCAAATTCCACGATGACCTGTTTAGGAGCCTGAAAAATTACCTAACTTCCACAGATCATATCTCCAAAAATATTGCGAACCAAGCTCTGAAATTTCTAGAAAGTCTTCCTCAGGATTTCAGCTTTGCACCCTAAAACTTTCAGCTTCTAAACCTTCGTAGAAAAAACATTATAGCGAAAATTCCACGATGACCTGTTTGGAGAAGCGAAACCCTAGAATCCAAAGCTCTGATACCAAATGTTGTGAAACCAGCTCCAAAAATAGAAGATAAGAGATATCAACGCCTTAGAAATAAGCCACTTCGAGGGGGCAACCTCCAATACATTACATGAATGAACAATTCTTGGATGATACAAATGAACAAAACCTCCTTCTATATATAGGAGTCCATGGGGCCACAATATAATCCTAGTGGGGCCACAATGTAATCCTAGCTGACCTAACAATAAATTGTAAGGGAAAAATAATAACAATATGGGGGTTACAGGGGTACAATAATAACAATAAGGGGGGCTACACTAACATAATAAGGGGCTACACTATTAATATAGGGACTTAACAAAGATAAACCTTTTTACATATGAATTTAACCCTATCTTGGGGAATATTTATGGCATTATCATGACAATGAGGTTCTAAATCTGATCTGGCCAAATCTCATAAGATTCAAGTGCACCCGCTAGTGTATGCTCAAATCCTGTTGGATGTGGTAGAGAAACATCATGTTTTAAAACCTTCTCAATTTTAACCTCTATGCATCCTTTCTTTACCATATTTCCATGCACTTTATGCCCAAGCTCTGTATTGAATATGGAGCCCTAACCAACCTTCACTCCATGTTGCAGAAGATCTACCTTTTCTCCAATAGAGAATGTAGAAGAAAAATATGCACCTATAAACGAATGTAAATAAGGTTAGTATTTACTCAAAAAAAATATTATACTATAAATAATATTTCAACACATGCTTCAATATTTTGATTTACCTATGTTGTGCCTCAAATCCATGATCTTCCATTGATGTATGTCCCTGTCATCAACATCCTCAATCAAATGTGGTTGAGTGACATAAATTATCAAAATTGCAACATGACATGCATTAACACTTTCTCTGGCATAATAAGATCCTGACTCTATAGATTCGAACCTTCCTAGCCAAATGACTTGATAATTAATAAGGAGATCAACATAGTCCCCTTTTTCTATATTTTCCATTGTAGCTTGTACCAATTCTATAACAACAATTAAACCATAAATTGTAATTAAAAGGCTAAACCATGTAAAGTGTGATTTTATATTTTTGCAAAAAAAACACAACTTTCAAAAGTAATATAGATTCAATAATTTAAATAATATCGTAGTCATACTGTATGTAATGAAACATTGTTCCCCACCATCTAGTTCCTACTACTAAAAAGTACTTTACATGAAAATTACAAAAAAAGCATATATGAAGACCATGCAATTAGAGATGTAGATAGTATCACAAAATGACAAATATAAGCTCATATCAAACCACCAAGTTCCTATTTAACTTCAGAAATAACACTTGTAGTATTAATTCATGTGTATGAATAATGATCATAAGAAATTTGTAGAAGTTGAAGAACCAAAACATGGTCCATTGTAAAATCGAAGAAATTCCAAGATTGAAACTACATAAGATGTCTAAAAGCCCCATCAAAAGGATAAATTATTTTTTCACTTAGTGAGGATTTTTGATGTTTGAACTTTATAATCAAAAGCCAAAATAGAGTTTTTCTTCCAAATGAAAGTTTTGAATGACAAATATAAGCTCATATCAAACCACCAAGTTCCTATTTAACTTCAAAAATGACACTTGTAGTCTTAATGGATGTGTATGAATAATGATCATAGGAAATATGTTGAAGTTGAAGAAACAAAACATGGTCCATTTTCTAAAATCCCCATGAAAATGAGAAATTATATTCACTTATAGAGGATGTTTTATGTTTTAACTTGTTAATCAAAAGCCAAACTAGAGGTTTTCGTCCAAATAAAAGTTTTGGTACTGTAAATACTAGATAATTCTCATTTTTATTCTAAAATAAAAGAAATTTAATTTCACAAATCTTTAGTTCCAATGTTAGCACTCCCTACCTACACACATTCAAGGACATATTATTGAGGATTGATACAAAGGGATGTTAACTTTAGGTCCTCGAAAAGTGTATATTTGAGTTTTCCTAGATTTTTATGTTGACGAGGAAGAGTCTTATCTTATGCATCCAAACATTAGTGAATTTTTTTTTGGAAGTTCATAACTATACAAAAAAATAGAGAGAAAAACAATACATGTTAAAAAATTATGTTTGATATTTGAAAGTTGCATACAGTTGCATTGGAAGAAAAATATAGTATACCTCAATAATACATTTATTCATAAACTTCCAAATTATACAAAGAACACATTATTATGCATGGATCAAATAATTATGATTGGATTATTGTGTTTGTGCCAAAAGCAAAGCTGTACCATTATCTTTCCTTCCAACTCAAGCACAAATGTAGTGCCAACAACAACATATATCTATACACAATTCTTTTGCACTATCATTGATCTCCATAAATTGTTCCAGAATCAATAAAAGGGAACATGAAAAGCTATAAATCTAACCATTGTGATTATTGAGATAGTTTCACCCCTATAGCATTGGTTTCATAAGTGTAATGGTGTCTAGAAGAAAGCTAATAATCACTAGGTATCATTCTTGCGTAATCACAAATGCACTGCAAAGAATAATTTCAGAGCATTAACCTTGGTGAGGGTGAAATATTGATAGTTTTGCTTTTGAAACAAGAGCAAAGAAATCTAGTGCATAAATAACTCCTTCTAACACAAATACAAGCACATTTCCGCAATAATGTTGCATTGCGAAAAAAATTCAACAGATGCAAGATTTACTTCTATCACAAACATAAACACATTTTCAACAATAATATTCCAATATGATGGAAATTTAACACATTATAACCTTCATTCTAGCATAACAACATACATATTTCTAATAACAACATTACAATATGAAGGAAATATAATGTGTGAGAGCTTTCCTTCTATCACAAGTAGAATCCCATTTCGAAAAACAACATTGCAACTTAAATGAAATATAACAATCAATATCATTCCTTCTACTACAAACATAAGCATATTGCTAGAAGGAATGTTACATGGTCAAAGAAATCTAGCGCGTGCTAGATTTCCTTCTAGTACAAACACAAGCACATTTCCAACAACAATTTTGTAAGGTGTTTGAAATCCACCACATGCTAAATCTACTTCTAGTGTAAATAGAAGCATGTTACTCACAAAAACATTGCAAAGTAAAAGCAATCTTACACATTCTAGAGTTTCTTCTAGCATAAACAAAATCACATTGCCAAAAGAAACATTACAGGGTGGAAGATATATAACCTATACTTCATTTACTTCTAGAACATTGCCAACAATAACATTGTAGTGAAAACAAAATCCAATGCATGATAAAATTCATTCTAGCACAAACACAAGTACATTTCCAACAATATCGCATTGCAAAAGAAATACAATGCATGTTATATTTCATTCTAGCACAAATACAAGAAGGTTGCCAACAACAATATTGCATTGTGAAACAAATCTATTACATACTAGATTTTATTCTAGTACAAACATAAGAACATTTCTAACACCAATATTGCATTGCAAAAAAAACTAGGTGCATGCTAGAATTCCTCCCACCATGCACAAACATATTGGCAACATCAATATTGTAGGGTTAATGAAAACTAAATCATGCTAGATTTTCTTCTATCACCAACATGAGCATATTTCCAATCAAAATTTCAAGGTGAATTAGATCTAACATGCCATTTGTACTTTATCTCAAACACTAACATGTCACCAATAACAACATTGCAAGGTGAATGAAATCTAGCACAAGCTAGAATTCCTTCTCTCCCAAACAAAAGCACATAACAGTATTGTAGGGTGAAAGAAACATACCACATATTAGATTTTCTTGTAGAAAAAAGAAGCATATTGTCAAAACTACATTATGCAAGAAAAAAGAAATCTGGTTAGGTAGATTTCCTTCTAGCACAAACACAAACACATAACATTGTAGGGCTTAAGAATCTAGCACATGCCAGATTTTGTTATATCATGAACACAAACATATTACCAACAACATTCTAGGGAAAAAGAAATCTAGCACATGCTAGATTTCCTTTTATAACAATCACAAGCAGATTTCCAATAACATCATTGTGGTGAAGGAAATATGGCACACACTATATTTCCTTCTAGCAGAAACAATTGAATTTCCAACAACAACATTGCAATGTAAAATAAATCTAGTGCACACTAGATTTCCTTCTAATGCATATACAAACACATTGTCAATAAAATCATACAAGGGTGAAATAAATATAATTTATGCTAGATTTATTTCTAGCACAAACACAAACACATTACAAAATTTCTAGATAAAATAAATGTAGCACATGGTAGATTTACTTCTAGCGCAAATAAAAGCATTTTTTCAACAACGACATTTCAGTGAAAAATAAATCTAGTACATGGTAGATTTCTTTCAAGCCAAAATTGAAGCATGTTGGCAATAAAAACATTGCAAGGTGAAGAAAATCTAACACCCGTTAGATTTATGCATAGCACAAACACAAGCACACAACAACATTGTAGGATGAAAGAAATGTAGCATGTTAGATTTGCTTCCAGCATAAACAAAAGACTATTGCCAACAACAAAATTGCATGGAAAAGATATCTAGAACAACTTCAATCACAAACACAAGCACATTTCCAATAACAACATCACAAGGTAAAATAAAGTTAATGCATGTTAGCTTTACATGTAGCACAAATACAAGCATACTACCAACAACAACATTTCATGCCAAAAGAAACCTAACGCATGTTATATTTTCTTCTAACACAAACACAAGCACATTGCCAAGGTGAAGGAAATCTAACACGCGCTAGATTTCCTTCTATAATAAACAACCAAATTGACAACAACAATATTGTAGAGAAAAAGAAATCTAGCACAATTTCTAGCCCAGACACAAGCAAATTTCCAATAACATTGCCAAGGTGAAGGAAATATAATACGTGATAGATTTCCTTTTATCATAAACAACCAAATAGACAACAACAATATTGGAAAGAAAAAGAAATCTACAATAGTTTCTAGCCCAAACACAAGCATTTTTCCAATAACAACATTGCAAGGTGAAATAAATTTAATGAGTGTTAGCTTTACATGTAGCACAAATACAAACATACTACCAACAACAAAATTGCATGCAAAATAAATCTAGTGCATGCTATATTTCGTTTTAATAGAAACACAAGCACATTCCTAGTAAGAACATTCCAATGTGAAGGAACTCTAACACATCTTATATTTCCTTCTATCATAAGCAACTATATTACCAACAATAACACTGCATTGTGAAAATTCCTTCTAGCATGCTAATAAAAATATTGCAAGGTGGAAAAAATGTAAGGTGTGCTAGTGCTGGAAATATTGAGAGGGGGGTTGAATCCATATTTCTTTACAATTGTTATATTATTCCTGTTAAAATCACTAATTAAACCAAAACACAAGATGTGAAACAAGAAAGTAATTTTATTAATGAATTTGAGGACTCTAAAAACCCAAGCTCAAACTTGTACAACAAAGTCTTTAACTCCTTCAAGGCTTGAACCCTGAATGAGGACTCTAATATTCAACTAAAAATCCAAGCTACAACCTTGTACAACGACTCCAATCCTCTACGGATCCAACCCTCTCAATTTTCTTAAATCCCTTAAGGTGACTTCAATACTGCTTCAAGCCTCCATCAAAAAATTCAGATACTTCTAAAAAATATATCCAGGATAGTTCTGGAAAGTGCTCTCAAATATACCTCTAAAAAAACTTCATGTCTACTGTAGCAAAAATTTTATGGTTGCACTGACAAAACATGTCTTCAAGTGTTGATCTTCAACTATGCTCCAAGGATGACTACTCAAAAGATGTTGAAAGTATGTTATCATTTTATCATTCAATGAAGGTGTCTCCTAGGCTCTTTATGTGTGCTTTAAAGAATGTCCTTCGATCTACAAGGGTTACTTTACTTTTGTTTCACATCTAACTTGATATGTTGATCAAGCCTCTCAAGGTGTAATATTCCTAATGGAAAAATTAACAGTGATAACAAAAACATGCAATAAACCCAACACATATATTTTTTAGCAAACACCCATAAAACAGAAATGCTCCAAACAGACCAAAATGGGCAAATTTTATTATAAGATATTGTTGGAGTACAATATTAAAAAAAATGTGCACCCTGGCTTTCAAAAGGCAAGAAAAAAGCCTCAGGTGGATGTTTTATCAATGCCAAACTGTTGTTGGAATTTTCCCACTAAAAATCAACATTGGCCTTGTGATTTTTGCACTGTTGGTTGTGTTGATACCTTGATTAGCCCCCTCCTAACTGTGAAAATTTCTAAATATTACTTATGCAAAAACCCTATTGTTAAATCACGATTTACTTCTCCTACTTATACAAGTTATTAATCTGAAATGTTTAGTATTAACATTGAAGTAAACACTTTAACAGACTACACAGATCCAAATCTAAGTTGTATACATGTACATAGACAAAGTGACACAAAATATTTTCTAGACAACTCTCCTGAAAAAACCCAATGCAGGAAAACTGATCTTCTAGCTGCTGGAGGGTTTTTATTATTAAGTAGATTCTAAGTACAACAAATCTGGGTGCCTTATTGGTTAACCCGATAGAGAAAAAATATGTAGAAATACCTATGTTTTGAAGATGGAAAATTGGACTGATTCACACACTCAAACGGGATTTATAGATGTCGACCCTTTTCTATCTTTAGAAACCCCAGTGCAGCTCTGAAGCCCTCTGCGTTAGCTTTGCTATATTTTGTGTGCCTCCACGCTGCTCAGGAGAGGCATGCGTCACCCTAGACTGGGTTACATTTTCCTTGTGCTATTATAGTTGGGCCTGCATAAACCCTGATGGCCTCCTGCTTCCTTTGCACTTCCTTTTTTGGGCCTGCATAGCACCTACATAGCACTGAGCCCTCTCTGTTGTGCAGTTGCTGCTTAACTACTGCTCCCTCTGCACTGCTCTAACAACTACTTCTCTGCCTCTTACTGACTCTTGGTCTGGGATTAGATCATCCCTCTCTCCAATGCTACCCCTCGCTGTAGCTCAAACACTTCTAGAAATTCTTAGCAAACCATGCCCTAGAATTCCAGCTTAGTCTTAGTGCTCTGCCTCCATTTGTGTTCTCCAACTAACCCTAAGCCTTTCCTTTATACTTTTCTCATTGAGAAACCAATAGCTATGATCTAATCTTGAATCGACGACTAAGATTAAAATAAATCTTGATTTGTGTGACTTAAGTCATTTCCATCACATGTTAAAATTAATTACCTTTAATCTTTTAATTTTCCTAAGTTAGACTTAGGTTCCCTAATTAAAAATATTAATTAATTATTTATCTCTTAAATTGAATGGAATTTCTCAAATCCCTTTCTAGGTCTTGGAGATCTCATGTACTCTAGTCCCTCCACAAAGTTAGGGAGCTAGAGCACATCTGATGCTACCCCAACACTCAAAATCTCAGCACTAACTCCTCAAAAATTTCTGATAAATTAGTCATGGAATCCCTGTTAAAAAACCCAGAAAAATCCAGAAAGAGTTTTCCTTGGTTT
Organism: Pinus albicaulis; assembly: GCA_034641835.2. Classification (NCBI taxonomy): domain Eukaryota; kingdom Viridiplantae; phylum Streptophyta; class Pinopsida; order Pinales; family Pinaceae; genus Pinus; species Pinus albicaulis. Next base: position 1,055,362,294 of record CM076582.1, read on the forward strand.
TGAAGCTCCAAAAATGGCCCCAAATTCCTTGACCATCCTCTAAGTACAGAAAAACTAGAACTGTGACTGATGCTGGAATGAATGTCCCAAAATGGATGGAAAATTCTTCTCAATTCCACCCCAAACCAACCCCAAGAAACCTAGTTCTCAAAATCCCTTCGCAAGACACCCCTCAATTGTGCTTCCACAATTATTGCACAGTTTCTCAGTAGGATGACATAGTTTATCCTCTGGAAAATCACTTTGATGTTGTGCATTGAATTCTACCCTTGCAAATCTTCATTTGTTTTCCTAGAATTGACAAAAAATTACTTCGACAATGCTACAGCTCCCAAGTCCACCTCTTCTTCCTCAACTCTCTGTGTGGCCTCTTGAACTATGTCTCAGTTGCCCATAAACCATACCACATGTGTGGCCCTCTCTCCAACTCCTGAAACTTATGAAGAATCCTTCCTAGGGTGGTACTCAGAGTACATCAAAGAAAGGTTGAGATTCCTCCTTGGGAAACTCTTATGTTGAACAACACTATGTAACTCTGCTAAACAGCTAGAGAAACACTTCAATTTTCAAGTTACCATAAGGCCTCAAATTTTGCTTCCTCTCTCCTATTTATACTTTATGTTCATTTAATCCATGTGGGCCCCTCACTAAGAAATTCAAACCTCTTCCCTTGTCCATACCATTTCTCTCTCCCCAAGGAGTTCATATTATTTGGGAAGGTGGCCCCCACATTCTAGCAAGGCAAACAATTCAACCCCATTGTCCTATGTTTCCTCTTCAAAATTATCTTAGGCCCCCAAAATTAGTAAAATGGAAAATTTTTGGTACTATTGACAAAATTATTTAGGAAGGGATATTACAGCTCTCCCCTCCCAAATGTTGCTTATCCCCAAGCAACTGTAAAACTAAGTGTTGTAAACTCTACTTGTTTTCCCACGTGGCATCTTGTTAATTTTGAGTTAACATGTTGTTAGCTTAGGTTAGTTACATCAATTTCCCATTAATCCATTAGCAATCTCATTAATCATAAGTGTAACTAATGAAAGAAAATAAGTAATAAAATCTAAAGACAAGCCAAGATAAAAGAACACACGAATATGGATCAAACCAGGGAAAAACCCCAAGATGGGGAAAATCCTTATCAATTCTTCTTATCATTAATGTCAAATATTTGGCAGAGAGAGAGAATACCATACTTCAAAGTTAGAATGAATTTCAAATGAGAAGGTTTAATACCATTTCCCTTAGACAAAAGAATGGTTCCAACAAGGCTGCAAATCTGATGTTTGGTGTGGGCTCCAAGGACTTGTGTCTTCTCTGCAATTCTGGTAGGAACAACTATGGCGTAAACACAATCAGAAACTACCCCATTCACAACTTTAAATACCTTTACTAGACTGCATATTACCTTCAACCAATCCCTTCAAATGTTGGTAGCGCATAAGCCTTATTCTAGGCTTCAAAACCCACTGCACATCCTCATGATAAAGCATCCCTGAATATTGATTTCTTGTTGTAGGTTCTCGGCCTCTAGGACAGGGTTTTTAAGCCCTGTGGCCTAGTTGTAAGTGACCCAAAATAGTGCGGATGGCTTCAAGGAGAATGACACCTTCACAACAATCCCAAACTGTCATCAAAATCACCCTTAATAGGTGCGACTTCTATCTACTTGAACTGAGACCTGTGATGAATATAAAATTCCCAAGACAAATCATAAATGTGCCCAAACCAATCTCGTCCTCCATCCTGTGGAACATTTCCCTTGAAGATGACTAAATTGAACCCAGCCTTGCCTTCATCTCCTTTACTGGAAATCACCTTATTCTGCGGCTAATTGAGAGAGAATAATGAATATCAAAGTGCCTAGGATAGGTTTTTTATATCCTTCTTGGGTAGGCCAACTTGATTACTCGAGGGCGGAAATTCAAATTTTTAATTTTCAAATTTTGTCGCCTAAATAAGGTCATGCCTTATGAAATTTCATTTGAGTTAATGAATAATTTTCCTTATCCAAATTTAGTGATATCAAGGTCGATTTTGATCCTCTCGAAAAGAGGAATCCAATGTTGCAATCATATTCCTCATAGGAGTGGTCCAAAGGGAATTTCACTCTAGTTTCCAATTTTAACACTCCCTCTCAACTAGGGAGAATTACACCCACAAATCCATCCATCATGAACCATCTTTGTATCTCATCTTTGCTCTACTCTGCTCTTCTTTTCTTCGCACTGATATGAATAATGAAGAAGAATTGATCGAAACTGAGTCACAATACCTTGACACTCTCTACTTACAAAATTAAGTTTGGAGGTAGAACATCAATTGGTCCCAGATCAGTTTTTTGAACACCATGCATCCTAGCATAGGGAGTACGACAGTACATGATGTTCCCATCAGTAGTGCTATGGTCCCTATCCTCATTTCCCAACTTATTGGCCATATGAGAGGTACTTCCCATGTGACGTAGACTTCATGGGTAGGATGATGCAAGAACATCAGTAGGGAAAGAACATATCACATCCTGCTCAGAACCACTCATAGGGAACAGTGAAACCTCATCGTACAAAAACACATCATAATCACATGTAGGGAAAGGATGAACCGCTTCCAACAGTCACACATCACAATCATCGTAGGGAAAGGATGAACCACCTCCTACAGGCATGAAAAACACCGAGAGTAGGGAAAGGAAGAACCACGTCCTACACGCATGAAAAATAACAATAGTAGGAATAATCCTACATGTGAAGAAAGGACGAACCACATCCCATTGACATGTTATTCATCAATAATAGGAATGAGCATCCTACGTGTCGGGGAAGGATGAACCACGTCCCATCGACATGTCAACAGATGCCTATATGCATCTCTCACTGGGGTACCCACAGGAGAAGGTGAACCACTGATCTTGTTCATATGCCATAGTAGAAGGTTAACCACTCATCCTATGCATGTAATTAACTGTAGGGGAAGGTGAACCACTCACCCTACACACATATTTCCGCAGACGTAGGGGAAGGTGAACCACTCACCCTACACACATGTCAACCATCATGGGTATCACAAGGAAGGTGAACCAATCACCCTATAGACAGTGCACCACTAGGGGAAGGTGAACCACTCACCCTATGGTCGCTTATAGCTCAATAAGTACCCCAAGCCACCATGAGTTCCCAGAGCTCAATATTCAACCAAAAATTCCTTCATATAGGGAATAGTGCCAAGTTGCTTCCTGGAAATCAAAACTGGATCAATGGGAGCCTCATCACTCCATTCATCAATGTACAAATGTATAGAAAAAATATTGATTTACAACAAAGACTTTGATAATACTTAGTAATCCTCTACAACTGTTCTTTCTCATTCGTACTCGGGAAGACCACAGCCTAAACTAGTCTTTTCAGGGTGCACAGTGTCCATCAGAAAACCTTCTCATCATGAGATATGTTTTCTCAAAAAAATTCTTACAACAAGAATGTCTTCTGCTGTAGCATATGGAGAGGTATGTGAAATACTATATTCTCAGAATATTCTTCTGCAATGACGAAGTGCACAAATGGCTCACTGAAGATCTTTTTTAATAGAGTGGTTTCATATTAATTCATGCATTTATATTTAATGGAGCTCTCAAAGAAACATAATCAAGCAATGTATCATAATTCTGCTAACTGATACAATATCAGAATATCTGAGCAGCTACCAATACATGAGGCACAGAAAAACTAAGGATTAGTGGTTTTTCCATTTCATCAGGCTATGAAATACTTATAACAAACATTAATAAAACTACATTTTCAATCATTTCTCCCCAAGTCTTAGCTACTTTTCCCGTCATACTTCTTGAGTCATAGTCATCTCTAAGGCTCCCTCTGAAGCCTCGTTTCAGATAGATATGCATACTTCATCATTAGTTGTGTTTGAGTAGTCCAATTATGATGGATTGTCCATAGGTCCATCTGAATGTAGGGAGATTGACCTTCCTAAAACATAATCATCGAGCCACTATAAAATTGTCCTATATTCTGTTATGGATCCTTCTGTTCTCATAATCAATACATAAATAATCATCAAAATGATTTTCTGAACCTGTCGATCTGCAATACAAGGTTGTCATCATCAATAGAACTTCCTCCACTTTTTCTCAACAGACCATTTGTAAATATCTCGTGCTAAAGTTAGCTTTGCAACATATGTATAAACTATCATGTATTCTACAAAATATTCATACTGATGTTTTTCAATTTTCGAATTAGATCACTGAAGAACATACTAAGGTATTTGAGAACTAAATCCTTCAAGTCATGGATTCTATTATATTTGGAACTTCTCTACATTTCAGAACTATAATCTATGATTCAAATCTTAACAATTTGTAGTGACAAACTAGAAATTACCTTCAGAAATTGGAGTATTCAACTGTCTCTGTCCATATATCTTAACTGAGATATTTTATTGATGATGCCAATAGACCTGCCTTAAGATGATAAGTTTATGTCCTTCCAGAAATTAATACAAAAGAACTACATTATCATGACATATATACCAAAACTCTGATTTAAACTGTCATCCCTAATATAATCCAGCATTGCCATATATAAAATTGGTTATTCATGTAGTGTTATTAGTTTGTTCACTGGTTGTAAAGATGTTCATACACAAAAATATAATGAACAATCCCAAGTCTTTCTTAGAGAGAAAATCTCCACAAATATAATCCTTAACACATGGATGCATTCTACATGCAAAAGGGATGCTGATCAGAACCTTCGCAAGTTCAAAAAAGGCTCCTAGAAGTTTTAGAAAGGTCATAATGCACTTCAATTATTTTCCTATCATCATCATGCACAACTGATCAAGATATGATTCACTACGATGTGGAAAAATCAAGGCCCAAACATCTAATCAACACATCACATGGATCTTAAAATAATTTTTATGAAAACCATACAAAGAGTGTAGTCCAGGTCAGATTCTTGGTCACAGGATCAATGTATGTAGATTTTTTATTAATTTAAAAGCAAAAATAAAATTTTTCAGAATATCTTTAAGAGCGCTAAAATTTCACTCGAACAAATATAGATATCCTCCACAAGCTTCTTAAGTTATTCTAGATTTCTATTAACCAGAGATGCTCACACAGTGCTTGTCACCGAGCTCAGTATGCTATGTAGGCTGGCTTGTAGGCAATCTTCGAAGAAGATATATGTATATATATGTGACAAAGGCTATCTCTGTTACACAACATGTTTACATATTGAATTTGTACATAGTGATCTATTAGATATCACTGTAACATATGTATCATACTTTCATAATTCAAGTTGATTGCGTTGGGTCTGCAAGCTTCAAGACTGACACTTCTTATTAAGAACAAGGCCTAAAGAAAAAAATAATAATTTTTTGACTTCGGTAGCTACTTTACACTTTTTCTAGAAATGAGATCAGTGTGCCCTTCAAATGGAGTTGCACAAGTCTACATAGGAAGAGTAGGTCTTCATTGTAAAGGAGGAACCGAGGTTCTATTCAACTTTCTTTTCCTCTTACTTCCTAAACATTTCGATCTTCTTGTGGCACTTTAATCACAAAATATTGCAAAGCTCTATTTGGAGTGGTGCCCTAAGAGGGCCACAAGAATGAAGGTCTTAAAAACAAGATCTAAGCCATACATTTCATTGACATGTAGTGTCTTGAAACAAGGGAAAATTTACTAAAATATTTTTCTTCTTTGTGATGAAGATCACAAAATATGGTGAAACTTGGAGCTCAGTCTTGTAGAGATAAACTACCTTATGATGTCCAAATGGAGCCAGAATCACTAGATATTAGGCTTGTGCTTTGATGTCCTAATTGTAGTACAAATTCATTATTTCTAGATCTCCACACATCAAAATAATGCTGAGAGTTTTGTTGTAGAATAGAGGTTAGGATTAGCATTTTATTCTTACAATAATTGCATCAATACTTCTTACTACTTTTTCAGAGAATAGGAATCAAGTTACTCAATCTTCCACAGTACTAATGAATTCATACCATAGTAAATTCTGAGTTGTCTTAACTCCACCAGGCCAAGGGATTATGAGTTCTTGGTATATTAATTATTTTATGTTATTATGATACCTTAGAGTCTAGGCAATGATATTGAAGGGAAACATCTCCTTCTGAAGTTTTACTACTAAATATACCTCTGAAAATATCTTGAAACCACTTAAAAGCACACCTCATAAGTTATGAAACATACCTTGATGACTTCCAGCTTTCTTTTGTAATTACTGAGCTGCTCTTTGAATTTGTGCCCAAGTCCACTGATTGCGGCTTGTAGAAGGCCTTAAGACAATGTCACAGATTGTCCTTTTTGAACTTAGACTTGTCCTAACATAGAGGTCTGAAGGTGACTTCTGCTGAAATTATTTTGGTGCTTCTCAGAGATCGCAATATCTTAAGCTTGGTCTTATCCTCACCTGGCTCTGATACCATGTTAATTTTGAGTTAACATGTTGTTATATTAGGTTAGTTACATCATTTTCCCATTAATCTATTAGAAACTTCATTAATCATAAGTGTAACTAATGAAAGAACATAAATAATAAAAGTTGAAGACAAGCCAAGACAAAAGAACACACGAATATGGCTCAATATGGGGAAAAACCTTATCAATTCTTCTGATCATTAGTGTCAAATGTTCAACAGAGAGAGAGAATACAATACTTCAAAGTCATAATGACTTTCAAATGAGAAGGTTTAATACCACTACCCTTAGACAAGAGGATGGTTCCAACAAGGCTGCAAATCTGATGTTTCGTGTAGGTTCCAAGGACTTGTGTCTTCTCTGCAATCCTGGTAGGTCTTATTAGGGCATAAAAATAGTTAAAAAATACCCCATTCACAACCTTAAATACCTTTACTAGACTGTATATTACCTTCAAACAATCCCTTCAAATGCTGGTAGCCCATAAGCCTTCTTCTAGGCTTTAAAACCCACTACATAGCCTCATGATAAAGTAGCCCTGATTGTGGCTTTCTTGTTGTAGGTTCTCGGCCTCCACGATAAGGTTCTTAAGCCCTATGGCCTAGCTGTAGGTGACCCAAACTAGTGTAGATGAATTCAAGGAGAATGACACCTTCACAACAATCCCAAACTTTCATCAAAATCACCCTTAACAGGTGCGACTTCTATCTACTTGAACTCAGACCTGTGATGATCATAGAATAATAGATGGAAGTGATTCATCTTTTGAGAATTTTTAGTTCCTGGGCTTGTATCTACGTTCCAATATTTGGTTGTGCCTATACAAGAAGTAGAAAAGTGCCTCCAAGGATCTAGCAAGAGAAGAAAGGAAGCATGTAGGTGATTTGCAAATATTTGCTTCAAACACTGAGTATGGAGTAGGGACAGAACATGGCAAAAAAGAATAATTTAAAAAGGTGGTTTCTTATGATTGTGATGGTGCATGTGTTAAAATGGACAAGAACATTTTTACAATAGAAATTAATAATTCTAAAAACATGGAAGAAATTGCACAACCACCTGCATTATTGAAAGATAATCTGTTACACAAAGAAAATTGTCAAAATCGACAAATAAGAAGAGAAGGCAGCTGGAGTATATCTACTTGAAAACATTTCATCATTATCCCAACTTCATGTGGATCAAATTTGAATTCAAAGAGGGGTCCCAGTTACATGAAAAATGTGGAAGAATTTTTTGCAGCTTTTGAATGTTAGAAGACTGCAAAAAGAATAATGAGAAAATGAAGGGGATAAAAATTACCCGTTTGTAGCCAATCTCTTAAGACAAACGTGTTGGGAAAGAATTGTAATCTACAGATAAATTACGCTTCCCTAGATAGGTGCTAATCTAGAACAATAGGTGAAAGACTATACGACTATTTCTCCTGACTCAAAACAGATACACAGAGAGGATTGGAAGGTTACTTGTTCAGTCGCTTCCAAATGGCTCCTTCTGTCGCTTTCGTTGCAGCTTCAAATTCCAGTGGTTTGTGAGCTTAATGCTTCCTACAAGAAAGAACATTGGAATAGCAGAAGATGCAATAATATAGATATCTATTCAAGCTATTTAGCTAGATCAGTAAAGCATAAAACATATACGTCAACTAAGATATTGCAACATGGAAAATCAAAGCCAATACAGATGCATATAGTGAAAAATAAGTAGTACTCTTTATTGATGATAGAAGTAGAGGTTACAACCTAGTGACTGATTTGAAGTGACCTTCCAACAATGTTCCAAAGCCTCATCACAGTATAAATCTCTCCAGTAGCAACTTCACAAATCCAGCTCTCAATTGAAATTTCTCCAGTATTTCTCTACTCAAATTATTCCTTCTCAAGCACTTAGATCTGTGCTCAATTTTTAGATGAACTGTAGGTTGTTTTGCAATCAATAAATTTCTAAAGATAGAAAATACATTTTTCCATTCATGTATATGTCAAATGGACACTTGGATCCAAATCTTGAAACATGTGAACTCTTCTAGAAGGCACTAACCAAATGGAGATTCCAGAACAATGAGAATTTCACTCCCAATGTGACCAACATACCTGTGAATGTCGAGAAGTGCTTTGCAGAGTAGCCTTGCATGGGGCTATATGCATATGCAACGCACTTAGGCCCCTTGGAGCCTGCATTGGTGAGCTCTCATATGCTATATAATAAGCTTCAAACCATGGAAACCTTTGCTTGATGAAAGTCTTACTTGATTTGTCTTGTTTATTGTCTTAGGCATGTAGCAACTGAAACGATAGGGAATGCTAGATCCTTGATCATTGGTCCTGGAGATGATGCCTAGTTAACTAGGTCATTGGGAATGGTGCCCAAATATACCTGTAACAATTCCCCCCTAAAGCATGAGATCGAAATAATAAGAACATTTGATTGAGATGCTTTACACTGTGATGATTTTGGAAACGAAGCGGAGTGGTCACCTACATCAATATTACAATACATTACATCATGATATGTCCTCTTTTGATCATAATTGTTGAGGGTAGGCATTCCCATATTCATCACATAAAACAATCTAATAACATGTACATAATTCAGAAAGTCTTCTTCATTGGAATGTTGCCCAGATGCAGACATGCCTACAGATATAGGCCCATGTTTGGACAACAATCTGTATGTAAGGTCACCATATAGATGATGTGTACAACAATCCTGAAATCGCAGCTCGGATGGCTGAAACTAGATCCGGGGTCTTCTTATTTCGTTCACTCGATCATTCGGGTACAAGTCTAACCATGCGAATATATGATTTGTAGTCGAACATGGAAAGACATTGTTTGATTACAAGCCAATGATGTGAGCTGTTAACAAACGCGAGAGAACCACCATTAATATCAATGGCCGTCAAGGTACTGCAGTACGTTTCGTAAGGCATGAATAGATGATTTTATGTCGAACGCCAAACAAAATATTTCGGTCAAAGGTCCGGAAGCAAGGATCTTGTCGATGCTATAACAAGCCTCATGGTACTGGAATCTGATGTTTCTAAGTGAACTTTCTGGATATTGATTTTTTGTCGACAAGAAGTCACCTTATTGCAAAACAGGATTTACTGATTTCGGAGAGAAGGGTATGACTTGACATAGCAATTTTCAGGGATGATAGTCATGAAAATGAAGGTTTACGAGTATTGTAGAGGGATGAGTTTTTAATCACTGGATGACTTCTCTTGAACATATCAGCGACACTGTGATGAGTTGGAAGCATTGACCCAAAACCAAAGTGAAGGTATGATGAACGATAGGTGTGAATCAACCGTAAATATGATTACCCAACCCAAACAATCACGTACATGGAGTGAAAGAAGTGTCATGTTCAAGAGGGACTTGCTACAAAAAAGACACTTTGCTTACTTTTCTGAAATTTTCCCCGGTCATTTTTTGACCAGTACCTCTTTATTTTTTAATAAGCTTGAGGAGGATAACATTTTCTTGATCTATAATTCAACCCTTTGGGTGAATAAAGTATCACTATTTAATAATTTAACGATTCTAGCGATGAATGAAACTTGATTCTTGCCATGATCGACAAGCCCATCACTATTTTATGTTTTAATGAGCTTAACGACACTGATAGCCCGGTCCTTTTTCATATTTAGAGAATCTGAAAAAGAGGACGAAAGAGAACTCCATAAGTACTTTTTCATAAATTTGTCACTCAAATCCATAAAAATGTAAAATAATATCTGAGAGAACCTCTTTGGTCATGTTTAACCAAGGTATTCCTTTTTCATAAATAATATATCTCAGTCTGAAAAAGGGTTAAAATTATACTGAGTAGATATGGACTCATTTACTTTAACAAGCTCTAAAATACAAGTGCTTGGCAATCCTTTCACATCATTGGAGTCTGAAAAGAGCTGAAATAAGGCTCCAAGGGTTCCTTTTTCGCTGTTATCGAAGCTCGAAAAAGAGATAAAGTGCGCTTCAAATCCTTTTTTGTTTTGAACAAAGCTCGAAAATTAAGGAGAAAAAGTATGATTTGTGGTCAAGTCATTCTTTTAATAAATCTGCATGACTAATCTGCTCATCAGTTGTATTTCTTGTTTAGAACAACATCAAATGGATTAAAAATACCTGTTTGACGATAAAAACATAATAAAACTATAGTCATAGCAATACATTTAGCTTTCAAACAATTAAATGACTGTAAAAAGTAGTTTCACTATTCATTTTTACCATTCCATAGTTACCATTTGTATTTTGAAGCTCTGAATCTAATTTTTCCCATGAACTTCAGTTATGTATTGCGTGCAATTGGTAAGAATGTTTTGAATTCCCCCTGGAAGAGCACCTGTCGAATAGCCCCTGCAAGAGAAGATTCCCCCCAAGATTCATTTCATTCACTTAAGTAAACTATTGGTTACCAATAGCTGGATGGAATGAAGGTTCATTTACGAGAATATATGTAATAATCGTCGTAATTAGGAGAGGATTTGTTTCATTTTTTAACGAGCTTGACACAGCAAAAGAACTATGCTCATGGAACCTTGTTTCATTTTTTACCGAGCTTGACACAAGACAAGGAACTATGCTCATGGGCACTTGTTTCAAATTTTTTAATGAGGTTAACACAAGAAAAAAGAACTATCCTCATGACTCTGTTTCATTTTTTAATGAGGTTGACATAGAAAAAGAACCATCCTCATCGCTTGTTTCATTTTTTAACGAGGTTGACACAGGAAAAAAGAACCTTCCTCATGACTCTGTTTCATTTTTGAACGAGGTTGACACAGAAAAAGAACCATCCTCATTGTGTAGTTGGAATAGTGAGCGTGTGCTGGAAAAAAAGTAGTCTAACAGAGTCATCATTTAAGGAGTTTGATAAACACCACAAATGATAAGTTATAACATGTGTTAACGAGACTTCTCCAGGGTTTTCATTTAATTTTGGAATTTCTGAGGGTAATTTTTGTGGTATCACCAGCCACCAAGGAGAATAACTGATGGGATCAACTTTATATTACATTGAATATGTAAATAAAGGATCAATCTATTCAATACTCATAAAGGAGGAACCATATAGGATTTTAGATGATGAAATGGGTGAATTCATTGGACAAAACATCAAAGATGAAGCAACAGCAGATGCTGTCACAGCTGAAATAGATGGTTCAGTCTTGGATGTTATCTTAGACATGGTCAAATGACCCAATGTATACCCTATAGAATCTACGGGAGCTTGAAGTGAAAAAGGATAAAAAAAATCAGAGGAAGGTGATTGAGGAAAATACTCGTACAAGTAAACCTCCTACCGAAAATGAGTTGGAGTTAAAGGTGTCTCGTCTTGTGATATTTCTTCAATTGAAATCAAACCAGGAGGAAGAAATTCACCGTCAGGCACGAAGTAAATTTTAGGTGGTTGACTGCGCAATATGGGAGACTCAATGGCTACAATAAATTTTGGAGTGACCAATATAGGAACAACCTCTGGTTGTTGAACTTCGGGATCAAGATTTTCTCCACTTAGGGAATATAGAAATAGAAATATAAGGGGATGATAGACCGTATTTCATTGGTCCTGGGTATGATGTCTATTTTGACCAATAACAGTTGCCCCTTAAAGCACAATTGGATCCGGATCAACTTCCAATTGAACAATGTCGGCTTCGAGAGGTATGGTCTCACAGATTGGATGGATCGTGACCACGAGTAGCTGTGAGGACTCTTTCTCGACAACAGTAGACAAACAAGGATTTGTAGAAACAACTTGTGCCAAATTTGGTCTATGGAAAGATGATGCTTCACGAGAGGTACCAATAGTACTAGTTTCAGTAGAGTGATCACCTTCGCCTACCAGAAGTAACTTCCGGTGGTAAAGGTGGTTTTAAAGCTAATCTATGTGAAAAACAGGGGATAGGATTTTTTTCTTCCATGATTACTAATTTAGTTTAACCAAAAAACAAATAAATAAAAAGAGGGTAATGCTCGGCAAAAGGGTTTACCAGGAAACTGTGAACTGCAGAATACCTCCTGGCGAACTAAGAAGTACAGACAGATAATCTCCCCGAATGTTGTGTTTGGTGTATCACAATGGATGGATGTCACCTAAAATTTGTCCTCCCAACTATACCCGAAGGTACGTGGAGGCCCAAGTCCATATTAGCACTGTCTAATGCAAAACAGAATAGTGAGAGCACCCCTTTATACTTATCGTACTGTGACACCACCCGATATACCGAATGTACGTGGGCGAGATATGATATACTGACGTACGTGGAGTGAGGTATCACACTCATAATGTATCACAGACAAGTTAACGACAACTGCTATGTTTTACGACGTCGGAACATGTCTCTAGCCTAGACTTTATAAATATTATCATTATGGTTCCAATGCATTGTTAATTAAATTGAGATTTATTTTATGTTGATCTTGCTTAAAATTTTTCCTTTCAAAGGTTCACCGCGATGATGCGTATGAAATTCCTAAAATGCAAGCTAATAATGATAAACAAAATTTCACTTTCAACTTTTTCAATGAAGAACCTAGCTACTAAGGGAAGAGAGCAAATAATTTGTGTGCAAAAAAATAAATGAACAAAAACAAAATCAATGAATCACAAACTAAATGTAGATTTCCTAATGTTCCTTTTGCAAAAAACACACAATCCTACATGCAAATGCAAGTTTTTCTTTTCAGTTTCCTTAATGTTATGAATGCATAAAAGAAACTAGGTGCACTATATCAATAATTCAAATGCCTTTTACTTCTGAGAAATGAAAAATACAAACAACAATTTCTCTTTTGAAGAAAAAACGAGGATTTCAACAACAATTTCTCCTATGAAGGAAATGAAGATTTTATGACAATTTCCTATTTCCAAAGAAAATGATTCTTAATGCGACCATAAAAATTACTTTGAAATCAACTTGTCAATGATAAAGAATTTTTTTTTTTAAATAACATTGAACAAATTTTCAGTCAAAGGAGGAAAAAGTATATAGATTCACTGGTCAATTGAGCATCAAACTTTTCAGAACACAACAACAAACAAAACTGAAGCAAGTTGCAAAGTCAAATTCAAGGTAATTTGATCACTTTTAGGAGTCAACGTTGTCTCCAAGGGGATACAGTGCTCTGCAATGTAGGCTAGGAAGGGAGACAATGCTCTGCAAAGCACTGTGTCCAGTCTAAGGGTGCATTGGGCATAGTAAACAAAGAAAAATGCTACTGTTTAACTCAGTGCCTTTGGAAATTAAGCTCTGAAAAAGTTTAATATTTATGTGTAACAGCTACTGGGTGGATAAAAAAATCAAATCAGAGACTAAAACACCTAAAACTAAGAGAAATTCTCCTGATTGGAGTCGCCAATTTGTTGGGCCAGAATTGTAATCTACAGATAAATTACGCTTCCCTGGACAGGTACTAGTCTAGAACAATAGGTGAAAGACGATACGAATATTTCTCTTAACTTGGAACAAATACACAGAGAGGATTGGAGGCTTACTTGTTCAGTCGCTTCCAAATGGCTCCTTCTGTCACTTCTATTGCAGCTTCAAATTCAAGTAGTTTGTGAGTTGAATGCTTCCTGGAAGAAAGAACACTGAAACAACAGAAGATGCAATAATATAGATATCTATTCAAGCTAGTTAGCTAAATCAGTAAAGCATAAACCATATACATCAACTAAGATCTTGCAACATGGCAAATCAAAGCCAATACAGATGCATATAGGGAAAAATAAGTAGTACTCTTTATTGATGATAGAAGGAGAGGTTACAACCTAGTGACTGATTTGAAGTGACCTTCCAGCAACGTTCCTAAGCCTCATCACAGTGCAAATCTCTCCAGTAGAAACTTCACAAATCCAACTCTCAATTGAAAATTCTCCAGCATTCCCCTACCCAAATTCTTCCTTCTCAAGCACTTATATTTGTGCTCAATTTATAGATGATCTGTAGGTTGTTTTGCAATCAGTAACTTTCCAAAAATGGACAAGACATGTTTCCAAAGCTTGACACATGTGAACTCTTATAGAAGGCACTGGCCAAGTGGAGATTCTGGAACAATGAGAATTTCGCTCCCAATTTGACCAACGCACCTGTGAATGTCGGAAGTGCTTTGCAGAGCAGCCTTGCATGGGGCTACATGCATATGCAATGCACTTAGGCCCCTTAGAGCCTGCATTAGTGAGATCTCATATGCTATATAATAAGCTTCAAACCATGGAAACCTTTGCTTGATGAAAGTCTTACTTGATTTGTCTTATTTCTTGTCTTAGGGCATGTAGCAACTGAAATAATAGGGAATTATAGACCCTTTATGATTGGTCCTGGAGATGATGCTGAGTTAACCAGGTCATTGGGAATGGTGCCCAAATTGACCTATAAAAATAGCTAAGGTGACAAGGGACAAGCAATAAAATAATTCTTAGGAAATATGATGTGAAGTTGCTTGGGAACACTGGAAAATATACGGGACTAAATGAAGAAAAACTGGTGATAGAGGAGGAAGAATGCCTAGTGTCTACTTTCACTAGTTCTGAAGGACATGCTTGTGAATTTATAAACGAAGATGGTGGAAATATAGAATCTCTTCTTGAGAGTTTTTTTAATGAAATATAGTCCCAAAAGGATACTCGGTTGGATAGCAACTAGGAGAGAGCTATGCACACTCACGATCAACATAGTATGGCGCATTGTGCTGATGATCTCCAAGTAGATCCATTTCAGAAAAATGAATCATTTTTACATTTGAAATTGAAGAAATAGTCCAAAACCCCTCCAAAAACTTGTTTTCATCCTTTGACAATTCCCTGGGAAGTTCTTTTCAACAAGATTTACATTTTATGGGCACATATGGGCTGAAAAGTTAAAACATATGAGACAATTGTTGAGAAGGAATGCCCATATGTTTATCAAACAACATGGTTTGGAAAATTTTCATATATACTTGGTGATCTTCTTGCTGGGGATTACTATATTCACTTAGCAGAGATCATATTCACAAATTGCCTATTTGGGATGTGAGGTTTTAATGCCTTTATACAGCAGGATAAGACTCTTTCTGAGCTTGACATATATGCTCGGGTTGGTTCAAACAATCCACTTGTTTTGATGGATACCCCAAAACATGTTATTGATGGATGAAATTTAATTCTTAGATCTGAAGCAGTCACTAGTAGCCCTATTGTATGTGCCAGTTACATTAGAAAGGGCATTCTTTTCCTTTATTTTCCTCCTGTACTATAACTTTAGCTGAAATGATATGAATATGGTTTCCTGTGAGATACAATGATCTTGATAAATGACCAATATGAATTTCCACTTCAACTTGACTTGGACAGGGACACCGATGAATATCTTTCTCCAGATGTAGGTGACTTGTTGAATTTGTTGGATGTATCTTGTGATGAAAACACATTACCAACTACATATGGTGAACTTTGGCCTCCTCTTGGAAAGCACTATTTAAATATAGTGGAGTTCATTACAATCCCACTAAAGATGGGTAGTCAAGTTGCGCAATAGGAATTAGTCAAGTTGGGTGTTATTCAAATGATTATACATCTACTTGTTGATTATCCTTTTAAAAATTCCTTGCATCATTAAGTGGAGAGCATCATAGTGTCATGCTTAGAGAACAATAATACATCTCCTATCAAGCATCTCCTTCAGGATTGTAGCTTAATTGGAAGTTTTTTGGAAACAAAAATAAATTCACTATTCCTGTTGATCAGAATAAGCCAACAGTATCTTACCCAGGAAAGGTTGCACCAAGAATATGAAACATTGGTCACTTTACACGAATTGCAAACAAGCTTGCTCAATTGGGAATAAATAATATCTTGATACAAGCATTGTTGTAGAGAAACGACGAGTGGACTAATCAGGAAACACATATTCCTTTAAAATGTAGTGTAGTGGGTAACGTTGTCCACTGGACATGAAGATGATCAACAATACACAAACGGACTATAGCTGGTGATGAAAAAGATTTTCATGGCAGAGATTATGATAAGTCAACAATGGCCAATAACCTGAGTAAAGTATTCTGATATGTAATGTTTGACAGTGAATATGGGGAAGAGGCTTATCGAGCCACTGGTAGAGACAATGAGGATGCCTTATTTGATGATGAATCAACAGAAGTGGTTGTATTCTCTCTCAGAGTGGGCAGAAAAGAAGATGGTGTGATGCTGAGAGAGACGATGTTCACCAATACAAATTGGTTTTCCCTTCAAGATGACAAACATACTAACTGGTCAGTGCCGACATCTCTTGTTTCATCATCTCCCAGAGTAGAGGATGGTCAAACAAACAACATAACAACATCAACTAATATTGGTGGTAATAGTAGCAGTAATGATGAAATTGTGTTAAAATATGATGGGAAGTTGGTAGATACAAAAGGAAGACCAATTCCAAACATGAACTTAGGACAAATGGCGTCGAAGGATATTTAGAGAGTTGGAATATATGTGAATGGTGATGAGAGATAATGTTGTTACAACATGCTAGGATCTATCTATGAATGTTGTTTCATATTGCAGAAAATTAACTAGAGGGCCCTTCCAAGGGTGCTCTACGTACATATGCATGGAAATAAAGAGGTGACCTTTCTATAAACTAGGATCTACCCTACCTTTCACTTAGATGATAGCAATAAATTATCCAATTTAATAACAAGAATTGACAAGGGAAAAGCATAGGAAACACCTCAACAGACATCCTTGTTTAGATGGCAGATTTTTCCCTTTAATCAAAGCCCTTTACAGCAGAATTTAATTGTAATTTCTAGTAAATAGAAACATCAATATAGATTCAAAAATGAAAAAAATTACATGAAAAAATACACTCAATCATTCATTTTCCTTTCAGAACATAGGTAAGTGAAGGTACTTCTCTTATACATAGATCGAGCTCAAAATCCTCAACAATGAAACAATAATTAAGAAATCCTAGATCCGTGGTATTTCCTAGGGTGAATAAAAATAATGTATCCCATAACAACCTCCTAAAGTTAGGTAAAAAATACATAATAAAGTTCCAGGATGATTAAGTGGGATTCCACTTGTCCTTTCCTCAAGAAAGATGCCCTCTTAGCATTGGCTTGTCCAATCATGTTATAAGCATATTGGAATGTTGTGCATTGTTCTCCTCTAGAGTGCTAGTCAAGGGATCACTCAAAATGTTCCAATGGTAAAAAAATGAATGGAGCACTCCACTATGTGAAGGGGTCAACAACCTAGAGATGCACAAAATGTGCTAAAGGTGCCATGATCAAATAGGGTGTTCTTTCTAATGAACAATAATGTCCCCAAAATATGGATCTCATTAATAAGTGTACAATAATGGTCTTTTGGTTGTTCTAAGAAGCTCCTCAAGGAGGTCGGCCTAAATAAATGTGCAAAGAGTATTGCTCCATGTGCATAGTAACCATATCTTCTCCGAACAAGCCAATAGAAGTGAAGCACTCTAGACAAATGTTCATGAGAGGTGGAGACCTTCTCATAAAATAAGTTTGGGGACCCAAACCCATGTGCCAAATGACATGAATCCATGTTCCAATACCATAAAACCATCTTAGTACCATGGACTAAGAATAGCATGCCCTCGGAATATGTGCCACAAAGTGGAGTGATCCTCAAAAATGGGAATGCAACCAATTGTTAAAGCATATATCACCAATCCTAGTGCTCCACCATCCAAGTCTCTAAATTCATGCAACACCTCAATGTGACATCATATGAAGCCAAGAATGCAAGACGCTTATATGATTGTAGCCCCTATTGATGTGGCATGCCTCCACATATTTTCTTGTGCCTAGGGAGATGCGAACTGTTCTCTCAAGCAAAAAAATATGCATGAAATTGTCTGGATAAAGGCTTCAAAAGGTGACTCCAAATATGTGAAGTAACACCTCAAAAGTGCCCCCAAATATGTGAAGTAAAACTTCAAAAGATGATTCATAATAAAGAAAAGGCATAAAGAGAAAAAAAAATGGCTATCAAGCAAACCTCCTCCAAATGGAGGTTGCTTGGGTAGGTCTTCAATGTGGATCAAGACCTCATACACCATGAGGTGTAAGAGGCTCAATCAAAAGAATAGTAGGAAGAACCTGGCCAGTTTAGGATCTAGAAGATTACATTTATTATTGGAAAGGAAATGTGTCATGAGGTGAAGGAGATCTTGGTAGGCATGGGTAATGATCTCTGTGATTTGTATGGCTATGTCATGGATTTTCTAAGTGGATTGATTTTTTAAAGCAAATGGTATCGTAGGTTTTACTAAGAACTTTGATATTGATACTTAATAAAGTAGACTCCTCATTGACAAACTAGGAAGATCTGAAAGACATCTACATTCAGTAAGTCATTGGATTAATACTTGAATATTCAACGAGAAGCATTCTTTGTGGAGGTTTAATACATCATAGGAAATATTTCAAGAATATTTACATTGAGAAATCTGCATTATAGCTTTACATAATTCCATATAGCTCAATTTTTGTGGAGGGCTAGACAATGTCCAAATTTGAATGTGGATGGTGTGGTACTGCAATAAAGATTTTGGGGTTTATCACCTCGGTTGGTATTATAAGTCATAGTTGAACTCTACCATCTTGTGATGGAGTCTAGCATGATGAAATATTAGCAAAGCTAGTTTTTCCTTTCTTTTTTGGTGAAATAAGAAGACACTGGGAATCTATGGTTAGCTTGATCTCTTGATGCAGAACATTTTTCTCAAGGGGCAGAGGTAGCCAATATAAAATTCATACTTCCGTCAGGTGCAGTATGGGATATCCTTATTTTAATGTATTCATTATGCGCACCCGATTATGTTGTTTTATTTGTTTTTCAACTCACAATTCTATTCAAGGTGTATGTTGTATTGTTTGTCATCTACTTGTAGTTACATGGAAAGCACTTAATTGCATACTAAATTCTAGTGATGTAATCATAATATTAAAACTAAGTCCCCAATGTATGCAAATGATTTATTCTGACAATTTTCAAATTACAATTTTGAACCCTGTGAGGCCTGCAAAGCTACAATGCATGGTATTCAAATTTCTCTTATTAAGATTCAGAATAATAGAATCAGGGCTTTGGCTTTGACAAGATGAGTAGATAAAACACGAATGTTAGAAAGAAAAATTTTCATAAAGATACAGTGCCTGATGGTTGATGAATTTGCCTTTGTAATCTCGATCTCTCTGCGTAGCTTGTGAAAAAAAAAAACCAAACTGAATAGTGTTGAAAGAAAAAGAACAAATCGTAGGAATAAACCCCAGACAAGGAGACCCTAATTCCTCATTGTCGTTAGAGAAACAAAAACAACTCTGAAATTCATGAAAATATTTATTATTCGAGCACTGACATTGGATTTCAACTCCATCTCCATCCCAACAATAATGATTGCAAACCATTTCCTAATGCTCTACAATATGACTGATCATAAGGTCGATTCCAAATTGGGTATTTCAATGTGAACGGACTAAAACAAGGAGAGGAGAAAATGTGGAGAAAATGCAGTGTAACAATGAAACTAAGTTTCCAGGAAAAGAGCAAAGGATATGAGAAATAACAATACAACAGTTTACTAAGACAGGTGGTTTATGCAAACCAATATGAATATCAAAACCTTTTTTCTGCAGTTCCCTGCATAGCTTATAAAACAAGAACATTGCTTATAAAACACGGACATTGGAAAGAAAAAGATTGCATACAGTGCCAAAATCCCAAGATACTCGGTAATAACCATTTTGATAGAATATGCAACAACGCTACTTGACTGACATTAGCACATGAGACTTGGATTATGCTTTGAGAACTGGAACCCAACATGATACTGAGTTACCACCAACTTCAACCAATTTATGAAATGTAGTTTATGAAATTACCTTTTAAAACACGATTCGAGGGTAATCTCGGTATCTTTGTCTGCCTCGTCACTCCCTTCAATCACCCTTCAATAATCGAGACATACCTGTAGCATTACATAAGGAATCCAAGATGTCTCTGAATGCATTTACATCGCTGAGTGAGTCGTCCAAGAAGATAAATACATGGAAAGTAGATGTGTGAGAAGTGTATATCCTCTACCTATTTTATGAAAATTTTCATTAATCCTGAAAATCTCCATGACTCCCTCCTACCAGCTATTTTATAAAAATCTTCAGTAATTCTGAAAATCTCCATGAATCCCTCCTCCCGCCTATTTTATGAAATTTTTCATTAATCCTCAAAATCCCCATGACTTCCTCCTCCCGCCCTTTTTATGTCAAATCCAATTTTAGGTCAAGAATCAATTTTCATAGTGTCATATTTCAATTATTAAACTTTTTTTTTAGATGAAAAGGATTAAATGTTTTCCCTAGTCTCCATTTTAAGAAAATTATAATTAATTTTTTAATACGTTTTGAAAATTCAATAATTATTTTTTTAATATTCTATATTAAAAATAAATAAATTATTAACTATTTTTTAATAATAATTTATACTAAAAAATTAATTATCTTATAATTTTTTAATACTATGTTAAAAAACTAATTGTGTGTGGATAATTTATAATCAGTGTATTTATTATTTTAAAGCATAATTAAAAAAATATTTCAATTGAGATAAAAAAAATATTAATGGAGATGGTGAAAACCCTAATCTGCAACAAACTGTAGTTTGTCGGCAGACTCCATGGGAGCTTGTCTGCACGCAGGACTGGAATGACAGTGGATCAAGGAAGAGGTTATAGGTTTATTTAGGTGACGAGAGTTTCAGGGGACGTCGTTTTGCTACAACGTTGGGGAGTTTTTTTATTACATGCCATACCAACAAGACTACTCAGAGCTCAATACTTTATTTTCAAAGGTGGTTTGTCACCAACTGTCACAGGATTCATTGCCATAGCCTGGAAGTTGAACGTTTTGGCATTTCATTAATGGTTCTGACAACTAGACAAAGGGTTATTATTATTACCCTTTCTTTCCTTCTAGACCCCAGTGGATACGGCAGACAGTCGCAATAGTTGAGCGAGCTCCTCAAAACAGATAAGGTTTTCCACGGAAAGGAGAAGGAGCTCTCATAATGGAGGTGAACATTCGAAACAGAGAGATGATTGAGGACGAGCGAGATTAATTATCCGACAACTTGGAACCATCTCATATTTTGGTTGGGTTAACACCTCACCGGACAAGTGGGACAACTCAGGGATCACAGGAAAGGAACAAGTGGATATGGAGATTAGTGACTCATCACATACTCCATATTCCTTATCAGAATCCTTCTTGGCAGCTGAGGCAGTTTAATCAGAACCCTTCCCAGTGGAATTGGCCTCTCCAGCATATTCTATCCCCTCGTCATTGGTTCTGAGACTATGGGAGCAACAAGCCCAAGTCACACTGGATGTTTTCGGTCCAATAATGAATGATTTGGGGGATAATGATGGGAACATGGAGCGTTATTTTGGTTTCAAACATTTAGGCATCAATCATGCAGAGAATATACTAACGCATACAACAAATTTAGGGGAGCCACCTTTTGTGGTGGCATCAGGTTGTTTTGAGGGCATCACTCATTTGGTTTCACCTCCGGAGGACATCCGAACGTTGAACTCGGATGACACACCGGAAGGAGAAGGGCACATTGTAGACAGGACCACCCACAGGACTGGAGTTTTCAAACACTGGATGCTAGAGGGAGATTAGGTGGATGTGCAATGGGATTCAACAAAAGCACTATAAAAGTGGGTAACTGGTGGGGAAGAGAAAGGATATTGGGGGTTGACATCACTATAATTGGAAATGACATGCCCATCTGCATGATCAATGTTTATGGCCCTTGCCACAACAGGGAGGACTTCTGGGATGAGTGGATGGCCACTACCATCATGAAGGGGGAAAACATTATCATGGGAGGATATTTAAACTTCTCCATTGGACTTGTTGAATCTTGGGGGTGAAAATTGTTCTAGACACCTTGTAGGTATACCTTGAGCATATGATTGATGATGCTGACATGTTAGATTTGGCCATGCCCAAAAAATTCCCCACTTGGCGAAACAGAAGGACTGGGAAGGCTTCTTTGGGTAGAAGACTGGACCGATTCATGATCAATACTAGGTTGGCTGACAAGATTGACAAGGCCAGACAATGGGTGGGGTCGGGAGGATCCTTGGATCACTCCCCCATATACCTTGAAATTGAAAGGGATAGTTTCAAGCCACACTCCCCCTTTAAATTCAACTCTGGTTGGCTGGAGGATCTAGAATTCCACCTTATGGTCAAAAGAGCATGGATTCACTGTACTCAGATACCTGACTCTGAGCCTGCCCATGTACTCTACTGCAACTTGTCAATATTAAAAATATTAACTATAATATGGGCCAGAGAGAAGAAAAAACATGAAGAAGAGATATTAAAAAACATTGAGAATGAGTTACAGAATCTTATGGGATCAGATGGCATTGGCTTTGAGTCCACTTACGTCAAGGATCATCTCATACAACTAGAAATGGAGAAATCCAAATTGTTAAGGAAACAAGAGGAAGGGTGGAGACTCAAAAGAAGGGCCATTTCACTCAAAGCGGGAGATTACAACACAAAATTCTTCCAACAATGTGCAAAACGTGGAAGCAGTATTAATATTGTCTATGGACTCAGGGGCCAGGCTAGAAGAGTATTAATACTCTACCTTTTTGGATGTCTATAGTCCATAGTCCTCCAAATAATCTATAAGGTAGATACTTTTTCAAAAGTTTGCTAATGGTAGTTTCTTCTATGTGTATGGTACTACTGGTGGACGCATGATCCTCCAAGTCAGATGATGAAATGAAGGGCTCCCAATGTAGTATCTTATGTACTAATTTTTTCTATGAATAGAAATACATTGAAGAATTTTACAACAACAAAAAAACATTGTTTCACCCTAGTAGTATTATGTCCTTTTTTACTATAAATGTTATGACTTACCTAACCTTTCATCCTTTAATTTGCAACTTTTGGATATGTGGTGGTCTATTATTGATGAAAAACCAAATGGAGACTATTTTTCGAGCATTTTGGAGCTCATGTCAAGATACATAACACTAACATCATTTTCCATGTCAGTGGTCCTGTTAGTGTCAATGTTAAGTGTTAGGTTGATTGGTGTAGTAATTTTTCTATTTTTTCATCGACCCAACAAATGTTATGACTTACCTGATCTTTCATAATTTAATTTGAAACTTTTGGTGAACTAACAATGCTGCACAACAACTAGGTAGCACAAAGTCATCTTTTCTTCATCCAAAAGAAAAACATATTTGAAGCAATGTCTATCTTCAAACCTCATCCATCCTCAGTAAAGAAAATAGAAAAAAAATAAAATCATAAAAGCTGCCAGTGTACTAATAGTGCTGCGCAGCAACTCAGTAGCACAAAGTCATCTTTCCTTTATGGCTGACACCTGTTCAATGAAACATGGGTTGAGATGGCATCCTGATGTATGAAAAACCAACCTCTAAAATCTATGATAGTTGGCAGCTCCAAAACATGCATGAAACTAAGTAGGCAAGGACTTCGCAGCACACTTTGTTTTGGGTATATCTCCCAAACTGTAACATATTTTTTGTGTGTATATCTCCCTTTACTCATTATATAGGAAAAATATCAGTGTAATAGGTAGTTTCATACAAAACATGTTTGATCGATGGAAAGGATCAACACAAATAGGAAAAGCATAGAAATCATGGTTGTTTACAACCTTTTAAAAAATTATAAAAGGAAAATTTCCTAGGATAATTTTCTTCATCCAAAAGAAAAACATATTTGAAACAGTGTGTATCTTTGAACCTCATCCATCCTTAGTAAATAAAATAGAAATAACAGAAAATCATAAAAGCTGCCAGTGAACTGACAGTGTTGTGCAGCAACTGGGTATAATAAAGTCATATTTCATTTATAGCTGACACATGCTCGATGAAAGATGGGTTGAGATGGTGTCTTGATGTGTGACAAACCAACCTCTAAAATCTCTAACAGCTGGCAGCTCCAAAAAATGCATGAAACTCATTATTCAAGGACTGTGTAGCACCTGCGCAACACACTTTGTTTTGGGTATATCTCCAAAACTGTAACATATTTTTTTTGGGTATATCTCCCTTTATTCATTATATAGGAAAAATATCATAGTGTAATAGGCAGTCGCATACAAAACATGTTCGATCCATGGAGAGGATCAACACAAACTGGAAAAGTATAAATATTATGGTTGTTTACATCCTTTTAAAAAATGATAAAAGGAAAATTTCCTAGGATACTTACCTTCATCCAAAAGAAAAATATATTTGAAATAATGTGTATCTTCGAACATCATCCATCCTTAGTAAAGAAAATAGAAAAATTAGAAAATCATAAAAGTTGTTAGTGAAATGACAGTGATGCAAAACAACTGGGTAGCACAAAGTCATGTTTCATTTATGGCTGACACCTGTTCGATGAAAGATGTGTTGAGAATCGAGATGACATCTTGATGTATGACTATTGGCTTGAGGGGTCCTGACCCAGGTTCAGAGGATAAGGTTTGCCAACAAACCCCTATACTACTGGCCCTTTCGGTGATGACCTACTTTTGCAGGCTAAGGTCTCACCTAAAGTAGTATGGGAGGGTGCTGGAACCAGGTTTTCGCACCCTGGGAGAGAGTAGGTAATTAAGGCAGATCAACGTTTTACTTATCAAGTTCACACAAAGAAAGTCTATTCGCGGGCTTTTAACAGTATAATCAGCAATTAACCATAATAGGGCTATTACCATTCACATATCTGATCAGTACCTTCGCAGCCACGTTAGGAAATTTTTTAAAGATGGATACGTATTTTAAAGTTTAGAAACCTTGGCGAAGCTCACTAGTACATAATATGAAAATTGTAAAATGTTTAGAAATGTTTTGGTAAAAGTATTGAAATTTATAACAATTTTATATAATCTCTGTAAAAAAATTTGGCGATTTGTAAGGGAAAATAATTTTATACTATAAAATTTGGGCAAATAATTTTTAGAAAAAATGGAACTTAACAAATGTTTTTTTGTAAAAAAGAATGTAAAATTAGCATACTTACGAATATTAGCCCCTAAATTTTTCCTTGATCCACGTGTGTATCATCAATTACTATCAGGGAACATCATAAACGCAGTGAATTCACATATCAAAGATAAGTTCACAACTTAAATCAATAACATAGATGCATTCAGTGATAAATACGATCGATCCAGATAACAGAAAGATACTTCAATATATTCTACATTCATTAGTATCCAAAAACCCACTTACAACCCAAAACACATCCTGTGCACATAGCCATCAGGGTCTGCACACATCAGGACTGAGGATCTCCGTGCACACAGCCAGCAGGAGTCCTTACGCAAAACAACCCAAAACAGATCTTAACAATTCGCACGTAGCATCAATCTCATTACTTACTTTCTTACTAGACCCAACTATCTATCTATTTATAATATCATAGCCTTCGCTATCCTATGGTTTGTAAACCGTGGTTTTGCGGACCCTAGAGCTACCATTTAACCCATTACAACATATTAGGGGCTTTGACCCACCCCAAAAACCTTACGTAGGACTGACTTAAACAAAATTGTACCAAAAACGGAGGTTAGGGAACCCCATTCCAACAGGCCCCCAACACAATCTTCTGACTCGTCCCGAGTCACTGTGGCCGTGGGTTTTCAATCTTTCCATGCAGAAGCCTGATCGCATCAACCAACGGAGTATCACTCCTTCACTTTCTGCAACAGCGTTATGAGAAATCTCCACCAGCTTTTGCGAAGTTGCGGCTTCTGTAATAGTAGTGATGCTCTCTAAAGTTTGGTTCAGTTGGTTAACTGCGATATCGACTTTCGTAGATAGCTTAAGGGCCTCATCAGCCCATGGTTTGAGGTGGTCACTCAAAACATTCTTCCATTGCCAAATATTTTCTAGGTCATCTTTGAGAGCATGGATGGTGTGTAGTCGGGCCAACCACTAAGCAAGAACCAAAGTGGGGAGGGTATCCTCATCCTCAATGTTTTCAAACTCTTCTTCCTTCTGGCATAGTTCTTGGTTGATTTTTCATAGGAGAGGGTCGCGCTGCACCTTGGTCCACAGCTGCATAGTTGTTTCTAACAGTTTTGCACCCTGAGCAATATGACCTGTAATAACATTGGTCGCCTCTGTAACCAGTGCGTCTCGTTGGGCCCTCACCTCAGGTGGCGTTTCCGGCTGTAATTTGGCCTCCGAGGCCACAATCTGTTGTTCCATCTCTGTCTTGACCACCTGGATCTCTATCCTCAAAGCCTTTAGCGTTACAACAAGCCCCTCACTCTTGGCCTTGGGGGTGGCAGAAGTCAAGATATCTTCATTGACATCTACGAAGAGCCTATTGATTAAGCGTTCCAATTCTGTCTGATGTGTGGAAGCGAGGGTACATGCAGCCTGTGCCTAGCACACCTCAGCAGTTTTCTCCACAATCATCAGCTCAGCTGTACTGAGCTGTTGGTGCTCTCGGTGGTATCTATGTTGAATCTCTTCAAATAGGGATGCGTGGAGGACCTGTAATGGTTCATGTGGAAATCAGGCTACATCTAATTGTACCTCTGTACAGGCCTAGACTTGGGCTCCTAAGTCGGGTTGACTGAGCATGAGGATTGCACCTAGCAGAGGGCAGAGGCAGCTTTCCATTGTAACGATTAGTGCACTGCTTGTCACTGGGGCTGGTCTTGCTTGAATCATACTTGTTTGCAGGGCGTCAATATTGAGCTCCAGAGCTCAGAGCTCAGACTAGAGTGTAGCGATCGTGGCCTTCTGCTGCTCTTCTAGAGCCAACCATTTATCTTCTACAGCAAGGATGAATGTGTCCGCAATCTGCTCCAGGTCCTCCTTTGTCAAAGTAACTCATGTGTCCCATTCGGACCGTATAACTTGTTTCCTCTTCAATGGTCCTTTAACAGGGTCACCAGTTCACTTCGTACTTCGAGGGGAGTCAGTACCTCCTGTATCCAGACCTTCTACGCCCAGATCCTGCTGTGAATCGTTCTATGATTTCGGGTCCACCCCCTTCCCAATATTCTTTCCCTGTCCTCTGGTCTCTTTGGTGGTGTCAGGTGGGGTGACCTTCATGGTGCTCAAACCTAGAGTGTCCTTCGTACCTAATTTGAAGCTGAGTTTCTAGTGTGGAGGCCAAGTAGAAATAAGGTGGTCAATCTCTTCGTTAGCAAACATGCACGGGAGTGATACCTATGCTGGATCCTTGTGGCCCCTGATATGTACATTATGCTTTGTTACTTGAAATTCTGCGATTCTCTTATACTTTTCATAAATTGTGGGTGACAAGAATGGCCGAGAGTGAATGGAAACTATGAGCCCGCTCTGGAATAGGACCCAGAAGACTTGATTGTCCTCAATATGTTGCACATCCTTTGAGTCCCACAAATTTGTGTATCGTGCCCCCTCGCACATATATGGCGCGAGCTCAGGGAGGACTGAGTCTTCAGGGGCTTCCCATGCGACCAACGTGATGAGGAGCAGTATCCAGGAGTAGCAGAACGCTTTCCCATGATCCTGGGCCTTGCGCACATTCTCCAGAAATTCGTGGCAAAAGAACTGGGACCAGTTGTAGGAGACCCCCATTTCGCAGCAGCCAGCCAACTGAATTACGTATGCAGGGATGGTTGCAACCTAGAATTTGTGCTTCATTTTAAATGCTATTAATAAGGTACCCATGTGCACACTAGGGTCACTGATGGTGCTGATGATGAACCCCCTAGTGTTCTGTTCAACATGGTAGTGCTCCAGCACCTTATCAGCGATCTGTTGCTCATACTTTTTGCCGACATGCTCCATAGTTTTTGGCCCCTCCATGGGAATACCCGTGATATGGTGAATAAGTGCGACATCGATGGGGATGCAATCCTGGATCCATAAGCTGCCCTCATGGACCAGGGCAAGAAACTGGCACACGAGTCAGTCGATGACATTGTAATGGCCAACGTGAGGCATCTGCAACAGGTTTAATAGCCCAAAACTAGTCAACCCGCTTGCCCATGGCATGGGAACTATCCTCAGCCCATCCTCCTCCAATACCCTTTCGATATATAGTTCTGGTGCCAATTCTAGGAAGGCCTCATAGTTGGCCAAGTCCTGTTCGTAAAATTTTACCTAGTGGAATTTGACAAAGGATTCTCCAATTATGGGGACCTCACCCGAAATCAGTGGAATTTGTAGATATGTGCATAGGTCATCGATATTCTTAGGCATGTGCGTCAAGGGCCTGCGAGGCCAGACATAGGGTGCTAGCCAGTTGATTGGTTTAGCGATCCGGGCCTCTTCCTGAGAAGACAGAGGTCTCTTTAATGGGTTAGGTGAATGTGCCTGGGGCACCGATCGGGGGGATTTCACATTCCCAGGGGGGGTGTGGGGCTTCCCTCTAGCCCATTGCATGACTTTCCCCTACCCTAGTTCCTGGCCTTTCCCATTACTCTTATTTTTCTCCTCCTACTTCCCCTTGCTTGGTGTGGACACAACCTCCTCAAATTCGGGGGTGACTTCCATTACTTCATCGGATTCTTTCTCCATCGAGGCCATAGTCTATGATGACTCAACAGGATTGGTCATCTTCATTCTTGTGTGGAATATGAACTCAGGTTTTCTACTATTAGAGGGGGTAGCACGCCCAGACATTAACAAAGCGCGATAGTCACAGAATTTTGCAAAGCACAAACTGTTCACGATTCACAGAACCCTCTTTTGAGATATACTCTTGCTTTTATAGCCTTAGAGGTCAATCAACGGGTTGATGAGGCTTATCAAAAACTTACCATCAAGTAAACGGTAAAAAATATTTGGAAATCACCTCATTAATTGCCGGTCGCCCGCTCCTTTCAACGATAAAATTTTATTTTTTCCTAGATTTACTATTCCAATGTCTAGTTTTCGCACCTCTTGTGCTCCCAGTGCACCCCTGTGCTCCCAGCGCACCTCCTGCACTTCAAGCACACCCCTATGCTCCCATCGTACCTCTCCGGGCTTCCAGACCTACGATGGACCCCTGTGCTTATTTCACCCCATACAGCTACTCCAGCCATATAGTCATTTGATCCAGTATGGCTTGAGCCAGCTGCCATTGACATATCCTGGTACCATTTCACCGCGCAGGGTAGCTAACTAGAAGGCTCCTCCATCAGTGATTTCCTTTAACATATAAGGACCTAGCCATTACTGACGAAACTTCCCTAGTTTCTTTGCAAACTGGCTATCCTAGAGCAAGACCAATTCTCCCTTTGAAAAGGTCTTTTGCCGAATATGTCTGTCATGCCATGCTTTTTCTCAGGCCTTCTGAACTTGCTGATGGAAGTTAGAAATGAATTGTTCTTCCTCCAAAGCCATAAGTTGTGCTAAATTCTCCTCCATGATATGAGGCTCCACCATGTTCGTAAAGGCTGCGATGCACAGGCTAGGAACAATATACTCGATGGGCATAATGGCCTCCCTTCCATAAACCATCCGAAATGGTGTTTTCCCAGTCAGTTTGTTGCAAGTGGTGCGATAGGCCCAATGGAGTAATGGGATGCGCATGTCCCAGTTGTTGCGATCAGCATTACAGACCTCGGTCAGTGCATGTTCCAGGATTTTATTAAAAGCTTCCATAACTCCATTTTCCTGTGGATGATATTGGTTGATTTTCACATGGTGGATCTAAAATTTTTCAGTCAAGGCCTGTATTGTTTCATTAACAAAATGTGTACCTTTGTCTCTCATCAAGATCTTTGGACAACCAAACCTGGTAAGAATATGTTCGAAGATGAAGTGCACAGCAGTATTGGCAGTGAAATCCTTCATAGCTTGCGCTTTGGCCCATCTAGTTACATAAGCAGTCATCATGATGATATTGCATGCACCTGTCTTCTTTCCTGGTGGGTTTATGGGCCAACAAAATATATGGCCCATTTTTTGAACGCTTGCAGGGCCATCTACAGCTGCAAAGGCATTTCATCTCCACGCGACGGTCTTCCTGTCCTCTGGAAAGTATCGTAGGCTTTGTAATAGTCGTGAGAGTCGCTATGTTGTGTGGGCCATCATAGCCCAGCTCTCAGGATCTTCTGTACCATCACCTTTCCTGCGTAGTGACCTCCTCCTATGCCCCCGTGTGCTTCTGCTAAGATGGCGGGTCTTTCACACTACAAAACGTATCTTCACAGCACCTCATCAGCTCTGAGCTTATATAGGTGGCCCAATATGATGGTAAAGTCCACTGCGTGGGTTACCAATTCCTTCTTCTATTGTATTAAATACTCTGCAGGTGTCATCCCCATAGTTAAGAAGTGAATGATTTCGATGAAGTGTGCATCAACTACCTTAATAGCAAACAACTGCACATCGTGGAGTCCTTGATCTAGGTTGGTTGGTTCCTCACCACTCTCGATGTGGGATAAGTGGTCTAGTCCAGCGTTTGGTTTCTCGGGCTTCACAATGATCTCAAAGTCATATTCTTCAAATAACAATAGCCATCGGAAAATTCTCCCCCCACCAATATAGGCTTATTCGCCAAGTACTTCAAAGCTAAGTGATCGGTGAAATTCTTGAAGTGCCCACCCAATAGGTAATGCTAGTATTTCTACAGGGCTTACACGATGGCTAGCCCTTCGCGATCAGTGGTGGAGTAGTTACACTCCACACTAGAGATCTTTCTACTGGAAAATGCAACTAGATGGTCGATGTCCCCTTCCCCTGACTACGTAAGGACAGCTCCTAGGGAAATCCCTGAAGCGTCGACATGAACATGGAAAACCTTCGCCCAATTAGGAAACATTAGGATAGGTGTAGAGACCATCTTTTCCTTGAGTAACTCAAAGCTTTTCTGACACTCTTCATCCCAAAAGAATGATACATCCTTCTTCAACAATTTTTCTATGGGGGTTGTGATCAGTGCGTACCCTTGAATAAACTTCCTGTAGTAGCTTGTGTGTTGGAGGATAGAGTGCAACCGTTTCTCAGTTGTAGGGACTTCCAGGTTAATGATAACCACCACCTTGGTAGGGTCAACCATCAGGCCTTGCCGACAGACTATGTGGCCTAACAAGATCTCAAACGGTATGCAAAATATGAACTTCTTAATTTTTAGGGAGATCTAGTGCTTTATACAGGCGTCTAACATCATGCGCAGGTTCGAAACGTGGTTCTTTACTAACCAAAATATTGTCCAATCATCAAAATATACCTCCAAGAACTTGTGGATGAATTCCTTGAATACCGCGACCACCAGCAGTGAAAAGAAGGCAGGGGCATTCTTGAGTCCAAACGGCATAACAGTGTACTGGAAGGAACCCCATTCAGTAGCAAACGTAGTTTTGTTGCGATATTTAGGTGTGATCCTGATCTGATGGTAGCCCGAGAACCCATCAGTGAACGAGTATGCTTCTTACCATCCCAAATTATCAATAATTTCATTAGAAAAGGGCATAGGGAAGGGATATGAAGGCAGGCATTATTCAACTTGCGTAGGTCAACACAGATTCTTATTTCTCCCTTAGCCTTTTTCTTTTGGACCACCATAAGGCTTACCCAATCTGACTGCTCTACTGGTTCAATGATACCTGCGGCTAGCATTTTATATATTTCCTCGCTGAATTTCTGCTT
This sequence comes from Pinus albicaulis, assembly GCA_034641835.2. Taxonomy (NCBI): domain Eukaryota; kingdom Viridiplantae; phylum Streptophyta; class Pinopsida; order Pinales; family Pinaceae; genus Pinus; species Pinus albicaulis. Next base: position 1,055,394,420 of record CM076582.1, read on the forward strand.
ATACTTGGGGTTCAATCGATAAGGTTGCTACTTAAGAGGGCGTGCATCTGGTTTTAGAGTGATGCGCATGACCCCTAGGTCCCCTATAATCCCTTTGAGTTATGAGAACTTCGTAGAAAATAGGTCCTGGTATTTTGTGAGGAGTTCCGCGACTCTTCCAATAGTATCATCATCCTAGTAGTCCCCAATTTTAACCAGCTAAGGTTGTTCTTCTGTCCCAATGTTGAATTCTTTTAGCTTAAGAGGCTTGGTCACATCAACAGTTTGCAACGAAGGTCCAATGACTATGAGTTCTCCCTCAGATTCTAGAATATAAATGTTTCGTAAGTCCTCATAAAGTTCTTCCACGGACAGATTGTGGCAGTTAACAATATCCTGCATCTGCGTATCCCAAGCTGGTGCCCCATACAATGTTCGAGGGTGCGATTCATTGAATACCAGGGCATCAATGTCCTGCAAAGCTTCATCCAATGCCTCAGTTCTTCCTATCAACTCGAACGTCCTGAAAAACTCATCCCTCATGGTTTCCTAGTGGCGGGTGCACTTATGTAGCTCCACATCTAAATACCATACGGTGGGGATCAGTCCAAAGGCATGAATAAATAGGTGGATCCATTCATCTGTACTTCTCACAGCATTGATCCATCCACGCCGACAAGTGATCGTGCGGATCTCCTGGGCTAAGGAAAGTCTGTATGCACAGCTGAACTAGGGGTTCGAACCATAGGATCATCATCTCACGAAATTCCTCCCAATCCTAGAAAATTCCCTTATGAGTCTCCCACCACCACATAAGTGTTACACGCATTGCAAGGTTAAGCGCCCACAACCTTCGCTCCCTTGTAAATTTGGCTTCAAATGTTCGTATAAAATCCCTAATACTACGAGAACCATCAAAGTAGGGAAATTCTCCTACCTTTGATGAGATACACTGAAAGCTCTTTTTGATCCTGAGACATCGTAGCGAAAATATGTCATGTAACTGATTCTGCCAATTTTCAACTACCCCATCCGAGTCAGAAAGGCATTCAATGTCTTTTTACCAGTAGAGCACACCATCAGTTGTCCGATTAATCCAATCTTCGTCCCTGGCAGTTAGTTTATAAATGTGATCCATGTCATCTTCTTCGCGCATTGGTTCTGTATACCGTTCTCCTTCCGCAGGATCTAGGGGGACTATCACTCTCGTACCCTCATTCTAAAAAACCATGCTTCTTTTCTTTAAGTTGATGATTCCTCCCATGTCTATTTCCCAATCCACTCCCAAGAGCCCAGGGTAAGGTTCCACATCTTCTACAATTTGAATTACTTCAAAGTCTTTGTGTACCTTAACTCTTGTGATATCTACCATAATCCTTGACAACCTTCCCAATGGTATAATTTTCTACTGGTTATCCATGCACAAATGTATAGTAGACCATTATAGCTTAGGTTCTCCCATCCACTGCCATGTTTTCTTTGGCAGGACATTCACATCTGACCCTAGATCCAGGATGACCTGATCCATCTCATAGTCGCCAATCTACGCAGTAAGTCACATTTCCCGACCAGTGGGTTTCTTATGCTTGTATAATTTGTGAACACCTTTAACTTCTGAGGGAGGATAATTTCTTTCTGCGTAGCTATCTATTAGAGTTTGAATATTTTCTACAGCCTTTTGGTTGTGCAGCAACTTCATACATGCTTGCAGGAATGGTTTAACTTCTTCGTCGGCTCTTAGGTGTGTTGGAGCCTTGGAAGTAGATGCCTCATCCTTGGTAAACTCTTTGCAAGCTTCAATGGAGGTTTCTTTCTCCTTTTGTAGGTCTAAGCTTTCCTTATTGATAGAAACTTTTTAGATAAGGGGTTCATCCGCAACATTCTCCTCAGCTGCTATGGTAACCATGCCACTGTGTGTGATGACATTAATTCTTGGTCCTTCATCGTGTGGTTCCCCCTTAACCCTATGCACATTTTTTGTTGGTGTCATGTAGTAGAGCTACGCGACAATCAACACACCATAACGTTTGTCCACTTGGTCCCATAGCCTCTTTAGGGCGTAATGGGTTGGGCCCCCCAACCTGCATGTAGTTCACCAGCAGAGGACAGTGATCCTTGGTGTGGCTAGAAACCCTGAATCTTATGCACCATATGTCTAGACTAACCTCTTTTCCTCGTTCTTTACATAGATTCTACATCTGGAGGTGCATTTCCTCCACTGTCCCTGGATCTGTCATACCTGAAACTAGGCATCGTCCCTTGGTGTAACCTCCAGTTTCATAGCAGTATCCAAGGCTTTCTCTTGCGTTGCAATCGCCTGCTGCCCCATAGGTCCGCACAGGTGAGGAAAAAGCATAGCGATGAACCATTTCTTGTGCCACCTATTATCATACTGAAATTACCCATCTCTTATAACCTTCTTTAGCTGCTAATCAACTTCCCATACTGATTCAATGGGTCCTTTTTTAAAGTCTTTCAAGTTGAACACTAATTGTGAGTAGGGCTTAGGCTTCTAGAACTTTTGTTTTAAATCATCCTTAATTTCTTTTATTGATGGATCCACATGTTAGCCTACGTACCCCATGAACCAGTCCAGGACCCTCCCTTCAAAATCTAAGGACAACTGCACCCTCTTTGCAACATCACTAGCCACATTATTTGCAATCCATACTAATTTTTCTATGAACCAAAATCGGTTGATATCTTCATCTCCTACACCCTTGAAGGTGGGTAGCTTCATGTGTGCTGCCATATCATCTTCTGGTGGTGGCAGAGGTGTGGGTGAGTTATTTCCTTTATGCTGATTTGACAACGGTGTAGTTGGAGGGATACTTCCTACATGCATAGTCGATTCTCTCACTGGGTTGTAGATGGATCTATCCCCTTCCTAATTGACCCTGTAGTACTTACCACTTCTTGTTGTATTCTCACCCTGATCAGAGGTCATTCATTTGGTGTGGCTGCACAAAATGCCTTTTTTCGCACAACAATATTTTAATTAGCAGCGGCAGCATTCGTAAGAACTTACCTCAGAATCCCTTGAAGAACATTTGCTCTGCTTTAGAGTAAGATATGAACTGATCGACTGTGAATTCTGTTAAAAGTCCTCCTAGAACATTATCCACCCAGTGATCCATAGTCTGGGTAATTGTGTTGTCCTCTTTTTCCAATTGTTGAATAAATTCTGGAGTCCACTACGTGACTTGCTTGTCCTTCCAACACGTCTAGAATTCTGCAAGGCTTGCTATCCACTCCTGAAGCTCGTGTGAAAATGTTACAAAGAAAATTTCACAGACTTCAGTGAAGATGTATCTATTATTCCACTTCTCAATGGTCATCTTTGTGCTATGATTCTCCTTTACAGAAAACTCCTGAATCTATCTTTCAAACCAGTCTTCGAGCTCTAATTTCTCAAGTCTCCAATGTTCTCTTGGCATCACCTGATCTCTCTCTCAAAATTCTCCCAGTCCTGGCAATAGAAGCATTTTTTGGCTTGAGGGGTCCTGACCCGGGTTCAGAGGTTAATGTTTTCCAACAAACCCCTATACTGCTGGCCCTTTCGGCAATGACCTACTTTTGTAGGCCGAGGTCTCATCCGAAGTAGTATGGGAGGGTGTTGGAACCAAGTTTCTACACCCTGGGAGAGAGTACGTAATTAAGGTTGATCAGAGTTTTAATTATCAAGTTCACAAAGAAAAATTCTATTCACTGGATTTTAACAGTATAATTAGAAATTAACCATAACAGGGCTATTACCATTCACAGATCTGATCAGTACCTTCGCATCCACGTGCGTATCATCAATTATTACCACGGAACATCATAAACACAAACAATTCACAGATCACAAATACATTCGCAGCTTAAATCAGTAACACAGATGAATTCAGTAATAAATACGATTGATCCAGAGAACAGAAATATACTTCAATATATTCTGCATTCATTAGTATCCAAAAACCCACTTACAACCCAAAACATAGCCTGTGCACACAGCCAGCAGGGTCCACACACATCAGGACTGAGGATCTCTGTGCACACAACCAGCAGGAGTCCTTACCCAAAACAACCCAAACCAGATCTTAACAATTCGCTCGTAGCACCAATCTCATTACTTATTTTCTTACTGGACCCAATTATCTATCTACTTATAATATCATAGCCCTCGCTATCCTATGGTCCGCAAACTGTGGTTTGTGGACCCTAGAACTACCCTTTAACCCATTACAACATATTAGGGGATTTGACCCACCCCAAAACCCCTACGAAGGACTTACTTTAACAAAATTGTACCAAAAATGCAGGTTAGGGAACACTGTTCCAAAAATGACAAACCAACCTCTAAAATCTCAGACAGCTCGCAGCTCCAAAATATGTGTGAAACTTAGTAGGCAAGGACTGTGCAGCACCTGCGCAACGCCTGTGCAACACACTTTGTTTTTGGTATATCTCCCAAACCGAAACATTTTTTTGGGTATATCTTCCTTTATTCATTATATAGGAAAAATATCAGTGTAATAGGAAGTTGCATACAAAACATGTTCCATCCATGGAGAGGATCAACACAAACTGGAAAAGTATAAAAATCATGGATGTTTATAGCCTTTTAAAAAATGATAAAAGGAAAATTTCCTAAGATAATTGCTTTCATCCAAAAGAAAAACATATTTGAAACAGTGTGTATCTTCAAACCTCATCCATCCTCAGTAAAGAAAATAGAAACAATCAAAAATCATAAAGGCTACTAGTGAACTAACAGTGTTGCACAGCAACTGGGTAGAACAAAGTCATCTTTCTTTTATGGCTGAAACTTGTTTAATGAAAGACTGGTTGAGATGACATCCTGATGTGTGACAAACCAACCTCTAAAATCTCTTACAGCTGTTAGCTCCAAAACATGTGTGAAACTCAATAGGAAAGGACTGTGCAACACCTACGCAACACACTTTGTTTTGGGTATATCTCCCAAACCGTAACATATTTTTTTTGGGTATATCTCCCTCTATTCATTATATAGGAAAAATATCATAGTGTAATAAGTAGTTGCATACAAAACATGTTCGATCCAAGGAGGGGATCAACAAAAAATGGAAAAGTATAAACATAATGGTTGTTCACATCCTTTTAAAAAATGATAACACAAAATTTTCCTAGGATATTTTCCTTCATCCAAAAGAAAAACATATTTGAAATAGACAATATCTTCAAACATCATACATCCTCAGTAAAGAGAATCAAAATGACAAAAGATCATAAAAGCTGCCACCGAACTGACAATGTTGCACAACAACTAAGTAGCACAAATCCATCTTTCGTTTATGGATGACACTTGTTTGATTGAATATGGGTTGAGATGGCATCTTTATGTAGACAAACCAACCTCTAAAATCTCTGATAGCTAGCAGCTCCAAAACATGCGTGAAACTCAGTAGGCAAGGATTGTGCAACACACTTTGTTTTGGGTCTATCTCCCAAACTGTAACATATTTTTTTTGTATATCTCCCTTTATTCATTATATAGAAAAAATATCATAGCATAATAGGCAGTTGCATACAAAACATGTTCAATCTAGCTGATGCAAATGTACCTCTTCTCGGTTCTTGTGGCCCCAAAGTCAATCATCAAGAAAATAAGGGAAATTTAGAGAAACTTCCTCTAGGGTAGTACTGAGAGTAACAGAGATGGGTATTGGTTGACTGGAAAAAGGTTTGCCTCCCAAAGGAAGCAAGCGGTCTGGGGCTCAGAGACCTAGAAGTTAGTAATCAGGTACTGGACTAGTAAATATGACGTAGGTTGGAATAGATAGAACCTGATTCCATTCAATGAGGAATCCCCAACATGAATAATCTGGAAGGCGGATAATGCCAACCGTAACATAGTTAAATAACATAGCTTCTTTTTATCTGATTCTCCCCTGTCAATATTTTCTTGTGAATTAGAACCCAGAAGAAGAAATTAATTTTGGGGAGACCAAAGGAGTCCCAAACCTGCTTCTAAAAGATCGCAGGTTGATTCGTCTCGCACTGTGTTTGAAGATACATAAATCCTTGCACAACAGTGTAGGTTTCGATGTTTCCCCAACACCAATGATATGAATTTTGCTTGCGAATCGGAGCTGATTCAGTTAAATTAACTCTGAGAATGTTCTGTTGGGATTGCAGATGCTGAGGGACTCTAGGAAAGGCCGAGGATTTCCCATTACCTGTCTCATCCCAAACATAAATGTCTTCAATTCTGAGAACTCCATGCTGAGAAAGCCACTCGCAAATCTCTTTTAGATCTTCAAAATTAGCAAGAGGTGGGTGTCCCATTATACTATCTTTCCACAACAATATTTTCCTTCCATTACCAGGAATACGATAGAGATGGTTTTGAAAAAAATATATTCATCTTCGGTAGGGATTCCAGATCAACGATCCTTTTGGAACATTATTGGCCTGCAAATTTCTCAAAGGGACAACTTTGGCATACTTCTTTCTTATAATTTGACTGACCGGGTGTTTTGGATTCATGTATATCTTCTACAGAATTTTGCAACCCAAGGAAATGTTTGCATGGGTGGGATCTCTGATCTAAATTCCACCTTCCAAAATTGGGCATTTAACCATTTCCCAATTAACTAAATGGAAATTTTGTTGGTTACCTTTACCTCGATGCCAAATAAATTTGTGGATTAACTTTAAAAATTGCTCGGTGATAGACTTTGGGGTGAGCAGAAAGGAATCCTGATAAATAGGAAAGGCAGAGAGCATCGATTTTATGAGGACTAATTTCCCTCCGTTTGTGAGCCAATGACGTCCCCAAGAGGCGATTTTCGACTTGATTTTGTAGATAACATCGACCCACAATGAAAATTTGTTTACTCCAAGAGTTAGAGTAATACTTTCCAAGATATTTAATTTTGTCCCAATAGGCATAACCAACAAAACACAATTGATGCACAATTTTGTGTATGGCTTGTTGCTCAAGAATCCACCCATACACTGCACTCTTCCTGTCATTCATGAGAGCACCAAAGACGTTGTAAAAGCTATGGAGGATTAATTTATAGAATTTGTGATCCTTATGGAGGATTAATTTATAGACATTTGCGATCCTAAATTTAAAGTCAAGATTGGTCTTGGTCATGGCAGAAATAATTTTGCTAAACTATCCTGCCTAATAGCTTTTTTACAATTTTCCAGCTCAAAAAATAGCATCAAACTACAGATCTTTGGCGACACCAAAAGTATCATTGATTGGTTCAAACTTCTATCAACATGTCACGCGCACACACTACATAATATTTTGGATGATGTCCTACTACTCAAAACCCATTTTGATCTCATCTCATGTCGACATATTTACGGGGATAGGAATGTGGTTTTTGATCTCCTATCCAAGGAGGCAGCGCACCTATTCAGATACCAATGGAGATACAAGAGAAAAATGAGCACATATTATCAGTATTTCCACCGAACCTTTGAACCAAATAAAAGGGCCAGTTGATACACAGTACATCAACAACAATAAATTCTAGTTTATTTTGGCTACTTATTCATATGTTTTATTACAGACTGTTATGTACATATATATCGCTGCTATTTTTAGTGCCACCAACATTCAAAACTATCTATCATGGATTATATTTCAGATGTATTTATTTCTTTTTATCTCATTATAGCTCCCTAGCTGATATGAATATGCTAAATTTCATATACAACATGTAACTTTTATTTACATATAATAGAAGTTATGATTTTTTCTGTGGAAAAAAAAAATCTTGCCTCATAAACTTCTTCACTTTCCCCATATATCCAATTCTATTGGGAGTTCAAGGAAAACCATCTGAAATAGATAAAGTATGTTTATTCATGTTACTTCTATTAAACTCCACCAAGGATGATGAGGATTTTTCTTCAATTCTAATAGGATGTTGACAATGCGTATTGCTACTAGAGACATATGCAAGAATGACAAAACCTAACGAATCAGAAAGATTTAAATTACTACGCAGATTTTTCTTTACCTTCACTTAAGGTGAAAAATAATTCTAAAGGATATCCTGAAGGGAAAAATCATCATCTACAACAGGAATATCTCATGTCAAAGTTTTGACAACAAATCCTAGACAAGGATCTCGCCAGAAATCTCCAAAAGGTGATACAATTGGTGAGTCTTCCATTTTTTTTGTTCAAATCAATTTCTCCTTCAATGCTTTATTTTTTTGGTCCTTCAGAAGCACAAAATTTGCAAAAAAAATAGTTCTCAATTTTTCTTCACCACCTGCAAGTAAAAGTATTCAACATGGCAAGCGGCAAAAACTAAAACTGTTGAAAGGAATTAAACAATACATAAGAAAAAAAGAAACAAAAATAATGTTGCTACTAGTGAAATTCCTCACTAAAAATCTTTAAGGGTATCAGTACAAGAAGCTTTAACTATTAAAAGGATTTTAATAGATGTCTGCAAAAATTAACATGTACATAAGTAAATGTTATGCAAGGCTATCATGCTATGTGAGAAATGAAATGGCAGATAAAAGGATTTTGAGATCAAAGTACTATTTACATGTGTTTGCATTGGCATCGAAGTCAAAAATCATCTCCCCTTCCTTCATGATCCGTTCATCTTGTCTTCATCTATAAGAGGTACCCAGGATCCTTCTGAACTATTCATAACCCATCTAACCTTTGTAGGTATCTTACTAGAATGCACTCATATTGTATTTTACAGTTCACTGAAGTTTTGTGAGGACAATGATGAAATGGATATATTTGAATTTCCGGCATCTTCATGCCCAGAATGAAATGCCAAGGCAGTAAGCTTGAGCCAAACACATGTGAATTATTATATTGCCTAACTCGAAGGAAAACAAAAATCTGCTCATAATTAATTACTTGAAAATTACAGTGCTTTCGTTCTCTGTTTAAATTTTACCGTCAAGGTTTTCATTCTTCTGCTTTGAACTAGCCCCTCTGATATATATAGTTACCAATAAATTAAACAAGTATTTCTTAGATCAAAATATATGTTCTGACATAGGATCAAAAAGTACTACACGACCCACTAAAGCAATATTGTCAATAATGAAACCATATAAAACTTGAACTCACCTAGATTATTGAAATTCCGTTTCCTATTTTGAACCTACTATGATAACCAATGTTCAGTTTCCCAGTTTTGAATAACTCAACCCTCCTCACTAAGTCCCTTTCTCATTAATTTCTCAGACTAGGAATGAAAGCACTCTGTGGTATTTCAATTTGTGATAAAACTCAATCAGTTGTAGGAATTTTACCACCCACTAGAAACTTTACATTGGCATAGATTAATCTTAATATGAATTTGTTAAGCACTAAGAGAAATTGAAAAACATCATGTTTAAACTTCTTGAAGCTTAATAGGTCCAGTGTTAAGATAGATCTATGTTTTTCTTATTTATTTTATTTGGAAAACTTCCTTGGGGAAACCTTTTAGGCACCTCCTTACATTGTGGGAGTGGTACCTGGGATAAATTCTGTTGGTTTATAATATGTACTATTAACCTAGAGGACTCTACTAGACTTGTACCCATGACCTTTCACTGATCTCTGCGTTGAAACTAATTGGTTCAAACTGATCTAGCTAACCCACTAAAGCTAAGTTGATCTATAATTGTATATATTATATATCACCAAAATTCAATTAGTTATCATAGGGGTTTATCTCTCCTGTCATAAAGCAAATTTTATTTGATGTTGGACTTTGTTTAGGCATTACACACATATAAAGTAATGAATATATCCCCCATCAGGGCTGTAGCTCACCATGCTTCTCTCGGTGCAACAATCCAGTTCTCTTTTCCCATTCCAAATAGTGTTCGTGGGGCATAAAATAAGCCTAAAGCATTCTCAATCATAAATAAAATCCTAATGGCTGTGCTGTGATGATAAAAAAAATTCCAACGTTGGTAGTAGGCATAGAACTCTATGGAGAGAATGTGGGTACCTAATGAGTATAGACACTATGTATCAGCATTTGTATATATTGAGATTCAAAAATAGCTTATAAATTGAATGATAAAAATAAGTTTAACTCACCCTGTTTTTATTGTCTGCCATCAAATATTAAAGTCTAAGGAGAATTAGCAATATCACTTACGGTTACCACTTTAAACTTTTCCAAGATTTGAAACCAACACCCTTCAAAATCCTTGTTGTGTCGGTATTTCCTGCGGTCGAAATTGACGGTGAAGAGAAAATGAAAATCGCATAGCCCAAAGAAATAGTGGCACTTTATCACCCTCAGAGAGGCTAGAAGTTACCGCGATGTCAGAGCGAAGTGGAATGGATGAAGTCTCACATGTCCCCACACAATTATATTAAGAAAGATGGAGGGTGCCCTCACATAGGCCAAACAATTAATCCATCGCGTCAACCAATAACGAGCACGGTGTTTTGGTTGTTGCATTCGCTGCAACCCGAGCTCTCTATAGAACGTAGAGAGTGGAAGACAACTTTGGATCACCTCTTTCTAGAGCTTCTAGGTGACATTCAAATTCGTGCCCATACCCAGCGAATTGTTTCCACTACAACGCCTGAGGCAAAGCCGGTCCTCCTCCAACCTATCCTAATAGAGCTCAACATTATAAAAAAAAAGGGCTTTTACAAACTCCTCCCGTAGACTTAAATATGGTTAAGTGCTGCCAAAATCTAGTCGGGCAAAAACTAATTTTTTTTTATGTATTTGTTTTTTTTTTTTGGATTTAGTTAAAAGTTGCTTGGCGGGAATTTAATTTTTATTTAGATTTTCAATAATTAATCTATTTTTTATATTTAAAAAATAATAAATAATAAATAATAAATAATCCAACTTAATCATGTTGTATCTTTACAAAATTACCATGTTTTGTGATCTGAAAAATTTTGATAATCCAAAATTAAAATGATATTTGGAATACTAAGGGTTTTTCGGAAGGAAATTAAAAACCAATATCGACAAAAGTCACGAGAAATTTCAAAATAGACTACATGAATCCATAGATCCTTGGATATTCTTTGAGGATTCTAGCAAATGAACCCAAGTAAACCAATGCATAAGTTTAGTGCATTGCTATTATTCCTAGATAATTATTTTCACTTTCACTCGTGATTTCTTCAATTTTTACTGCATTGTTATTAATTCATTATTTGTTTCATTTTCTCAGGTTCGATATGAATGATTTAACCTCTTTTATGGTATCTTTCATGGAAATACGGAGGTAAAATATATGTGTTTAAAATGAAATGATGTCTTTTCCTCTTCAAATTTATCTACCCTCAATCTATTTCATTTTACATTTATTATTTATATATATTTTTAAAACTTATAAACAATACATTATTGCGAAGGGCATGGCCCTTTAGTTTTTGAAATATTAGGCCCCTTATCTATGTTCTATCACCATTTACAGGTATTAAGAGCTCATGGAAACTATCTGCACATTGAGTTGTGCCATTGATGGCTCCAATCCTTGCAAGCATTTTGTGGGAGCCTCCCATCATGGGGTGGGAGTGTGACACCCACTAGCTCCTTTTTCCTCTTTAATTTCATCCTTAGAAATGGAAAACACCTTATAAGATTGAAATCTCCCTTTTTTCTCTTTCATTTCATCCTTATCAATGGAAACCACCTTATAATATTGAATAAAGAAGATTGAAATATTCCTATTAAGGAATCTAGAATGTTGTGGGTGCCTCCCATCATGGGGTGGGAGTGCAGTGCTCACTAGCTCCTTTTTCCTCTTTCATTTCATCCTTATAAAACACCTTATAAGATTGAAATCACCTTTTTTCTCTTTCATTTCAACCTTATCAATGGAAACCACCTTATAAGATTGAATAAAGAAGATTGAAATATTCCTATTAAGGAATCTAGAATGCGCGTAGGCAAGACTATAAAATGAACATAAAAGTAAGATAAGATTCATGGTTCTTTCCAGGGATTGTGTGAAGCTATTTTTAGCATCAAAGCTCTTTGGGATAATTTAATTCCCCCATAAGTGGTTCCATCAACAACCCCTTCCCACGAGGTTTGAACATGAGACCAATTGGGGGCTAAAATCCACTCAAACCAATTGATCTACGCCTCATGTGTATGATAAAAGTTTACAAGAAAGGGTTGTCATACGACATATTGGTGTTTGTCTGGACAACAACCTTAAAAATAAATTATTATTATTATTATTATTATTATCTTTAACTTTGAAAAACAAGTTTCCAAATATAGAAATGCAAAAATTATCTAATACCTGATAGACAAAATTGAAAGATAGGTGGAAAGCAACTAATCACTACATCATAAAACAATTAAACAAATCAATCCTTTCTTTATATTTGATAGGGAAAAACCACATAACTCATCAAAGTACAACACTCGAAACTCCATCAAATTGAACAATTAAAAAATAAGAAACTAATCAACCCTTTATTTTTTTGACACTTACAAAAAGAAATATTAATTTAGCAAAACTCATGAGTTTAGAAGATTTTACCTAGTTACTTTAACTCCAAGAAAAAACACTTAGTGATCCTAAAAAAAATGCAATAACTATAGCATAGGAAGAAATTGTAATGTGAATATATATAACAACAAACATATGATGACGATCCTTTCTCTACAAATATAACAAAAAATAAAGGATATTCCATAGTGTTTGTCACCATATTGATAATACAAATATAATTTGATTACAAATAAATACATAGATATGATATTTTGTTTAAATGGATGTTAATGTAGGGACTCTTTTAATCACAATTTTAATTACAAGGTAATTTTTATAGGTTGGACCCATTTAACATTATTTATCCTCTCCAAATTATCAAATATCATGTGTCCACCAAAAGTTTGTTACAATGATTATCACATATATTTCAAGATTTTTAAAACAACAACAACGATATATTTCATGCTTCCCGGGCATATCAATGGTAGTTTACAGGATCGAGGAGATGGTGCTTATGGATGACACTTCTTCCATGACATTTCATCCCCTCATTTAATTACGACAAATACTAGATACATATTGTTATTTTATGCAAAATATTCATGAAAACATTTATTAACATGCAAATAAAGAAAAATTGCTACCTCAGACAAACATATGCATCTGCCACGACTGTTGGAAAATAAATCATTTTGGAAGTCTTATGCTTCATCACCACTAGGGTATGCTCGATGCCCTCACTGTGAAGGGAGTCTGTTGGAATGAAGTTGGAAATATATGCCCTGAGTCTGTGTCTCCATGCACACTATAATGAATCACACATGATTTGGACACAAACAAATCACTGTACATTTCAGTAATGTGTAATTATTGTCAATGCGAATCCAAAATACTATTACTGTAAATTAATTTTATCAAGGGGAGGAGGTTAAGTGCTCATGGATGCATGAATCTTAAGCCATTAACCCTATCATGTGCTTTCATTTCCATATTTCCTCAAATTTTATCCATCATGCCCAAAAGGAAATGTCAAATGAAATTTCCTCATATCCTTTCTCTCACAATATTTATATAAAAAGGAAAAATAAGAGCAGGGGTTGAATAACGTACACCAGGAAAGAAGACTGAAGTTAAATTATTATCTTTGGATGCTCCTCAGAAGTATCATTTTTTTAACTATATTTCTTAGATGCAAGGCCTTGCAATGGTTGGGTCAATGAATTACATGGTGTCCTAAAACAAGAAAGATCGGGAGGAAGGGTGAAGGAGAACATTTCCTTGAAGGGGAAATAACCACTTATTTTATCAACAAAATTTTATGTACTCCTTTTCATTGAATATGTGGAGAAATCTAGGAATGTTGGAAGGCCCGGAGATGTAGCTGAGGAGGGGTGAACTCTGTCACAAAATCCTTTGTTGTTTCTCTTCATGAATGCATGTATGAGTTACGTGATAAAATTTTTCTTATGTTTAAGTTCACACTACATGATAAAATAGGAAAATATGCAACTTACAAGGCAAGTATTCAAAATTAGAGGACGCTTTGAAATTTGAGATCAAGAATCTTACAACGATAATCAGAGGAATTCGTAACAACTGTCTCATTTTCTTTATCAACTTTTAGAATGATAATGTTGGGATTGGAATTGAGTTGAATAAGGGCTATAAATTATTCTTTGGTAAGGTTAGGTTTGGGGAGCTTGGAGCTTCGAAGAATGCATCCACATTATTTTTCAACGAAAATTTTGATAAGGAACTAGAAATCTCCCTAGATATATGAAACAAATCGCAAGGCACATATATCAGGAACTAATAGTTTAGCCTAGGACCGAGGCATCGAGAGACCACCGAAACTGGAGTGGAGATTCTAGACTCCAATGGGACACCTATCCTTCCAGCCTTACTATGACGGGACATGTCTCCAGGGACATGAACTCGGGTGGATGGGATGGAAAATGACCATCCCTACCATTCGAGATAAGAACTTGTTGACTAAATGCCCACATTATTACTGAAGCTCTTTCCCAACATGGGAGGGAAGGTGGTGGGAGATGGATTCAATGGAACAAATAATATCCATAGGGAATGGTTCAGAGAACAAGAGAAAAATTGAATTTTTTTTCTAAAAGGTTTAAGGAAGGACCATTAAGCTCGACAATGGAAATGTTTACGAGTTTAACATTAAGAGAGGGAAGAGGATGACAAAAGCCTAAAAGGTCTGAAAGGGGGGTAGGAGAGGATGTGGAAGAATTCTTATTACCACAAGGATTAATGTTTGGATTATTATTACCATAAGAATTAATGCTATAATTAAATATCAATGAAGAATTGAGGTTAGAATAGGGATGAGGTATGTAACTAAGAGGAAGAGGATCAGATTCAAGGGAAATTAAGGAGAACACTATTGAAATTAGTTTTAAAATTAGAATTAGAAAATAGACATGAATTAGAATTAGTATTAAAAATAATATCAACTTTGAGATTATATTTGAAATAAAAATGCTATGATTAAAGTATGATTAGAATAATTATTAAAATTATTAAAAATAGGGATAGAAGTACCATTAAAATAGTTAGAATAAACTTTAAAATTGGGATTCAAAATGCCATTAATTTTTTTTTTGAAATATAAACTCAAACAGATTTTAGAATAATTATTAATATTTAATTTAAAATTAAAACCTATTTTTTAGATAGAGCAAGCGGTTGAGCTGCCAGGGATGCCGACATTAGCGACAAAAACAGATTGATTAGATTGATTTGAAGGAAGAGAAGGAAAATAACGGGAAATAAGAGGAAGTATATCAATGGAGGGAGGGAAAGAAGCAATTGGTTCAAAGTAAGGATCAATGCAGGTTGAACAGGGCTGGACAAAAACAAAGAATAATTAGTTTTGGAAGGGGATGGCGAAGTTGAAGGAAGGGCCGAAGCGAAGTTTGAGGCAATAGAATGTCGGCGTGAGGGTTAAAATATCTCAGTGTCTGTGGCCCTCTCGGTCATTTCCATTCGGTAGTGCATGTGTAATTTTCAATTCATGTCGGCATTCGGTGCACATCATCATTAACAATTTCTTGCGTCTGGTTGCGTTTGTACTTCTATGTCGATGAGTTTTTCAAACTGTCTCTTTTCCACACCTTCAGTTTCACATGTGTCACTTTCATGTTTTCGATTGTCTCTTCTGCTTTCTTTTACTTTAATTAATGTCTTTTTCATGTTATATTCGCTCTAGCATGTGTTGATTTCATCATCGTTCACATAATCGCAAGTGTCGTTCGCACTTTTCTCTTTATATAGAAAATGTCGTCTTTTTCCATGATAAGCATCGCTTATCATGTAAAGTGGAGTTTGGATGGTTTCAAAGGGTAAATTTGGTGTTGATGAGTTCCTCTAGTCACATAGACATGCTTTACACTCATTCCCAAATTTTTATGCACTATCGCAAAAGTGTCATAATTGTCGTCGCAAAGTGTATATTTAGTGTCTCACTTGGGGAAAGTCATTGCAATGTTGTCACATTGAGGGAAGAATGTTGTTCATGTATTCTAAGTGATCAATGTTGTGTCTTAAACTTTTATAAGTGTGTGATCATGCCCAAGTTTTTTCCTTGTTCACTTTGGTCTCATTGATTCCACTCAACCTTGCCGAAATGTGCATTGTGTAGTCTCAGCCCTCAAGCCCCGACCTTATGTCTTTAAATTGTGCATTGTGTAGTTATAATGCCCAAATTTAACCCTTGAGCTCCAAAACTATGCAATTTCTTCCTCCCAGTCAACCTTAATTGCGCATTACGCAGTGCCAAGCCTGAAGCTTCTAGCCTGACACCTTGAGCTGCACAATTTGTTGAAGTCCAACAAGAAATTGCAGCACCTACACAAGTGTGAGACCAAGAGTTCCAAGAAGCACCTATAGTATTATGGTAGCACAAATCTTAGCAGCACCACACTGGTGTGGGTTATATTTGGTTCATGTCTATTTTAGTTATCCCTTAATTAATATGGACAATAAAATGTAATCTAATCTCAAAATCACTTGTAATGGTTAACTGATTGTGATAAAATCAGTTAGCTCATGAATTTCGAGTTGAGGGTAGTTGTTGAGGAATGTAGAGTAATTCTAGTTGTAACTGAGTTTGAAGTGCAGTGGTGCATTAGTTAATTCACGTGTAATCAATTTAACTTAGTTAAGTGAGTTAAAGTCAGTTGTGATAGTTGTAACTGTTTGTTGCACTAGTGAGATATCAAGTGAATTAAATATTATTTAATTCACAATTAGTAATCTACCATGCAACTGATTATTTTCTATTATTAGTTGCATGCATGTCAGTTCCAGTGGAGACCCAGTTGAGATCTAGGTGAAAGGGATGTTGACTATCAGTTGTAGAATTATTGGGTTGAACCCATGCAACCAAACACCCATTGGATTTACCATGATCCTTGCATAGTCAAGGAAGGCAAAAATTCATAAAGAATAGGGATTTCATTCCACATGAATTGTGCAATAAAGGCAGGTTGTTTAGAGGCTAAGAATTGGCTAAGTGTTGGTCAGTGTTGTCCAGGATAGTGTGAGACAATTAGCTAAGTACAGGAGGATCTTGTGAGGAGAGTTGTATTGTAATTGTTTCATGTATCCATGCTAAATATACAATAGAATATAGTGGGGTTTTTTAATATTTCCCTAGGCACTTACCCGTGTTGTGGCTTGATTTCCTGATTCTTCGTTTCATGTGATTGGCGATTATGTTTAATTTTTGCAATTGATTTGTAGAAGTGATTCAGTATCTAGCTTTAGTACATTGTTAGATCAGATTGAATACATGATATACATATTGTTTGTATAATTTATACAATTGCGCAATCCATTGTGATTTTCCTTCTCTCCGCACTGTGCTTTGGGAAATCTCCAAGCCTCAAGCTTGAGCCCTTGAACCCTCAACCGTGCAATCTCCCACTATTCTCCTTCTAGAATTTCACATTGGGACACCTGCACTGTAAGCGCCTCCAACTGTGTCCCTTGGAGCCTTTGAGCTCCTCAACTGCACAATCACCTAGCTAGGCCTCTCAAAACTGTGCATTGGGCAACCTCAAGGCTCAAGCCTCAAGCTTGACGACCTGAATCCCTCAATTGCACAGTTCATTGAGTCTATCATTCGAGAACTTCGCATTGGGAAAACTCAAGCCTCAAGCCCCAATCGTGAGCTCTTATCCTTTGACCCTAGCCATCCTGAACTGCGCATTACGCAATCTCGAGCTTCAATACAAAACCTTGACCTCTGGAACTGCGTAATCCTAAGTTAGTCACCAGTTCCAGCCCTAACAAGTGATTTCATGAAACATGTTAGATTATGGGTTTTTTAGACTGATGTCAGATTGTCGTGAATGGTTTTCAGTTGTAGGTACTCTATATCATTATGATAGGATGATGATGGATGAAAAGGTGAGGGAAAAAATTGAATTGAGAAGAATGCTATAAATGGTCGAAGAGGAGAAGAGGCATATTTGCCTTCAATTGCAACATGTGCTTGAGGAACAAGTTGCTGAAAGTTCCACTCTAGTGACAACAAAAGAAACATCAAAACTAAAGCCAATATGTGGGCATGGTTCAAATAGTTGTTATGTACCATATGAGGAAAATGATGCATGTGCATTTTGTAAGCATCTCCAAGGTTCTCATCATATGTCAGTTGGTAAAAGTGGATGGCTAAAGTCATCTACAATGTCGTCATCATCATCAGAAGTTGAAAAGATGAATGACAAGTTCAAGGAGGTAATAAGAATTTCAAGTAAAATTCCTTACGTTTATGTTCATAACACCTCTTTTGTAGCATTTGAGCAACATAACAAAGGCATTGGTATGAAGATGTTATCTAAAATGGGTTATGAAGGAGGAGGTGTCAACATCAATGGCCTCAAGGATAATGTTGTTGTTGGAATTCATGGTTTATGAAATTGTTGATTATTGTCAGAGAACTTCCTTCTTTCCTAACTTCTTCCCTTTTCACAAATCGTCGGACTGCCATCTTGTGACATAAGGAATTGAGTGCTATTGGGAATTGCACCTTGGTCATGGATTGATAGGAGAGAGTGG
Source organism: Pinus albicaulis (assembly GCA_034641835.2). Taxonomy (NCBI): domain Eukaryota; kingdom Viridiplantae; phylum Streptophyta; class Pinopsida; order Pinales; family Pinaceae; genus Pinus; species Pinus albicaulis. Next base: position 1,055,412,932 of record CM076582.1, read on the forward strand.
CATTATAAAATTCAATATGCTTTTCTAAACCTCAACGATGCTATGAATGAGGATCTTATTTTGCTAATTTTCTAGAGATCCTTAATTTGTTGGAAGGCATGTGGCTACTATCCTTGTCTAGTAGCAACTTGCACTTCTCTACCTTTTTTTCCATTGAAAGAGTAATTTGCAAGAAATTGATCATTCGATGGATGAAACATAGCACAAGTTGTTGGGTTAGCCACCTTAGCCCCTCTCTTGATTGTTCCTTGCAAATCCCCTTTGAGGTTTAAAAGACTGCTATTTTTTTGAGCCCATCCTCTTCTATGATGTGTGGAAATTGCAAAATTCTATTTTTTAATTGTGTAACATTGATGACTTATGTCTTCACCATGAAAGTGTGGAACATTACTATTCTTCTTCTCCATTTTCTAAAGCATCCATTACGAGTGTTCAACTTTTACACTTTGTATTTTTATTGCTTTCATTCGCACCATTTAGAGTAATTGCTAGTTATTGTTTTAGCAAAAATAAACATTGTCCAATAAGGAGAGGAAGTTTCATGGAGTGCATTATGTGGCTTTACATTATACACACATTAAGATGGCTCTTTTTTTTTGTTTTTGTAACTAGGTTGAGCCTAGGTCAGGGCCAACCTGTTTATTGGATGGAAGAACAGTCTACCCACAATGGGATGCTATCACCAGGATTGTGCGAAGCACGATTGAGCATGGACGCCCCTTGGGATAGTTTAATTTCCCCAAAAGTGGTTTCCATCCTTAACCCATCCCCATGAGGTTTGAACCTAAGACCTGGTGGGGACTAAACCCCACTGAAACTAGCTAGTTTACACCTCATGGGTCAAACATAGATGAGATTGCTTGTAGGGAGAAATGTCATTCCTGTGTAATCTTGTCATGTGACATTTTGCACTCAATTCCTTGTGACAACTATCGAGCACACTGTGACAAAACTATAACCATATTCCTACCATTATTTGACAGGCAAAGTAATATACATAGTAGGGCATGACCCACTAGGGAAGTTGGCTTGCTAATCCTCCTCTACTCCTTTGGATTCTAATAAGTTTTAGGACCAATCCCATTATTCTAATAAGTTTTAGGATCAATCCCATTTAAATTCTTCTATGATCTTTAACATGTAGGTGGTCTTAAATTCGATACACATAGTAAGGCATGGCCCACTAAGGGAGTTGTGTTGCTAATACTCCTATACTCCTTTGGATTTTAATAAGTTTTAGGATCAATCCCATTTAGGTGGTCTTAAATTCATCAGAGTTAAAATTGCGTCGTATGATTTAAATCAAATAAACATTTATTAATGAAATTTAAACCGTCATTGGTTAACCATCTCCCAATTTCTTTCCAACAACTGAACCATGACAAAAAATAATTGAACCATCACATAAAAACTTTTGTTATGGATAATTTCCACATGCATACTTGGAATAAAGAGCGAGGGAGAAAGAAAAAGTACAATATAGAAGAGTTTAATCTAACTCATGATCATTAACAAAAAGAAAACATAGGGGTCAATATTTCTTGGAGAGCCAAAATTCTTATTGCTCAGTTAAAGACTAATTCTCATAAACTCTGTTGTGAAACAGGGCACTGGAAAAGGCCAAAAGAAATGTGGGAAGAAAAAGTATGTATTTTTTACTCTTCTGGAGAAGTGGAAACATAAAAAACATCTCATTTTAGAATGCAAGGCCTTCAAAGACAACACAGAAAGTTATGTAGATACTATGACAACTAGCTCTTGGGATAATTTATTCCATGAGGGGTTTTTCAAGAAGTTAGGAGCATTTATTGTGAGGTTTCACAAGAAAAGGGCTGAATAGAATAATAAAGAAATTTGTCCCATAAGTTATCTTTAACCTCTTTAACATAAAATTATAAACTATCTTTAACCTCTTTAATGTTAAAATAATTTCTTTATTTCTTTCTAATTTACAACATTTTTACTCTCCCTCGTCATTAACAACCAACCCAATTTCTCTTTAAACGAAGAAAGAAAAAAGAAAAAAAGTAATTATTTTAACCTCAAGAGGCTAAAATATCATATAAGACATATTGCTTCTCCATATAATTCTTGTATTAAACTCTTTTTCTATGAAATCTTATAAAAAACACTCCTAGCTTCTCAACATTATAACAAACACTCTGGCATCCAACATCTCTACATTGAAGCTGGTTCTTCATCATTGACACACACCCACATAAGGAACAAAATGTGGCAACGCAACTTATGATATTTCTGTTCTCCCTCATCATTCACACTCACATTATTAGACTACATTGAGAAACAGAACGTTAAAAACATAACAACATAAGAAATCTCTTTACGGTCTAGAAGGGTGTTACAATTCCATTTGAAGATTACACGAATTCGAAATCGCAACCTCCGTGCATGCGTTCTTGCTTGCAATAACTAGCATTAAGATTGAATGAACTCACATGGTCTCTGTGTATGATTAAGAGGATAAATGGGAGAAGATGGACCAGGGGTAGTAGCAAAGGTGAAGGGTTCAAATTTGAAAACATGACACCAAATTTTTTTTCATGTCGAGAATTCTTCTTCTAAATTGTAAGAAATTCAGTAAATAAATGACAAAGCTCAGGGCTTGTATGCAAAATTCTTGATCTGCTATGGCTCCAGCCTCGAATTACTTTAACTTGGATTCCTTCATTAAACAACAGAGCATCGACGACGATGTGAGAGATATGCGAGGGCCTCGAAGATATCCTGAACAATTCTTAGGAGGAATCGTATTTGAAGGGGTCTGATGATGAGAATGCAAAACTTTTTCTCTTCATAAACCATATTTTCACACGTCAAAGGCAGGAAAAAGATGAAAACAATGCGAGCTGGGCCGAGAAAGGTTCGAAGAAACTGGAGAAAGTGGAAGGACATTCAATTTCGTCTTAAATTACAGATAGATTGAAAATTGGATATGAGAAAAGTAATGCTTATGACCCTGACATGTCTAATTCAAAATTAGAGGAAAAAGGCAAGCCCTTGCATTCCATGGAAAATAAAGATATGAAAATTGGAGTTTCCACTGATGCATCTAGTTCAGATTTAGAGGAAAGGGGCAAGCCCTTTCATTCAATAGATAATAGATTTTAGAAAACTGAAATTTCCAACAAAGTTCAGTCGGCTGGAGAATTGGCTGAATTGAGGCTTATTTTGAGCATGAATAAGTCTACATTCTTGGATTTTGCTGGTAAGACTTGGAATTTTCTGCTTCAACATCTGCTTTGTTTTCGCTTTTATCTCGGTGACTAGCTTTTTCTCCATTTCTTGGAAGTGTAAAGCTGAGTCCGAAGCCTAGAGCTACACTTGCTACTGCTGCAGCTTCATATCGAGCTGTTCCTAGTCCCCATGCCATAGCGATAAAGAATGGGAAGGCGAACATTCTATCTCAAAAATTTCTTGATTCGGCAGGCTTGGAAAATTCTAGTTCAAAAGTTGGAGAAATTTTGGAAGAAGAGGAAAAGGAGGGGAGTATGGATGGTTCCGATGTGGGAATTTCTGAAGCACTATTTCATTTTGGGGATAGCTAGTATGCCATGTGATCTCAGTTTTACTACAAAAGAGGAAATGAAAAAAGAGACGCATAATTTTATGGAAAAGCAGGAAGATCCCCTACTGAGATGAGAACCCGAAGAATTTATTTCTCAAACAGAGACAGTGACAAGAGAAAATGACGACGAAATAATTATAAGCAGGAAGAATGAAGAAATAGAAGGACATGGTGATATCAGTATAGGAGTGCAAGACAACAAAGTTCTGCAGATTGTGCAGAACATTGGCATAAGTAGTCCAAGATCTGACTGTGAAAAAAACCCACTATTGATTAATTCTCATGCTAATACTTGTCTAGAAACTCAGAACTCTGAATCCAGTAAATTTTCATTAGATAGTGATCATAATCTATCACAGTTAGGCAGTGAAGAAGAAACAAGAAATGATCCTATTCAATTTCCAGAGCCAAGAGAGACGGTTACTCAAGAAAAGTAGGTCAATGTAATTGAAGAAATGCCTAAAATGAAAAATGAAAGGATCGTTGATGACGTTGTCAATGTAAAAGGGGGAAAAATGAAACATGGACGACCTAGAAGGAAAACTAGAAAAAAGGTCTGAGCCTCTCTCAAGCCATTGTACTTGGCAGAAGAACTTGAAAATAGAGATGCATATTCTGGATTGCACTGGGAAGAGGGAGTTGCAGCACAACTGATGAGACTTGAGGGTATCTGACGAGGACCTCCAGCAATAGGTCATTTATAAATTGATTCCATGAGTTATATTTCACAGGCACTTGCATCACAAATGTTTAGGAGGGATCATGGTTCTTCACAAGCTCTTGCTGTGCATATGAATTATATTACCGTGGGTATGTCCAGACGATATGTCCTTGTTATTCCCAACAAATATTCTTCTCAGAGTGCTGACGACATGGATGCGAAGGTTTTGTACTTTATCCTCTGAAACCTAACTGTTTGCATGTATTTCGACATTTCCTTATCTTTCAATCCCCTTTGTGATTTTTTATTCTAATAATGTTTATTTATTTTTTACTGTTGAATGCAATTTTAGCTCTTTCGAGACATACTTCCTATTCTGAAAATTTTTTCTCAAGTTTTGCAATAGACCTTTTCTTTACTAGAGTATCTTGTGTAGTGTTCAGTCCTCTATATATGACTGTAAGAATCGTGGAGAAAAGAGCATAGATCCTTTTTAATTTATTGAAAATGAGGGACAATATTGATCTAGCCATCCTGCATAATATATCTATTCTATCAATCCTTATCAAGTATAATATATATATTCTATCCATCCTGTATGAGTATTCACTTTACAAATTTTTGACTAAAAACTATGAAGACTAGTTCATGTGCAATAATTTATCATATAGCATTGAAGACTATCTTATGTTGTGGATAAGGAAGTGATATCCGTTGATAGTAAGGAACCATCCTTACATTCATTCTGTTCCCAGTATCATAAAGCACACCTCTTAGGTCCCTTTTTTCTCTTGTTTTGGAGTATTTCGCCAGTTAGGTTTTATTCCTTATGGCCACCCATATGGAAACTTTTTTTTTTCCATAGTGGTTTCCACCATTAGGACTTATCATTTTGAATATTGAGCCTCATTGGAAAACATTTCTTTGTACCCTAATTGGGAAATATATTTATCCACTGAAGGATTTTTAGATCATACTATTTCATCTACTTCCTTTCTGATTCTTACATTACTTCTGATCATGGCTTCAACTGATCTGCATTGTTCCCTTAAAGTCCTACCATATTGGTTCTGATACATCACTGTTGCTAGATATTTGTAGTCACAGGACCGACACTTTGGACACCTTAAATAATTCCTTTCATGTAAAAGAGGTAATATTTTGTTTGCAGAGTATAGGTGTTCTCACATCCAACCCATGGATCAGAATCTAGTCTCATTTGTTCCCCATTACCAATCTTCCATGCTAGCCAGTTGTCTACAACTGGAAATATTTGCACTAGTCCCTTCCAGATAAAAAATATCAAGACATGGAATCGACAAAGACTCTATGGGGGCAAAAGAGTAATGTGTTTGAATTGGATTGGGAATAAATCTTGAAAAACTTGGCAAGTACAAAAATTAAAGATATACACATTTTAAATAAAAAAATATGTATTTTTCATTGATATTCAATAAAGCCATGTCCATACAGTGCACACTATCAATAAATGTCCAAAATTTCATGGATTAATAGGTATCTCATATAATATGGGTCCAATCTGAGAACTAAAAGCATCTACTTATAAAGGTTAAGTGAAGAGTTAATGCTGAATACTATATAGTAAAAAATCTAAGATGCAGGATTCTCCCATGTCCTTAACCCTCAAGGTTTGCAAAGTCCTTAAGGTGAAAAAGAGGGCTTTTTTTGATCGAAGCCAATCTGATGCAGGATATAGCTATTCTAAGTTTAGGTCAATAGCCCAATGATCCAAGCATGTAATTATCATGAAACATTAACGTGTGAACTAAAATTTAAATCAATTCTTCCAATTCAATTGTTTAAGCTTTAGATAAACTAACCTAAGTCTTGTGTTTTTTGATGTCTCACCTTGGATTTTCCTATTGCAAATTTGAAGAGTGCAGTGGACCGATACAGGGTTATTTAAGTGCTTTTGTGTTAATAAATTAATTGGTTGTGCTTATTGGCATGCATTTTCTCAAACATGCTCCAATTGCACCCACAACCTGAAGCATTGTAGGTATGGCTCAAGATTTGAATGGCAAATATTTTAATATCTGGCACATCGTTGCCAAAAATTTTCCACCAAAGATCTAGCAAAGTGGCAAGGTTAAAATATACTCAGAAGCATGTAAGAGGGGCATGTAATTGGCATATACTTGGCCACCTCGTCATTATACTTCTTTTGATGGTCTCGTAGGTGAGATCCACCGCCTTATAAATGTAACCCTTAGTGGGTTCTTCAACATCAACCATCATGAAAGATTGAAGTCGTTGTCAAACATTCAAATTTTGGTATAAATAAAATTTGAAAATCAAATGAAGTTAGACTTTGAAGGTGAAAATTGAAAATTTTTAAGACTTAAGTACCTGAACTCTTTGGCAAGTGACGTTGTCACAACAATAATATATTCAGCATCTTCCTAGAAACCATCACTAAACCCAAGAGAAAAAATTAAAATGCGTTCATGTGTTTTTCCATGTCTCTTGATGCCATGTACTCAGGTCTCAAACATATCCTATTGAAATTTACCTTTTGGTCAACCATGAATTACAAAGAGATGATTTTTGTTGGAATTTTGGTCACTGTAGGACAAACAAGTTCCTTGCCTTCAATGAATATTGTTGTGCTATTGAGGTCATTTGTGTGATTGTAAATTTATTCGATGATGGATTTTTACTTATACATAACTTTTTGTATCTAGGGAATTCTTGCAATGCCTCAAGCATTAAATCTATGCAATGTGTTGCACAAGTGTTCCAAAATATGGAGGGATTCCTAAGCTCAAAAAGTCTAACAGTGGCCATATAATTGATTGCATTGTTGTTAAAAATTTGTATAACGTTTTATTTTTCCACTTCCTAAGAAATTTTCATCATTTCACAAATTATTTGGGAACTATTAACTTTGTTTGAGGCATCTACTAATTTGAGAAACATTATTTTTTTTGGACAAGATATGGGGAATTTTATCAAGGTTATGTTTGTTTGATGTATCCATCTATCAATCATGATGGTGCACTTTGTTTCTGCCCATGATGAACAAAAATTATATATTATATATCATCAACATTTTCTAACAAAATCTGTCCTAAGTCTCCCACATGTAGGGGCTTTCCACCTAGATTTTCAATAGTGATTGCATCAATCATACGCTGGGAGTGAGGGCTTTTAGCACAATTGTAATGTCCCCAAGAAATTAGTTCCATAAGATGAAGTGGCCTATTGATATTCGTAGGCTATAGTCTTTTATAAAGGGGAAAACCTAAAATACCCAATGTTTGGGAAATGGAGGGCAAGCTTTGGGGTAGCTTGGCAAAGAAACCCAAAGTTGGGGTTTTGAGTGAACCTCAATCAATTAAGGAGAAAATCCCTTCAAATGAATCTATAAATACAAGAGGGCTAGATTGTTAATTTTGGGCAAATAGGTCCAAACTCCATGTTGCACTGCTTATATGATGATGGTCATATTTTTTTTGGATTCCTCTTTCGGAGAGGTGCAAGATTGATCTAAAGATCCTCTTTTTTAGATGAGAAGAAAATTTATTTTGAATTTATTTTCCACATGTGAAAGGTCTGCCAAATTTGTAATGTAGCCTCACATGCCTAATAGATGTGTCACACACCGTCACTGATGGATATAAATTGGAGAGAATTGGAGATCATTTTCTCATCATCTCATCACACATTCTCTCATTGTGATCTGATTGGTTCGATAGCCTTTGGAGGCCTTTTTCCCCTCACACGTGTGGAGTGAAGCTGTTGTTTTCTGTAGATTTGTTTAGGGCTTGTTGTTGCAGCGTTGACCATGGTCAACCATTTTTCGTTTGACCTCAATATTTTTCCAAAATTTCAATCTTAGGTGGCTGTACTTATGGGCACTAAAATCGAGGAAATTTGAGCTATTTGATCAAAGCCCTAGCATTTAATTTTCTGTTGTTGCCTGCGTTGACTTTTGGGTTTACCAACCTTGACTTGTGATGAGTTGTCTTTGAGGGCTATGGGTGTGACACATGAAGGATTGGCTGACCGAGAAATACTTTTCTAGCTGAAGCATCCTGTTGACTGCTGTAACACAACAATATCTCATATCTTTATTGGACAAAAGGAATTGTAAATATGATCTATATTTGGCTTGTCTTTTGTTGATCTATTATTGTGTTATATCAACATTTTATTTTCATGTTTATGTGATTTCTATATTATATTGGGCCTAAGAAATATTGAAGTAAAATTGCATCAAGCATATAACATAATGGTTATCTAAATTTAACATGGTATCAAAGATGAGGTGAAGACAAAGTCCAAGAGTCGAAGCTAGTGTTAGAAGCAATCACTGAAGGAAGGAATCCTATCAAGGAAAAATGGCCTCCTCAACCTACAAGGGTTTCAAGGTTGATGATAAATTGATTGATAAGTCTGATTATCATGCATGGATGCTGTCCTTGGATTTGGTGCTAGAATATCAAGATGTCATGGACTATGTGCAGGGGAAGATTCAAGAGCCTCCATCAAATGAAGGTACTGCCACGAAGAAAAAGTATAGAAAAGGGGAAATCAAAGCAAAGATGATCATTTGGGATTCTATTCATAAGCACTTGGTTGCTTACATTTCTGAGCTGAAGACATCTAAGGAGATGTATGATAAGTTGGTGAGCATGTTCAGGGCTAGCAATGCTAATAAAATCCTTTTCTTCAAGAATCAATTGAAGAATATCAAGAAGGGAAAGGATGAATCTATTCAATCCTATTTTATGAGGCTCACTGAAAGCAGGAATAACCTCCTAGCTATTGGGGAAGCAATATCTGATCGAGAGATGGTTCTTATTGTGCCTGGAGGTCTCCCTTGTGATTTCCATGTATTTAATACCACTATTCTTAATAAAAATATGATTCCTTATTTTGATGAAATATTGATGAGATGCACTCAAGAGGAAACAAGAATGATGGAGTATGCCTCTAATGGAAATTGAGGTGACCCTACTGCCTTCGCCGCTCATGAAAAGAAGAAGAACCATGGTGGCCCGAGAAATCAAAACCATGGTAGAGTGGTTCCCAAAGGAAGGAAGGGAAGATGTTACACTTGTAACAAGACTGGTCACTATGCAGGAGAGTGCCCTAATAGAAGGGACTATCCTAGGGATGATGACAACAACAACATGAGAGGGAATGGCAATCCCCACCAGGTATTCTCTATATTTGGCCAAGGCTTGCAAAACGGCCAACATCTCCTTGTCATAAATCAAGTCAGCCATGGGGTAGAAACTTTCTACTCTCAAAGGCTATGGGGTGGCCTCCCTGCATCAACATGACCTCCCTCACCTGAAGTATCATACTCCAATAAAAACAGTCGAGTGAAATCAGGCAAAGCCAAAACAGAACAACTTCTCATGACCTTCTTACGACACTCAAATGCCTCCCGTGCTACCTGGATCCACTCAAAAACCCCCTTCTTCCACAAGTTCGTGAGGGGTGCTGCAAGTTGTGAGAATCCTCTCACGAATCTCCTGTAGTAATTAAAAATTCCTGGGAACCCCCTCAGCTCAGTCACATTCCTGGGTGTTGGCCAATCCAAAATGGCCTTCATCTTCTCCTGGTGTACCTTTACTCCATCCTCTCGGCTAATCACATGCCCAAGGTACAACATATCTATCAATCCAAACTCACAATTGGACATCTTCACTTACATTTTTTGCTCCTCTAGTATGCTAAGTACTACCTCCAAATGTTGAAGGTGCTCCTCCCACGTCCGACTATAGATGAGTATGTCGTCAAAGAAGACAAGGACAAAGCGTCGCAACTACCCAGGAAATACATGGTTCATACAATACTGAATGTAGCCTGAGCGTTGGTTAGCCCGAAGGGAATCACCAAGAACTCAAAATGTTCATAGTGGCAACAAAAGGCAGTCTTAGGGATGTCCTTCTCCCTCACCCGAATCTGGTGGTACCCTGAGCACAGCTCTATCTTAGAGAATTATTTCGCTCCTCTAAGCTTGTCCATCAACTCATCAATGCATGGAATAGGTACATGTTCTTCAATGTATTCTTATTAAGGGTCTTGTAGTCAATGCACATGTGGAGTGTCACATCCTTCTTCTTCACCTACACCACAAAAGAACTAAAGGGACTCAAATTGGGCTTGATGTGCTCCAATCTTAGCATCTCCTTAATGGCCCTCTCAATCTCATCTCGATGGGCTTTGGGATGCCTATACGGGGTCGTGATAACTACATGCACTCCCTCCACCAACTCGATAGTGTGTTCGAACCCTCAGCTTGTGGCCTACCTGGAGGGATATCCCCAAAAACCCCGTGATGCCTCTCCAATAGGGCCTGTATGTCTGGGTGCACTAACCGAAGCTAGGCCAGTGTCTCTGAAATCCTCAGCTCAACTTCCCATTCTATGTCTCCATGGCATATATCTACCTCCATCCAGTGTGTTGAAATTGTCTGGGGTGGTAATGAGTGTCAAATACTTCTGAAATCCTCGAAGTGAAGAAAGAACTCCCCCTCATGGGGAAAATGGTCCCCTTCTAAGTGGTGGTGGTGGTGGTGGTGCTCCACTTGATGATGGTCCTCCCTCATCTCCCAGATCTTCTCGAATCTCAAACACCTCAACTAACTCACTATTGAATACACCTCAATGTAGTGGGCCTTGCCTTTGGTGCACTTGTGCCGGATGCCCAGGGTTCTTGGCACATAAAGCACAACTTCCTCCTCCTAAGGTCCCTCTAGGTCTCATCTATCATCTGACCACATCCTCCATCCCTCTAGGGTGGTATAGTGTCTCGGTTCCCCTATGGTACAATGGGTCTAGCGGGGACAAAGGACTGGTTCTTGCGCACAACATCAATCATATATGGGATCCTAGAGATAGCGTCCGTCAAAGATGTGGGCTTGTAGGCCCTCACCCAACCATGCAATGGATCTGTTAGCCATTCCAAAAATAACATGATCAACCGAGCCTCTGAAATGCTAGTCACATCGCTGCCAGTCCCTAAAACTCCGTAATGTATTCCTTTGCACTTCCAGTTTGCCTCAGATGTGCTATCTCCCTGAAATGTAACTCCAGGTCTTTCCTCTTAAACCTCTCCAACAGCCTCTAGGTGAACTCTATGTAAGAAATGATGTGAATATGTCCCAACATGATTAGCCCATGGTACGACCACTCTTGGGCATCCCCTTCCAAATGAAGGGTATAAAATCGAATAGCATATGTCTCCTGCATGGAGTTTAGGTGGAAGTATGTATCTAGCTTCTGAACCCAAGCCCTGATATCCAATTGTAGCATCCAATTGTTCCAGTCCAAGAACTCTAGTGAAGCTAACAGGAATTATCATTAATGTCTGTTTGGGCCAATTTGCTAGTTTAGATTAGGCTTCAATTTCTTATCAATCCGAGTATGTGCAAGGAATATAGTGAAGCTGACAATAATTATCGTTAATGTATTTTGCCTAATTTTGTGTAATCAAATTTTAAAATAGTACTCCTGTGGGTATAGAAGAGGGTCTTTGAACATATGTTAGAACTTATAATTCCATTTTTCACTTCGTCCTCTTTTTTTTTTTGAAGGGATAATCAGTGCTCCGGATGTCAAAAATATGTTGAGCCCTCTTGCTCTTTGCAGTATGGGTAAAGCCAAAGATTTTTTACCTTAATATAAAGCATAATTGGGACGATGACATAATGTGTATTAATGTTGCAGACCTCAATTTAGGACCAATAGTAGAACACTGATAGAGCTCATAGAGGTATCTGGAACCTTAATCCTTAAAAGACCTTGGTCCTGAAGTCATATTGTTGTATAAAACTAACAACACTTATGTTCCCCAACCAGATCTGGGAATTAGGTTGATGCAAGAACTCATAAATCCAAATTCTTTGGACACATTGAATTGACCAAGACATTGAAAAATTCACATGACACAAAGGTATGACATAAAGCTTGTCACAAGTTGCACCCATATGTAAAGATTCCATAATGGATTCATGAAACAATAAGGCTTGTGAGAAATATAGAAAGGTTGTGGAGAAGTTGTATTTCATATTGCTCAGTCCTCAAACTCATATCTCAAAGCTCACGGTTGCTGCTAAGTATTTCAATTCCATGTTTGATGACCACACTTTGTTTCCGAAGTTGAATCATTACCAGCATGCCCTGTGGCAGAGCTGGATCTTGGCTTGAGTCCACAAAAAAACATGGGGTTACTCATTGCACTTGGTCAGGATGAGGTTGGATGGCCACAAATGAGGTGAAAGGACGGAGAAGGGATTGGAGTGAATCATGAATATTGTGATTAGCTTATTCTCAAAGTGTTTCCCTTTGGATTTGATTTGGTGAGAACTTAGAAGTCGGAGTTTCAGAGCATGATGAAGGCAAAACTACGGTATAAATGAGTTCAACCACCAGTAGTATCATGTTTAAAACTTAAGTATTGAAGAAGGAAACCACAATTCGTATCCATTTTGAAGTGATATGATAGTTACTTTTATTTGAATTTCAAAATTTAGAAAAAAAACATATTTTATTTTGTATCAGTGAGATTTTTAGTCCCAATTTTTTTGTTGTACCCAAAATTTTCCATCACATGCTATATCTGTATACAAATTCAACTTTGGTTACTACGTCTTCAACATGGTATCATCGTAATGAAAGTGATCTCATTCAAGCCTTGTCCTTAATTTGTAATCTCTAAAGAGAGGACTGAAAATTCTCTGCACCATAGACATTTGTCCAACTAAGGTTTGAAATTCTTTTGATTTCTTTATCTACTATAGATGAAACTTGTTATCAAACACCTTGCTAGAAAAAAATATTTTCTTCCAGTACCATCATTATATTCTTATAATTTTTGAAGCCCCTAAACTTCTTATATTCACGTACAATTTCCTTTCACCATTTTAATTGCCTTGCTCGAGTCTCTTTCCATGATTCCATAAACATGGTTTCCATGTCTTTGTTTAAACAAATATTTAGCACCAACACTCAAAATTGGATACATTTTTCAAGAGTTGTCGCAAATCAACAAACAACCAAGAATTACCAACTTTGTATGGTTGTAAATAAATCCCCATCCCAACTTCTTTCCATTTTGTATTTTGAGGCTCCATCAATCTTAAGCTCGAAGAAGCCTATGCATATTCTCATTAATATAATAACCCTTTAAAGTGGGGTTTCTTGAGATCTGTCCTTTAATATTGAATGGTGCATTTCTTGATATTTATCTTTCAATACTGAATGTTGCATTACCAAAAATAATTTTAGCAACCCTACTCCATTTGAATTTTCAAGCCTCAATTCCAAATATTTTTTTTCCTAGAAGCCTCATGAGAGGTAGAAGGAAAGCACAATGGAAGGGTTTCATCTGCCAAAATATTTATTTGGCACATATAAGTAGGAGGATGTGGGCGATGAATGGAAATACTTTTGTATCCAAATTGTTAGGAACGTACACTTATTGGTGCATGAATGATATCCTACTAGTTATTGTACATAAATCCAGGTCACAATCATGAAATGTATAAACCAACTTAATTTGTTGATACTCAACAAGAATGAGACAATAGAAGGAATAAAATCTTGGATTATCTATTCTTCTTCCAGCAAAAGAATAGTAAGCCAAAATATGCATTCATCAGTTTCCAAACATTACTTCCATTTCAATCAAGTTCATCCCATGTCTTTCTAAGAGGTGGGGTGAACTCTACATTCCAAAATGGTCATGATGTAGACAAACTTTTGTCAGCTATTTTAATTCTCTTGATCCTTGCTCCTCGATATACTTTAATTAGTTTAGATTCAACATTGCAACCACTATTGCAAATTCGGTGAAATGGAAACCTCTCATTTCAAGTCTCTTCAGTTTTAATAGTCGATTTGAAAGTTCAAGGAGATCTTAGTAATATTCTCCATAAAACCCAAGAGAATACACCTTCTCTTTGCATTCGTTTTCCCAATATATCTAAATTTCCCAGGCCTTAAGTACAAGTAAAATATGTTTAACTTTCCACACCCATGTAATATATACATGACTCCATTATGAAGTGGAAAATGAGTGATTTGTTATTTTTTATATAATAAAGAAAAAACAGAGGTCCCTAGTATTTTTTGCAACATTTTTCAATGGTCATCAATTCCAAGTTATGTATGTTTGTAAAATAAACAACAATAAACTCTAAATTTAGGCAACCTTGGCTATGGTAGAAATCCCTTTATGAAAAACTAAACTTTTCTCACCAACTTCAACTTCTTCTTCTCCATCCTCTACTCTCATTATGCTTAACCTTTGCAGAAAATAACAACAACTTTTAACTCTTTGTTTCCATTTCCACTTCTTATATCTTGAAGTTCAAGACCAGTGCACAAACTATGTAACTCATAATGATTTTCTATGTTCAAATATGTCAACTGTAATGAGCATTTGTTTTGGGTTATTTTACTACAGTTGGTAATATCAACCAGTTTGAGATTGTTTCTATGTATAGTATATCCACTATTAACAACATCAATAAATAATAGTTTAAGAGTAAAATTCTTGAAGTGGTCAAATGGTTTTCATATTCAGTGTCTCCATATTCTTCAACTCTTGTGGAAGTGCATTGCAACAAGGGAAACTAATATTATTTACCCTAATTGAAGTTTTTTTCCACAATATTTTGTGATCTCTTCCATTTCTGGCATAAAATTTCTTGTGGTTTGGCCATTACTTTACATATATGTGATACCTTTATATCAGTGCTGACCTTATATATTGCATCTAACCTCTAGCACAATTACTCAATCACTAATAGCATCGTAGCAAACCAAAAGAGGGAATCAATGTTTCTCCTTTTCACAAAATTAATCATCATCTTATATAGAAAAAGTTTCATTTCCTTTATCTCCACTAGTTGATGTAGAATGAGGGGGTGTAGAGTGGGTATTGTGGCTTTCGGAAAATTCCATTAACAGTCAAACTAGCCCCTTAAAAAAAAAATTCCAGACAAGCAAAGGGTTACAGAGGACAGAAGTATTGTTGACTAAAATAGTGATCAACCATTGTTTTAAGTAGCAGAAATCAAATTGACCAAGTGCAGTAGAGTCTAAGAATTAATTAATAAGAAAATTTGGTTTCTTACAGTGCCCATTTGAAATGACTCTTTGAGAGTCTAAAATTCTCATGATGAGCTTTATATGATTGGAAAGGAATGAAGTCATATAAGATTCAGTAAGAATATGATATAAAGGTTGGAAACAATCTTGCAATCAATGATGGCATGATGACAGTAATATGGAAATATGGCAATGACTGTACTCTTGACATAAATACAGTGATGTTGGGGCATGGCAAGGCAAGGCAATGACATGTTAACCTTTGAATATGTTGTCTAATGAATAGTGTCTAGTATGACAATAGGGCTTTGTCAATATTATGTGGTATAATAACCTTCAGAGAGTGGATGTGAATCAAAATATGAGAAACCAGAAAATAGATTAGAATAAAACATTTAGATATAATAAAGAAGCCATAATTATGCATATAGCAGAGAACTATGTCTGAAGTACAAAAGCTGATAACAAAAAAAAAAGGTGCACCTCAGACTCTTTCCATCTAAGTGGGCATGTCTATAACCAGAGCTCTGAAAGGATACAAAGAAAAGAAGGGAATCAATTAAGAAATATTTTTTTGTCGTTATGATTCTATCCACGCCTTCATTTGCAGGCTCCACCAAGGAAAGGAGATGGCTGCAGCCATTAAGCCTCAGCTATAATTGATGACAATATTTTGAAAGTTCAAAGGAAGTAGAAGTATTTCAGAAACTGGGAAAACCTATATATCAACTCCTCTTCATACAAAAATAGTTGAACGAATTAATATCTCCTCTTGCCCATTGATTATTTTAGGAAAACTATCCAAGTCATTAAGACTGAAAACCAGCTGTAGATGTCTCATTGGGCAAGATCTCTTTTCAAATATTTAGAGGGAGCTATAATTCATGGTAGCTAATGCTTTCTTTAACTTTAAGTAGAAGTTGTTGATCCATACATTTTGCAGGTACTTTGAGGTACACTATCAAAATTGTTGAAGCACAAGTATGATGAACAATAAAGCTATAATTCATCTTAATTTATAAGACTAAAGTATAGAAGTTTCGTTTAGGTTGTACATCAAAAAACATCAACCATGTACTTTGGCTAGGCATACGAGATATAGCTTAAATAACTCTCTACAACAAATAGTGTCTTGGAGAGAGCCAAGGGGACATTCCAACTGAAAATACCAAGTTAATATGTTTCATTTATCCCATAGGAAAGAGAATGACCCTTCATTGACCAAATTGACCACTCAAAACCCACTCTCTGCATTCTGGTGCCAATAGGCATATTACCACAAATATTCTAACCTTATTATACGTGATAGTAGGCAGCCAAGCACTCTCAAGGCACAATATTCAAATAGGTAATTCAATATACAAAATAGATAAGAACATACTTGGTAGAAGATTGTAGACACCCTTGAGGCATGAGATTCAAATCATAGGAATAAAAGCTATCATCGTACTTTCTTGGGAATTATAGTAGCTACCTAAACACCCCTGAAGCATCAACTCCAAATGATAACTCTTCTAGTGCAATAGTATCCATAATAAATGAATAAAGGAGAACATAGTTGATATAAATCATCCAAGAAACGCCTAGGCATGGCATCAACATAATAGGAATTACTTCTATAATCATATTTTATTGTGCTTCATCCTAGTTACCTAGCCATCCCCGAGGAATGAGATTCAAATGATTTATTATCGAGCTTAACATATTCAGAATAAGAAGAGCATAATAATTTTACGTGTTGGCATTGAGCTAATACACAGTGTAATCTGTGCTCAAGGATGAGTTGTTTGATCATAAACAAAACATAGTATTGAAAGGAGTACATGATGTTCTGTGTTCACCTTAATTGCACACATATCAATGCATATGCATATTTCAAAGTTTAAGCTCCCAGGGTTGTAACTATTGATAGGAAAACGTTTTTCTATTTTGATCACCATTTCCCCATGGAGTGTTTTTTGTATCCTCATGCATTCATGTTTTATAGCAATAGTTTATCCACAATTTTAATTTCTTTCTGCTTTCAAATATCGTTAAATATTTTTATTCTTAAATTTTTTAATTATATGACTAATGAAATTGCTTTATTGTGCCGAGGGAAATATATCCAAGTATCGATCCATGGAACGAAGAAATAGAAATCGATAATATTATCTTACATGTATAATTTTTTCTTTCAAATTATCTAGTGTTGTGTTCATTATTAATTTTAAAAGGGACATTCAATGGGAAACTGAAACAAAGCTGACTTTTATTGATAATGTATTAACTAATTTATTAAATAAAAATAGGTGGTCAATTTTTAGTACTCTTGAATAGATTGCAAAAACTGATTGGCACTGCATGATGTTGAAAATAGTTAGGTGGATTAGTGCAGAGCATAAGAATATATTGAGTTTAATGGCACAACTGACACCATGGAAGAAGCTTTGGAACAAGTGGTGGAGTATATGGTGGCTGAGAAAAGGGTTGCAACACTATGTATGCATTTTGAAAAGACCCGTATTCAATGGTGGGTAAGAACATAAAATCACGTTGCATTCATGGCATGATATGATAGAGGCACTAAATCATAAAGTCCTACCAGAAATTTGGGCTCCACTAACTAATGACATTTTGGAATGCAGTTATGTCAAACAGACCCTACAATTCAGTGTTACTTCAAATCCAATGGGCCACATGTATTACTGCAAAGTCATTAGGATATATAGGAGCTTCCTATTTAAATATGGGTTCATAATTTTATACACACCTTAGAGCCATTTATAAAGAAGTGATATTCTGAGGTAAAAATGCAGTGGCAGACAACTAGTTAGGTTGAATTATGAGAGGTTCTAAAACACTTTATATAACTCTACAAGGAGGAGGCAGAGATTTCAAGGTTGATAGAGTGAATTTGGTGTTTCCCATATATGGACCATCCCCAAAGTCTAATATTATGTTCTATAAAGGAGTACCCCTTAGAGGAACTTTGGCATCTGTGGTATAAAGAAACCATTCCCTTTTGAAACTATTGATAATGTGATAGGTGGTATTTCTATGGAAATGAGAAGTATTGGTCTCTTTGTTGTTCTGTCAGCTGTTGATAGTGTATAGGAAGGTGGTGGAAATAATGGGGAATAATATAGATCTACATTTTACTTAAAGGATCAATTTTCAGCAAGGAATGTGCTGTAGTGTAATGAAATCTACATGTTGTAGTGTAAAGAAATCTGCATGTAAGGATCATTTTATTACCAACCCTGCAATGATTGGTATAATTACTTCTTTGGGAGAGTGAATGAGGAACACCAAAAATAATGCAAACAAAATATTTGATATAAAATCCATTCGAATACCAAGCCACTCATAGGAACCAAGATTATGGAGAGTAGATCTAATATATGTATTAGTCAATTCAACATGGATAATTATTTCTATATATTTTGGAAGTATATTTGTTTTTGTAGCTTTATGAAGTATACATATCTAACTATATCTCATATGCATATCAATCAACTCAAGAATTCTCAAAGGTTGCAAGTCTAGAAAAAATTATCCCCGCTATCAAAGGAACTCCTATAAGCATACATGTACCAAAAGTAGAAATAGAGACAAATGTGGGTGCAAGAAAGAAAAAAAATGTTGTGATAGTTGATGCATAAACATATTTTTTTAGCCATCTACATTATTCTCACCTCAAAATTTCTAGCTTCCAAAGAAATCTTGTCCTACAGGCCTGCAAATCGATTTTGATAAAAACCAATGGAACAAATGAACATTTACTTTAGGATTGACTTCACATGTTCAGATCAGTAATCTACATTTCCGTGTAGTCTCAGAAACCTTCTTAGGGACATCATTAATCAATTTCCACACACGTTTGTTTGCACCATTAAATGTTACAGGGGTCTTTGTTGTGGTTCACCATTTCTGTGGAAAATCCCCCACACCTTTCCAAGACAAAAATCTCTTTTGAGCTTGTTGCTTGTGATTTTGTATAAACCAATAGATTTTAGCCAATTTGGAGCCGATTCCCCAATTGGGGAGGGACTTGGCATCATCCAACGATGTATTCTTATTCTTCCTATTTTTCTTGACTACTACACCTCCCCTACAGTGGGCTTAGTAGCAGAAATGCTAAAACCTCTCTACAGAACCCTGCATGCCCACATCAATGTTGTTTTGCTTTCCATAAATTTGATATCCCCCGACACACACAATGTCCCTTCCTCCCTTTAAATCTTGCATGGAACTCCTCGAAATAATATTCCATGAGTAAAACCCCTTAAAACCCTCTTTAGATTACTTTTTTTGTCATACTATTTTATTGATATATGAAACCTTTCGAGGAGCGATCATTTTATTTTTCCTCCTTACCAAAAATTAGAGAACCAACTCTCTTGGTGGCAAGAAAACTCCTCCTATGGAGGCTCATCTACTCCTTCAATGAATTAAATCCCTCAACCGATTTCATTACATATGTAAAGTGGATTCAATCTCTCAACTATTATAACTTTGGCACCTGATATTTTATATGAATAGACAATACCTATGATGTTAATCAAATACTAAGCTATTCAGATGTCTAGGAATGGGAAGGGGAAGGAATTGAATACCAAAAATGTCCAGGAATGGGATGGGGAAGGAATTGGATAACAAGTAAAATATATGTGATAAAAAATAAAAAAAAACAGAGGACTGCATTGGTCATTCTCTAGAAAGGAAATTAAGGCTTTCCAAAAAAAAATCCCTCCACTCTCTTGTTTTACTTATGAGTAATGAGAAGCACCATTAGCACTGGGAAGGAGTTAACTTGCTATATTTTATACCAAATGGTATCAAAAATACAAGAAGTTTGGGTGCTTGCTGGAATAGCAATATGTTTACTCTGTTGTTGAAAAATTCATGTGTGATATTAGTGTATTTGATCAATTTCTCTCAGATCAAAGCAACTCAAAAGCCAAAAAATATGTATGTGTAGTGGGTCTGATAACCATGTTGATGCTCATTTAGCACCTAAAACAATCCCTTAACCTAAAGTTCCTGGCATCACAGAATATTTAAATACTGATGGAAAAAATGAAGGTCCATGTTATGGGAATATGCCTTGTAAAGAGCCCAAAGACAATTAAAGATGCATTGACTTCTTTTTCTGAAAATGAGTTGGGAAAATAAAAAGGGCTTGAAAGACAAGTTTCTACTGACTTCGACTCTCCTCAGAGGGGAGGGCATTTTTCACGCCATTCAAGTATAATGGTAGAATAAAATAAACATTCTCAAAAGTAAATAAGTTAAGGGTAGGCTGATCTGTGTATGATCATAAGCCAACTTGTTTGATGTCAACTAGAAGATGTAAACCTGGAAGAGAATATCCAATCAAATGTTACCCTTTGATATTCATGGGTAATCTATCAATTCATCTCAGTCGGTCCACATATATAGTCTATAGTGCTTTCTTATGCTTGTAAAAATAAGAGTTGCCTCACAAGTTGTTGCATGCTAGTAAACAATGTGCATCCTTTAGAATAATTGCAAATTAAAAATGTTTTCTAGGTGTTTAGAAATGATGGACAAGTTTCCCATCCCATATCATCCTAGATTCCTATTGTTTTATAAGGTGCATAAATATGGATATTTCTGTGAGTTTTCTAAGGAAGACAAGAAAGAACTATAGAGGCAGTTCCTTTCTCAACAATAATTAAACAAGAATGTCCGTGAATTTAAGGTGTCAAAAGAAGAATTATAGCACTTGGAGGAAATTAATGCGAGGTGGCCATTATGGCATTGCCCTTGTTGCAGTAAATTTATCAACTAATCACATCTCTGGGTTGATCAAAACATGTTGAAGGTATTGAAAAAGGTTGGTGAAAGTGTTTCACATTTGCAGATAGATCTTGGTAGGCTTTATTTATAGGCCTTTCCTCATATTTAGTATGTTGGAGATCACATGCATATTAGGAAGAATCGAATGAAGAGTTATTGACAATAACATGATGGATTTATTTTGGATATGACATGGATTCATAAGTCAAAGAAAAATTATCTGAAGCTGGGCTAGAGATTTTGACAAATGTGCCTATTATGCATGGCCACATGCATTTGGTCTCATCTTACAAACTGCTAGTAGAAAGAGTTTGGAATGCGAGTTTGTAAAAAGGCTGAAGTCATAGGTATATGGTGTGGTGAATAAGGTATGGAATAAATTCTTCCAACATCAACATTGGATGTATATTAGCACATACAAGCTTTAAAGATTCATTTTTAAAAGTAATATTGTCCCCAACAATTAAAGCACTACCATCTACGACAATGCAACACCATTTTTCAAGAAGGATGTGAATAGTCCTTGTAGGATTTGAGGATGAATATATGTTATTTATTGAACCTATGAGTTAAGCATCGCTTGCCTCCCATACCACAAACAAATCCAGATAGTTTTCAAAAATGTAATTGCAATAGAATTTGAAACAATATTGTGTCCTCTAAGTATTTTTGGATCTAGTTGGAGAAGACATTTATGGTGTCACAGAGTTTACAAAATTTCTTGTGGGGATGGATAAACATATCATGTTTTAAAGCACGTCCAACTTTGTAACCTCTTGCTAGGATACTTCAATTGCAATGGATTAAAACATGTGAATTTGAGTTTTATATATGGATGGCTAACAAAGTTTGTTTCTAGAAGAGGGTGTGCCTCTAATGGATTTATGTAAGAATGGATTAGATTTCTCATTTGTTCAGTAGATAAAAATTTTTGGAAAATTTTATTGGATGAATAGGTGATTTGAAGCATGTAAATTATTATTATTATTATCCAATTTTAAGGTCATGACTAAGCCAGACACCAAATTGGTGTATAATACCTCCTTGTTTGTGGGACAACAGCATGAGGTATTTCCACAATAGTACGAATTTTTTGAGCAGGGGCCTGCGTCATCTTTCCCAGAACTACGAAGTCTTTTGTGGGGGCCAAGTCACCCTCTTCTTCGATGGACCACGAGTTCCACCCTAAGGAGGAAAATTCTACTCATGTTTGGTAGTTGGGAGGATACCACACATTTCTGGTTCAGTTGGGATGCAGGAAAGGATCGGGAAAGGAAATTGTGGGGTATTTTCTAGCATTTTGGTGCCAACTCAACCAACAACTAGAGGAGCTAGGGGGAAATTGGGCCAAAATTCTAAGGCCAACATTTGGCCAATTCCTTCGTGGGTTTTTGTGGGTTATTGGAGGAGAACCCGAGGTTAATTTCCCTAAATTTGCTGGGCACCGAATGAGGCCCTAAAAACCATTGTTTAAAGTCAACAGTGCAATTTTTCACTAGATTAGCGTAGATATTGTTGGGGATAACCACATTGCATGTTAGAGTAGCTGATTTCATCACTTGTGCATTGTTAGGTTTCCTTGGGCAAGCCTAAGTGCATGCTTTCTGATCTTACCTTTGTACCCAACATTTATATTAATAAAATGGCTCAACTCAATGCAATTAATGGAGATTTCTTGGTGTTTAATGTGTTGTAAATTATGTGTGTTTGTTTATTTTACTATGATTTCTTTTCTTATCATTGTAAATTTCCATTAGGATTATTACAATGGTATCAAAGCATGATCTTGGAGAGTTGTGGGGAAGCTAGCAAGATCATGAAGGTGTTAGACTCGCATGCACAGTGATTGGTGAGGTTATATACACTCCAATGATGCAAAAAGGGGAAAGTACACAAGGGCTCTTGGAGGAGTTGATGAAGCAAAGCCAAAAATTGGCTTGTGAAAGGGATTGAGGTGCTGGGGTTGTTTGGAATTAGATTGGGGAAATCATGGGGGATTTTCCCGAATTTTGGTGGAGCAACAAGCCCAACATCTGCTAGAGGTTATAGTTTCTGCTTGTGGAGGAGGGCCAATTATTTTGAGGTCAATTTTGGAGTGTCAAAACTAGAGCAAGCCCTTTCTAGATTTTTTTGGGTTTTTGACAAGGATCTAAGAAATAATTTGGTAGGATTTTTTGGGCATATTTGAGGGGTCAAATAGGGGTCCCAACTCAGCCAACAACTAGAGGATCTAGGGGGAAATTGGGCCAAAATTGTGAGTTTAACATTTGGTCAATTATGTTGTGGGTTTTTTTGGGTTATTGGAGGAGAGTATAAGGTTAATTTCTAGGAACTCTCTGAGCACCACAGGAGACTCTAACAACCATTTTTTGCAGCCAACAATGTAATTTTTCACTAGGTTAGCAAAGATATTGTTGGGGACAACCACATTTCATGTTAGAGTAGTCAATTTCATCAACTGGGCTTCGTTAGCTTACCGTGGGCAAGCCCAGGTTCATGTTTTTTGATCTTACCTTTGTACCCAACATTTATATTAATAGAATGGCTTCGTTCAACGCAGTTTATGGAGATTTTGGGGTGTTTTATGTGTTGTAAATATTACATGTTTTCTTTTTTTACTATTCTTGATTTGCTTATCATTGTAAATTTCCATTAGGAATATTAGAGAGAATGTAAATGCAAGTTTTGATAGAAAATCCATCAGAATAATAATCCATGCATTGGCCCAACATTGTGGAGACTAGGTCTAGTATACATATCAATCAACTAGAGATTTCTCTTGATGAACCAAGACTCCTGGTCAAAACATCTAATGGTGGCTGCTCCACAGATTTATTCTCCAAAATTTTGTATGATTGGAGCTCTAAAAACTAATGAAAACCGAGCCACTTCACTAGTTGATGGTATGTAATATTGATGATAGCATATACAAGTTGAACCCATGGGTACAAACACAATGAATAAAAGCCAATAAATCTGAGACATGACTGCAATGATCCCCAAAAGTTGTATAAATGCAAAATCCAAAGCTCCTGGTTGTGTAGAAATAAATGTGTCGACTGCACTTTGATCAGTTGATCCCTGATTCAGTATTCACCCAAATGGAGTTTCATCAAAGGACATTGATGCAAAAAATATACACATGTGCAGATCGCTGAAAAGTTGATTTCCAGTTTTAAGTGCAACCAGTGAAAGAAGCATAGAGCTCATAAGAATGCACAAAGAGCTACTTAATTTCAAGGCAACATAAATGAGAATGAGAAGGGAGTTTCTAACATGGGAACTCTCATTTTATTTTGTATGGGTTTCCCATGCCACCTAGTAGTTACTAATTATTTGAAGTAGCTGAAATATTATTTGGACCATTAGTATTATAGGTATCAAACTACCATTGTATGAAACAATATTGTAAGGCCAATATATCGGCATGTTTACCCTTCTTCCTCTGCATCCACTCCTTCCCATAGTTGAAATGTATTCACCTCTCTAAAATTTGAGATGCACAGAGCCAAAATGTAGAAGCAATAGCTTTGCATACTCAAACAAGCCATATTAATAAGTGCTTATCTACACTATACTCCTACCCAACAAAACCAATGTTAAATATACAAGTGTCTACTCCAACTTTATAGTATGTGGGTTAAAAATATTTACGAAATGCAGAATATTTACAATGTTCTCTCAAGATTATATTTAGAGAGCCATGAAAAGTGTCCAACATTATCTAGCTAGAACCCTTTGTTAAACGATTTAGTGCTCTACCAAGCCACTAGAACCCAACCCTGAGTTACATATGAGTAAATTGGCATGGTTGGTTGCCTATTCAAAACAATTGTTACTGCATTTTCTATGCACCTTCATGGAGAAAAACCCACAAAGCTTGGAAAGTTTTCTAATTTCAGATTGTTGTTGACAATCTGGTTTTTTGTGCTAAAATGAAATGTAGCACATTTTAGATTTCATTCCCCTTGTAATGTTATTATTTCCATTGTGTTTGTGTTTTTCCTAGAAGAAAATTTAACAAGTCCTAGTTTTCTTTTGGCATGCACCTTTGTTGTTGGAAATATGCTTGTCTTTATACTAAAAGTAAATCTAGCACACATTAGATTTATTTCACCTTTAAATATTTCTATTGAGAATACCTTGCATCTATGAAATAAGAATATCTAGCACAAAATAGATTTATTTTTTCCCTGCAATATTTCTTTTGGCTATATACTTGTGTTTGTGCTTAAAGTAAATCTAGCACAAGCTAGATTTCTCTAACCCTGCCATGTTGTTATGTGCTTATGATTTTTTTATAGGAAAATTTAGCATGGGTTAGATTTCCTTCACCTTGCAATATGTTATCTACAATATGCACTTATTTATGCTAGAAGGAAATATTACTCATTATATTTTTTTAATCTTACAATGTTGTAGCACATGTTAGATTTCATTTTCTTTATAATGTTGTTGTTGGAAATAGGCTTGATTTTTTGCTAAAAGTAAATATAGCACATGTTATATTTTTTTTGCCTTGCAATGTTTGTTATGTGCTTCTGTTTGTGCTAAAATTAAATTTAGCATGCGCTAGATTTGTTTCACAATGCCATGTTATGGTTGGCAATCTGGTTGTCTTTGCTACAAGGAAATATTCTAGATTCCTTAACGTTGCAATGTTGTTATTGCAAATATGTATGTGAATATGTTAGAAGGAAATTTAGCACATGTTAGATTTCTTTTCTTGCAATTTTTCTATTGCCAATATGCTTTAGCTTGTGCTAGAAGTAAATTTAGTGTGTGTTAGATTTATTTAACACTACAATGTTGTTATGTTCTTATGTGTGTGCTAGAAGGAAATCTAGCATGTGCTAGATTTGTTTCATCCTATAATGTTCTTGTGTTATGCTGTAAGGAGATCTAGCACATGTTAGGTTTCCTTTTCCATATAACGTTGTTGTTCTCAACATGCTTGTTTTTGTGCTAGAAGTAAATGTAGCATGTACTAGAATTCTTTCACCTTATAATGTGCTTGTCTGGTTGTGTTTATCCTAGAAGGAAATATTACACAAATTAGATTTATTTCACCTTATAATTTTGTTATTGGAAATGCGCTTATGTTTAGGCTAGAAGGAAATCTAGCACACATTGAGTTTCCCTCATGTTGGAATGTGCTTGTGTTTGTAATAGAAATAAATCTATAGCATGAACTAGATTTCTTTAGTCCTACATTGTTGTATGTTCTACAAGGTAATACAACACGTGTTAGATTTATTTCAATTTGAAACGTGTTTGTGTTTGTGTTGGAAGAAAATTGATCATGTGTTAGATTTCTTATACTCTACAATGCTGTTGTTGGAAACATGGTTGTATTTGTGGTAGAGATAAATCTAGCACTTGCAAAATTTCTTTCACTCTACAATGTTGCTATGTGCTTGTGTTTGTGCTGAAATAAAATGTAGCACATGTTAGATTTCTTTTACCTTGGAATGTTGTTATTAGTAACATCTTTGTGTTTAGGCTAAAGGAAAATCTAGCATGTGCTATATTTTTTTTTGTCCTGCATTGTTGTTGTTAGAAATATTTATATGTTTATGTTAGAAGTAAATATAACACAAGCTAAAGTTTTCTCACCCTACAATGTTGCTATGCGATAATGTTTCCATTAGAAGGAAATTTAGCACACACTAGATTTCGTTTTTCTTGCATTGTTGGAAATATGCTTGTGTTTGTGATAAAAGTAAATCTAACATATGCTACATTTCTTTCACCTTGAAATGTTGTTATGTGATTTTTTTTATGATAGAATGAAATATAGTGCACGTTATATTTGTTTTACCTTACAATGTTATTATTGGCAATGTGATTTTGTTTGTGCTAGAAGAAAATCTTGTGGGTGCTATTTTTCCTTTTCCTTACAATGAAGTTATTGGTAATATCCCTATGTTTATGCTAGAAGTAAATGTAGCATGTAGTAGGTTTCTTTAACCGTAAAATGTTCTTATTTTCTTATGTTTGTGCTATAAGGATATGTTGCATGTGCTAGATGTCCTTTTACCCTCCTGCAATGTTGTTGTTGGAAAGATTTTTATGTTTATGCTAGAAGAAAATCTAGCACACACTAAATTTCTTTCACCTTGCAATGTTGACATGAGCTTTTATTTCTTCTAGAATGAAATGTGGTGTGCTTAAAGTTCTTTCACCTTCCAATGTTGTTGTTAGCAATGTGCTCGTGTCTTTATTAGAAACAAACCTAGCATGTGCTTCATTTAATTTTGTTTGCAATATTGTTGTTGGCAATGTGCTCATGTTTTTTATAGAAGTAATTCTACCACATGCTAGATTTATTTTACTGTACAATGTTGTTATGTGTTTTTTTTATGCTAAAATAAAATTTAACATGCATTAGATTTTTTTCACCTTGCTGTGTTTTTATTGACAATGTGCTTGTGTTTGTGATAGAGGGTAATATAGAATGATTTTTTTAACAGTGCAATGTCGTTGTTGGAAACATGCTTCTAATTTTCCCATATTTCATGCTTTGACAACATATTCCATACAAAGGGCCTTCTAATCATTTGAGGTTTTAACATTTCTTATATTGTAACAACGATCTACGTAGGCATGGACAAATTTCGCAAGCATTGAGATGTCCTAGGAAAGATTATTGTTGCAATGTTTTTTTTAACAATGTGTTTGTGTTTGTGATAGAAGGAATTTAATCATGCATTAGCTTTACTTTACAATGCAATGTTTTTGGGAATATCTTGTATGTGATAGAAACATTTCTTCAATGTGTTTGCCTTTTTATGGTTTCTATGGAAAACTAAGAATATAAATGACTATAAAAGATAAATTTTGTGTAAACATGATGTTATTGTAGTATCTACTATTGTTGTTATTTATTCACAGTGTACTGTTGTCTTTTGGTAACGTTCTTATGCTTGTGCTAGATGGAAAGCTAGTAGGTGCTAGCTTTCTTATAGATACAATTAAAAGAACATAATAAGTTATTTAGGGGTGGCACCCTTTTTCTAATCAACACCATGATTAGTGATTATTGTGATTTATACACTTGTTATTGTTCTTGTACATTTTTTTACATATACAATGATGCAAGTAGTGATAGTATTTATAAATTCATATTTTCTTCGATAATTTGAAACTATGATAATAGTTTCTTAGTTTATTTTCAAAAACCATGGACCCTGAAGCTAGTTGGAATTCAAAGGAATCATCCAAGGAAAAAGGAAGTTCATCAAATACAACACCAAAATCTTTAAATGGTATGAAAATTTTAAAATTAGTTTGCACTTTGTTACAATGGTTGATAATAAATGATTGTTGATTAATGAAGTTCATGTTATTCTTATTTTTTAAGAAAAATTGCATATGCTTTGACCTTCTTTTATTTTTTGCATATGTATGAAATGAAATGTTGTAGAAGATGAATTCATATTGTTTTTTAATTCCTTTAAAATTTTACCATTATAAATTCTTACCAATTTTTACAGATGATAAGAACTATGGTACAAATTGTGAGATTCTAAAAATCTATTTTATATTCATTTTCAAATAATTTGACAAAATTATAGTATGCAATTTACAACTTAATTAATTTTGATTTATTATTGAATAATCTCCTACCTAATATTGTTATGAAAATTGAAATATACCATGTTAGTTGGATTTTCCACATTAAAGATAGAATTTTACACAAAAGCACATGCATATAGCACTAGGAGTGGGTTTTTAATGTCGAAACCCCATACTAACATGGGTATTTTTCTTTTCCTGACAATTTTGGTGTCATATGGTAAAACTTGCATTACACATGTGCTCCTTTATTATTGTGTATGTAAATGAAAATGGTGTATTATAAGGTTGTTTAATAATGTTTTGTATTTCATGTCTTCCATAATTTATTTATTTATTTATTTTTTTCATAAGCTGTGGAATCTCGTGTCCCTGAAATTCCATGTAAAGGAGTGAAGAGAAAATGAAAAACAAGCGATATACAAACAATGTCTCCTACAATTGGTATCGTTGTTTTATATTTTATGTATATTCTGATATAATTTTTCTTTTCCTAACAATTTTAGCTAGGTGATTACTTTTGGTGTCATATAGTAAACTTCCATAACACATGTAATCCTTTATTATTATGTATGTAAATGAAAATAGTGTATTATAAGCTTTAACAATATTTGGTACTTCGTGCCTTACATAATTTATTTTTTTCTTTATTTATTTTTGATAAGTTGTGGAATTTTGTGTCCCTGACATTCCAAGTAAACGAGTGAAGAGCACACAAAAGACAAGTGATATATGAACAATGTATCCTTCAATTGGCATGATTCTTTTATATTTTATGTATACTCTCTTATAAATGGTTAGATTAGGTGGTCTTGCAAATTTTAAAATAACATCACATGACAATATTTGAAATTTTAATTTCATTTTGATTTATGCAAATAAATTTTTGTTTTTGTATACATAATTGGTTGGCACCAAAGCAAGTGAAATGTTACAGTCATCATTTAAAAAAGAGAAAAAATTAACTCAAATGATAGTATCAGTAACACCTTCAACTTCTACCTTTGAAATGATCATAAAATACAACACATCTAATAAATATGACTTTGTGCACGATTGGTATGTCCAGGTGTAAACTCCCATGAATATGTATCCTGATATATACCTATTTGGATCCATAGATGGAAAACAACCTGAGATATTAGGAATAATTATTAATTGCTATGCTTACAATGAAAATGACATTGACTTTCAAGTGGAGGTGATTAAAGAAAATCAAGTAAAATTAATTTTTTGTCAAGTGGAGTATACAAATATTTGATTGAAGCTTCAAGTAACGAATCACCAAATATAATACTACAACCAAGGCCAAAATATTATATGGATGATTAAATATGATTCATTGTTTATATAGTTGTTTAATGCTTTTATTCATTGTAACAATTTATAACATTTTTATGTTTATTATAATGACAGGCAAGGAGAACAAAGACATTGATCAAATGCATGTGAAACAAAGCTATAATGAAGAAAATGATATCATATTAGGTAGTTAACATGAACTTTGTTGTTTATTCTTTTGTTTGTTTTTTTATTCAATTAATCATTGTCACAATTTATAACATATTCATTATACATTATAGAGACAAATAATGAGAAAAAATACAATAATCCGAAGATTGAGAATCAAAGTTATAATCAAGAACAAAATATAATATCGGGTACTTATAATTTTCCCACTTTTTTTCCTTATTATTTAATGATTTTTATTCATTTTCACAATTCAAACTATTTTATATGTTTAGTGTAGAGACAAGTAAAGAGAACAAAAACGATGATGAAGTGAAAAGTTATAATTATGAAGATAATGCCATATCAGGTACTTATTACTTGTCTTTTAGTTTTTATTATTATTCTTCAAATTTTAATGCTTCTAATACCACAACATTGTATATGTTTATTATAGGAACAAATAAAAATAACAAAACTAAAAATCAAAATAATGTTAAAAGTGCGTGTGTGTGTATTTTGTAGGTTACCTTGCTAATTATTTTTTTTAATTGTGAATTTTGTATTTAATATATATTATATTACATAATTTGATCATATTTAGTCAAAATTTTAATAGTTTTACCTCCAGGTTCTGTGAAGATGATAAAAGACAAGATTGTTTCATCTATAAATAGTCGAAAAAACACTCATGGTAAGTGTATTATTTCGATATTTTTTTACTAATTTATGTAACAAGAATAAAATGGTTTCACTAGACTATTTTTTTATTGTATTGCATCCCAAATAACTGAAAAGAAATTAGTTATTCTTGAATTAAAGGACATTTTTTTATCATAACATCAACGATGAAGCAACAAACAAAATACATATTGAGAAAATGGGAACTGATGCAAATTACAAAATAGAGAAAAAGTTATTTTGGATTCATCCACATGAAAAAATATTTTTTGAAATGTGTTTCAAAAATGAATATTTTGAAATTGCAATTTAGACAGCAGCTTCGAAACAAAACACAACAAGAGTTCTAAAAAGTTTGGTTTCAGAAAAATTACAAGATAAACATGTGTTTATGTTGACTGCTTTAGAGTGTAAACCAAAAAAGGGACATAAGGCCATTGGAAATCCAACAAAATGTATACACACTAAATCATTGAAAAAAGTGTGGGAAATACATATCGAATATGATGCAACCAACACTATTATAGTGGAGTGTTCAATTGAGAGAATGAACGAAAATCCAAAAGAAGATGTGATTCTTGCCCCTCAATTCATTGGAACAACTCAAGAGAATAACTAGTTGATCGATGTGCTATGGAGGATGTTGATTAAATGCAACAAGGCAACAGAGGTGCAAGATATTTTGAAGGATGTTCAATCACATATAATAGTACCTTAAGATGATTGGTGTCTATTTCATGTCATAATATGTATGAAATCATGAATTATTACTATATTTTGTAGCCCTTTTAAATTTAAGTTGACTTCTATTTCATAATACTAATAAAAGAATTGTTGATCTCGTTTGTCATAAGTAGAATAAAATAATTTTATGTTCTTTATTTTTGTGACATATTATTGTATTGATAACAATTGTTGATTTGAATGGTTATTTAATGT
The DNA here is from genome assembly GCA_034641835.2 of Pinus albicaulis. Taxonomy (NCBI): domain Eukaryota; kingdom Viridiplantae; phylum Streptophyta; class Pinopsida; order Pinales; family Pinaceae; genus Pinus; species Pinus albicaulis. The sequence continues at coordinate 1,055,444,724 of CM076582.1, forward strand.
TTTCCTATCAAAATTTCTCATGCTATAGAAATTTTTACAATGGATTAGATTGTATGTAAAAAATAGTAGATAATTAAACTATTTTTTAGAATTGGATCATTACAATTATTTTTTTCAATTTTGGTTTAAGTTATCATTATACCTCTTAGAAAGTAGTAATGCAAATGATGGTTCACTACATTCTTATAAACTTTTTTATTTCATATAATTTTAAAAACCATATTAGGATGCATGTAGCACCAAAAATAGACATAGAAACTTTACTAAAAGAAGCACCAAAAGAAACTATAGAAATTAGCGTATAATTAAGTAGGTTTGAAATTTAAAAATTGTATTATATTACACGTGGAAACTAATATATAACTAGTTTGTTTAAATGAAACCATTGTAATTATATATTTCAATTCAAATTTAACAAATCATTATAAGTCTTAAAATCAATGATTTAAATGGTGGGTCAATGTGATCCTATAAGACATGCTTATTCCATACAAATTTAATAAAGGTATTAGGTTGTATGTATAAAGTAAACATATCGTTAGTTTGTTCACTTTACTGGGGCCATTGTAATTGATTACCATTAATTCACAATAAATACTAACATCATTTTTAAATGTGTAACACCCCCAATTTATGTGTTTGAATTTCAAAGCTAGACATTTGAACTTTAGTCCCAAGGGGAGTGGACCCCAAAGGATAAGTGGTTTGTGATTGTAATTAAATAAATTATTGAGGAAATGAATAAAATGAATATTGTGCAGATTGACCAAAATAAGATTATGAGATCAATTGCTAAATCCATGAGGATGGAAAAAGCAAATGTTCACCAAAATCTTTCAAAAAAATCCTTGAAAGAAATTAAAATTAAAATTTAGATTTTTGAGGAAAAATATGAATTTCGCCAATGATGAGGAAAGTAGTTGGGAAGAGGTGAAAAGCTGGGAAAGCTGAAGAAAAACATAAAACATCTTTAAAGAATCCCAAAAATGGGAAGCCTAGGCAAACAGGAAGAAAAGCATCCTGATATTCTGGACGCAGAATTAGAAACAGACTTTGGGGAACAATAGCTTTAAGAAGCTGCTCCTAAACAGATTGAGGTTGGTCTGTGGGAGGGAGGATCTTAGCTAGGGGGTGAGTTTGAGGAAACTCTACGATAGGGAGGACTGGTCTTCTGCAAAACTGGTATGTTTATATAATTTATGAATGATGCAAAGTTTATGGTTAAAAGGTATGTGTTTGGTTAAAATAATGCATAACTAGGAGCTATAATGCATGTGCTTAACTTTAGCAGAAATATACTAGAAGTAAATCCTTACCTTTCCACACAGTAGTAAGCACAATATCTTGAAGTCCATATCCACCAGAATCTCTAATCCCAAAGACGGATTAAATCTGGAGATATTATTAATATGTTCAGGAATAGTTTAAACTGTTTAAATCTGCTTAGCTAAATCCAGTGATATAGAGATTACTATTAATGATTTCAATGTAACTTTAATCTGCTTCCATTTAGTCTAATTATATGCTTTGAAAACTCCATAGTACTGTGACCAGAAAGGAAAAAATAAAACTCTATGGAACATAGAATTTTGCTGAATGTCTATGCAAGATAGTAAATCAAACATTATACCAGCTAAGAACCACATTTCAAAGTGTCACCATTTTGTGCCAGATACAGTCTAGATGTAAAGGAAACCTTGGTAAATGAATGGCGCATCTCAATATACAAATCTGTTATACCAATCGATTTTTAATTTCAATAAGATTCGAATAGAATAATTGAAGCAGTTATCGTACCCTGCCAATCTCCACAAATTCTTGTTCCAATATATATACATATATATAAAAACAAAACAAGGAAATCTTACAGTATGACATATCATCATTGTAACTACCAGCTTCAGTGCGAATTAGAAGGTCTACAGAAAATCAAAGTATTATGTAAATTGTCATTTCAGGATCCCTTAGTGGTTGTGGAGGAAAACGTAGATTGTTCAGATAAATGCATATACATTGCCATAATAATTATAATTCGTGCGATAACAGAAAACAAAATGGTTAAATAAAATCATAAATTTATATCGCACTCAGTTACCCTATTGAACTGAAAGTTAATAACTAAAACTTCTGTCAGTAAATGAGTGCATAGATGTACCGAATAAGCGAGCCATGGAAACAAAAATAGAAACCACACAGCTGATGAGTATCGGGTACGACAACTAGGATACAACACATTTATATACGAAAAATCCTCACGAAAGTCGATTCACCCTAACTATATACGGCGGAAGAAACACACAGGTTCGTAAGAGCCGAGCCAAAATTTAACATGCAGAATGAGAGCATGTGTATGTTAAACAGTAGAAAGAGGGAACGAGAAAGTATTAAACTGGACTGTCATCATGATAATCTCTGGTAGCAGAAAATCGTGTAAATAGGTTCAATCCCATTTGAAAAAAAATATGACTAGAAAACTCAGACTAGTTGTAAAGTCACGTATGGAGTCATAGAAATTAGCACGGTATACCCACAACAACTTGAATAAAGGACCAATTCACTTGCCAGCAAACCACAGTTCTGAAACAAAAAACAAAATCTATAACATCAAGGTATTAACCCTTGACGGGAAGTCAATGAGTTAAGTGGGAATTCACGGCTGAGTCGACGATGCTCATTCACGTCGAGAACCTCAGCGTAACGAGATACCAGAACAATCGCCAACCCAAACCCATAAACCCTCTTTTTTTTCCTGCACGCAGAGATATTGCAATCACCACTAGAGACTGTGTGCAGCCAGAAGGGAGCGATTTAATGAGTTGTAAACCCGTACCTTTCCATTTCAGCACTCCAGCGAATCTGCGCAACTGAACCAGGTAACTAAGTTGGTTTTGTTATTCTAATTGAGTTGCAGACCCTATCAACATCTTCGTCCTGAAAATGAAAGAGTAGAAAAAAAAATAGTCGAGTAAGATTATAAGAAGCCAGAATAGGATAAGGAGGGAAAAGAAAGAGAAACTTCGAATGAGAGTATGCTATACCTACAGCGCTTCCCCTATGATAATGTCAGTCTGAAATGGGCGAGCAAAACAGAAATCTGAGCATAAACGAAATAGCCACAAGCTAAATCAACTATATATATATATATATATATTTTGCAAAGCTATCAATTTCTCTTTTCTTAATTAAACATTCAACTCACCCAAATCGTGAATGCACCCACAGGGGTTTGGAAAAGAGACCAGTAGAAGCGGCTAACGAACTGTCGGATACGCATACCTGAAGTATCGATTTACATGACCGATATTGGTCGTGAAGTCCAACGCAAGAAAAACCCTCCATAGGCGCAAGAACTGAGAAGAGGCTGGAATAACCCGAACTTATGTAAAACACTTTTGGGTGAACCCTAAGAACGCCCAAGCGCTATCACCGTCCATCTGTCAGCAAGGAAGCTCGAGTGAATCCCTATGAACCCTGGACACCTCTACATACAGCACATCTAGTACACATGGGAGAGATAAACAAATAGGACCCCACGTTATTAACAGTAGTCGGGTACCACTAATTTAAGAATGCAAGACTGTAAAGTTATTTCACCCGTGTGACCGGTGTAGGAATCACACCCGAGGATCAGTTAATTAATGGTGAATGCAGAGCGACGGCCACAAGGAACATTGTGGCACCTTGATGATAAATTGAGCCTGAACCATCCGGCTACGCTCGAGCTGAGTCTCAATCACGTCGCAGGCGAGAAGAAAAACAAAACCCTAACATTAAATTTATGTACTAGTAAAATGAAATCTCAGTTCAGTTGATAGCTGCTGTAAGTCAGCGGAACAAACAAAAATATATATATAAATATGAGTGCGGATAGGACGTTACATTAAATCCAGAAGATGGTCATACATATGGCCCCAGTTTTATATCAAATCGCAAAAATGAACCTTGGAAATATATTACCACAAGGGCGATCGAAACCCATATGTCAATAAGATGTGTGTTACCGCCAATGATGAATGAACCCGTAGATTTGTTAAGTCGATGGACTCGACCTTAATTGTGGGGGAAAGTATTTAAATAAATTATTCTCAATTGAAAAGGAGGCATCTTATATAGTGGAATGCAAAAGTATGGGAGACTTAATAATGGATTATATTTTTCATATTTGGAGAGAATTCAGAAGATTTCGTTGTATGGTAAAAATATAAAAATTTTTGTTAACATGTTACATTGTGTACTTGTGGTAATAAAATAGGCGAGTTCGTGAATTGAAGAGGGATAGGTAGAGAGGTTAATGAGTTATAATTTAGAAGAAATTCTGAAAAAAAAAATTTGGGGTAGAGGGAGATGTGACAAATGGTATCAGAGCCCAAGTTATAAAAAACTGGGCTGTTGTTATTGTGCTCACTGTTGTTGAGTGTTGTTGTATAAATGAATAATTGGAAAAATTTCTTTTTATATTTTTGCTGATCTGTGCTATGAGTGTGTACAGTGGTGCGGAAATGGCGGAAGGTGAAGAAATTTATGTGGATCTGCGGGATGAGTATAGTACACCAGATCCCAACGCTCCGGTGCTGGCTATGTTGCACAGGTTGCAACGGGAATTGGCTGAATTAAAAAGACAAAATGACAGGTTGTCATCAGCCAGTAAGGAGCAGGAAAAGCTTATCAGAGAACTAGCGGTATGGAACAGCCAAGAAGGCGAAGGTTCTGGAAAGAGGAAGATGGATGAGTCTGATGAGGATGATGCTGCTAGACATCAATATAAACAGAAAAGAGAATTGCAGGGGGAATTCCGAAAGATCAAACCTCCCTCCTATGATGGGGAGAAGGAGGAAGATGCTGAAGCCTAGTTGCTGAACATGATTAAGTATTTCCAAGTTTATGAATATGAGAGCAATCTGAAGGCCAGATTAGCTGTTTACCAGCTACAAGGTAAAGCTACCTTATGGTGGGAGGAGACGAAAATGGTTCATGCTATTGACGAAAAGACAGTTACTTGGGAAGATTTCCAGGTTAAGTTCGAAAATCGTTATTTGAACGAGCGTTATTATGATGATAAAGCAAAAGAATTCCACGAACTTAGACTAGGACAGCTCACTATCGATGAGTTTGTCACTAAGTTTACAAATTTATTGAGATATGTCCGTTATATTAGGGAAGAGAAGGCAAAGGTCCAAAGGTTTCTGAATTGTTTGCCTACTGTCTACAAAGAGAAAATTGAGTTTGACAACCCAAAGACAATGGACGAAGCTGTTAGAAAAGCAAGATTATGCTATCAGCAGTTTAAAGGAAAGGTTGAACAATGAAAAAGCTGGTTGAACAAGGGTGAGTTCAAGGGGAAAAGACAAAAACCAGCATATTTAAAGAATTTTGGCAGATATCATCAGCGAAAAAAGTTTAATAAACCCAAAGAAAGTCAAACTGCTCAATCTCAAGTGGCTTCAAAACAAGTAGATGGGGACAATAAAAAGGAAGGGACAGTCAGAATGAAGGAACCCTTGAAATGTTGGGGCTGTGGAGAACCCCATATTTTGAGGGATTGTCCTCATCGAAACATTCATATGATCAGCAGAGAGCGAGAAGCGACAACATTAAATGACATAGCCAAAAATATACCAACTATCAGTGCAGCCTTGGAAAATCGGCAAGCAGAACATCAAGCAACCATGGTGGAAATGGAGGGTAAGATTTCTGACCTACCTGTTACTGTTTTGATTGATCCGGGTGCTTCGTTGAGTTACATTAGTCCTGGAATTGTAGAAAAATGTAAAATTAAACCTGAAAAATTTAAGCAGTCATGGTTGGTACCGCTGGCCACTGGGACTAAGAGAAAAGGAACACATAAAGTGCCCAAAACAGCAATCCAATTAAATGGGTTTCCAACAGAAGTAAATCTGAACATACTGCCGTTAGGATCCTATGACTTGCTGATAGGAATGGATTGGCTGGAAAAGAAGAAAGCCCTGATGAACTGCTGGGATAAAACCCTGCATTGTGTGGATGAAGAAGGAAAACCTTTTACTCTCAAGGGAAAACCAAAATCCATTTTAGTAAGACAAATATCAGCACTGCAATTAAAACGAACAGCTAGGAAAGGATATCAAGTTTATGCAGTACATGTAGAGGAAGTAGAACAGAAAACTGGAGAAAACCTTCTGAATGAGTTACCAGTGGTGAGAGAATTTAAGGAAGTCTTTCCAGAGGAGATTCCTCATCTTCCCCCCAAAAGAGAAATTGACTTTTCCATTGATTTGGTGCCATGAGCAACACCTGTTTCCCGAGCTCCTTATCGAATGAGTCCCCTTGAACTTATGGAACTGAAAATGCAATTGCAAGAATTGCTAGATAAAGGGTATATCAGACCAAGTGTGTCTCCTTGGGGAGCACCAGTCCTATTTGTGAAAAAGAAAGATGGAACTTTTAGGATGTGCATTGATTATCGTCAACTAAACAAGTTGACCATTAAGAATAGATACCCTTTACCTAGAATTGATGATCTTTTTGATCAAGTGAGAGGAGCTTCAGTCTTTTCGAAGATTGACTTAAGAACTGGGTATCACCAGCTCAGAATCAAGGAAGAAGACATCAGAAAAACAGCTTTTCAAACCCGGTATGGACACTATGAATTTGTAGTCTTACCTTTTGGATTGACAAATGCCCCTGCCACATTCATGTGTCTGATGAACAGTGTGTTAAATAAGTATTTAGATAAATTTGTTCTTGTGTTCATAGATGATATTTTAGTCTACTCCGAAAATGAGGATGAACATAAAGAACACTTGAGAATAGTGTTGCAGACTCTAAAAGAAAACCAGTTAGATACCAAATTCAGCAAATGTGAATTTTATAAAGATAAAATTCAATATCTGGGTCATATTATTTCTGAAAAAGGCCTTGCAGTTGACCCTGAAAAGACAAAGGCTATAAAAGAATGGCTTGTACCAATGGATGTTTCAGCAGTAAGGTCATTCATGGGGATTGCAGACTATTATCGCAGATTTGTGGAGAGATTTTCTACTATAGCACATCCCATCACTTCATTGCAAAGAAAGGGTGTCAAGTTCGTGTGGACTGAAAAATGTCAAATCAGTTTCAAGCAATTAAAACAAAAACTTATTTCAGCCCCTATCCTAAAGATTGCAGATCCTAAAAAGGAATTTGTTGTATGTACAGATGCTTGCAGAGAGGGGTTGGGAGGAGTCCTGTTGCAGGAAAATTCAGTTATTGCTTATGAATCTAGGAAACTAAAAATTCATGAAAAGAATTATAGTGCCTATGATTTAGAATTTGCAGCTGTTATACATGCTTTGAAAATGTGGCGGCACTATCTTCTTGGAAAAAATTTTACATTAATGACTGATCATATTAGTCTCAAATATTTCTTTTCCCAAACTGATCTGAATGCAAGACAAGCCAGATGGCTGTCCTTTTTAACTGAATTTGATATGGACATAAAAAATATCAAAGGAAAAGAAAATAAAGTGGCTGATCTTTAAGCAGGAATTCTTGTCAGAATATAAACAGCCTTGGAAGTAGTGCCTAGATCGAAGTAGAAGAGTTGGTGAGAAAAGCAGCAAATCAAGATCCAAACTATGAAACACTCTTGGTGAAACTACAAAAAAGGGAGAAAACTGATTTCACTCAAAACCAAAAAGGGCTGCTCTATTATAAAACAGGTTGTATATTCCCAATGTAGAGTCGTTAAAAAAGGAAATCCTGGATGAATATCATAAACAGCCATATGCAGGACATCCAGGATATCAAAAAATGTTAGCAGCCCTGAAAAAGAAATTGTTCTGGCCGGGAATGAAGAGAGATGTTGCAGAATATTTAAGTAGATGCATGGAATGTCAACTAGTTAAATTTGAGCATCAACATCCGGCAGGTCTTTTAAACCCTTTGTCGGTTGCAGAGTGGAAATGGGACACAATTTCCATGGACTTTATAACAGGATTACCCAAAACCAAATACCAGCATGATTCTGTAATGGTAGTAGTAGACACTTTAACCAAAGCTGCCCACTTTATACCAGTAAAATATACCTTTGGGACAGCTCAGGTAGCTAATGTGTTCCTGAAGGAGGTAGTAAGACTTCATGGGGTTCCAAAGGTAATTGTTTCAAACCGAGATGCCAAGTTTACAGCAGCTTTTTGGAAAGGATTATTTGGAGGGATGGGTACTAAGTTGAATTTTAGCACTGCCTATCACCCTCAGACTGATGAGCAGACAGAGAGAACTAATCAAATTTTAGAGGATATGCTGAGAATTTATGTGATGGATAGGCCATCGAAGTGGGAAGAGTATTTACATTTAGTTGAATTTGCTTATAATAACAGTTATCAATCCTCTATCAAGATGAGTCCGTTTGAGGCACTATATGGAAGGAAGTGTCGTACTCCTTTAAGCTGGAGCCAACCAGAGGATAAACTAATGTTGGGGCCCGATGCCTTAGAGTAGATGGAAAGAATTGTTTAGAAGATACAAAGGAACATCAAGACAGCACAAGATCGCCAGAAAAATTATGCGGATAAGAAACGAGTGCACCGAGAATTTAAAGTGGGGGATCATGTGTATTTGCGTATAAAACCCAAAAAGAGCACACTTTATGCTGGAAGTTGTGCAAAAATGGCTCCTAGATATTGTGGTCTTTTTGAAGTATTAGAAAGGGTGGGACCAGTGGCTTACAAGCTGGCCTTACCACCTCATGTTAGAGTTCATTATCTGTTTCATGTTTCGTTATTAAAAATATATGTGCATGATGCTTCTCACATAGTTGATTGGAATGTTGTACAAGTGGAACCAGAAGGGGAGTTTCTGGCAGAACCGCTTCAAATATTGGAGCGGGAAGAAATTGAATTGAGAAACAGAACAGTAGCCAGAGTAAAAGTGCAGTGGAAGCACTTTACTGCTGAAGAAGCCACCTGGGAAAGAGAAGCTGAAATGATGGAAAGATATCCGTTTTTGTTTGAAAAATGAACTCTAGTAGTTAAATAACAACACCGAGGACGGTGTTTATTTTCAGAGGGGGAATATGTAACACCCCCAATTTATGTGTTTTAATTTCAAAGCTAGACATTTGAACTTTAGTCCCAAGGGGAGTGGACCCCAAAGGATAAGTGGTTTGTGAATGTAATTAAATAAATTATTGAGGAAATGAATAAAATGAATATTGTGCAGATTGACCAAAATAAGATTATGAGATCAATTGCTAAATCCATGAGGATGGACAAAGCAAATGTTCCCCAAAATCTTTCAAAAAAATCCTTGAAAGAAATTAAAATTAAAATTTAGATTTTTGAGGAAAAATCTGAATTTCCCCAATGATGAGGAAAGTAGTTGGGAAGAGGTTAAAAGCTAGGAAAGCTGAAGAAAAGCATAAAACAGCTTTAAAGAATCCCAAAAATGGGAAGCCTAGGCAAACAGGAAGAAAAGCATCCGGATATTCTGGACGCAGAATTAGAAACAGGCTTTGGGGAACAATGGCTTTAAGAAGCTGCTCCTAAACAGATTGAGGTTGGTCTGTGGGAGGGAGGATCTCAGCTAGGGGGTGAGTTTGAGGAAACTCTACGATAGGGAGGACTGGTCTTCTGCAAAACTGGTATGTTTATATAATTTATGAATGATGCAAAGTTTATGGTTAAAAGGTATGTGTTTGGTTAAAATAATGCATAACTAGGAGCTATAATGCATGTGCTTACCTTTAGCAGAAATATACTGGAAGTAAATCCTTACCTTTCCACACAGTAGTAAGCACAATATCTTGAAGTCCATATCCACCAGAATCTCTAATCCCAAAGAGGGATTAAATCTAGAGATATTATTAATATGTTCAGGAATAGTTTAGACTGTTTAAATCTGCTTAGCTAAATCCAGTGATATAGAGATTACTATTAATGATTTCAATGTAACTTTAATCTGCTTCCATTTAGTCTAATTATATGCTTTGAAAACTCCATAGTACTGTGACCAGAAAGGAAAAAATAAAACTCTGTGGAACATAGAATTTTGCTGAATGTCTATGCAAGATAGTAAATCAAACATTCTGCCAGCTAAGAACCACATTTCAAAGTGTCACCATTTTGTGCCAGATACAGTCTAGATGTAAAGGAAACCTTGGTAAATGAATGGCGCATCTCAATATACAAATCTGTTATACCAATCGATTTTTAATTTCAATAAGATTCGAATAGAATAATTGAAGCAGTTATCGTACCCTACCAATCTCCACAAATTCCTGTTCCAATATATATACATATATATAAAAACAAAACAAGGAAATCTTACAGTATGACATATCATCATTGTAACTACCAGCTTCAGTGCGAATTAGAAGGTCTACATAAAATCAAAGTATTATGTAAATTGTCATTTCAGGATCCCTTAGTGGTTGTGGAGGAAAACGTAGATTGTTCAGATAAATGCATATACATCGCCATAATAATTATAATTGGTGTGATAACAGAAAGAAAAATGGTTAAATAAAATCATACATTTATATCGCACTCAGTTACCCTATTGAACTGAAAGTTAATAACTAAAACTTCTGTCAGTAAATGAGTGCATAGATGTACCGAATAATCGAGCCATGGAAACAAAAATAGAAACCACACAGCTGATGAATATCGGGTACGAAAACTAGGATACAACGCATTTATATACGAAAAATCCTCACGAAAGTCGATTCACCCTAACTATATACGGCGGAAGAAACACACAGGTTCGTAAGAGCCGAGCCAAAATTTAAACATGAAGAATGAGAGTATATGTATGTTAAACAGTAGAAAGAGGGAACGAGAAAGTATTAAACTGGACTGTCATCATGATAATCTCCGGTAGCAGAAAATCGTGTAAATAGGTTCAATCCCATTTGAAAAAAATTATGACTAGAAAACTCAGACTAGTTGTAAGGAAAGTGTGAGTGATAGAAAATTATGCGGTATACACAACAACAGCACTTGAATAAAGGACCGATTCATTGACGGCAAACCTGATTAGAAACGAAAAACAAAATCTCTCAACATCAGAGTAAACTTAAAAGCATAATGGGAAGTCAATGATTAAGTGGGAATTCTTGGTGGGTAGGCTTGATGCTGCGTTTCGCATCAGAAGTGAGTAATATGAGATCAGACGATTATCTTTAAACCCAGAAAACCCTCTTTTTTTTTTCCTGCACCATGAAGGATTATTTGCAATGCCACTAAGACATAAAGTCTTGTGGAAAGGGCAGTTAAATGATTTGTAGGCAGTACCTTGCCATTTCAGCACTCAAGGAATCTGTAGGCAGACAGATATTTTGAGTTGGTTTAATTCATTCTCAGAATAAGAAGTCATGAGACCACTATTTAAGCATCTTGATCAGAAAATGAAGAGTAGAAAAAAATGTTGAGTAAGATTATAAGAAGGGGGGGGGGGGGGATAAGGAGAAAAGAAAGCTTTGAGCAGTATGCTATACCTACGAGCATTTCCCCTATGATAATGTCGATTAGAAATGGTTAGACAAAAATAGAAATCGAGCATAAACGAAATAGCTAAAGGCAAATCGACGATATATATATATATATATATATATATATATATATATATATATATATATATATATATATATATATATATATATATATATATTGGCAAAGCTATCAATTTCTCTTTTCTTAATTAAACATTCAACTCACCCAAATCGCGAATGCACCCACAGGGGTTTGGAAAAGAGACCAGTAGAAGTGGCTAACGAACTGTCGGATACGCATACCTGAAGTATCGATTTACATGACTAATATTGGCCATGAATTCCAACGCAATAAAAACCCTCCTCCATAGGCGCAAGAACTGAGAAGAGGCTGGAATAACCCGAACTTATGTAAAACACTTCTGGGTGAACCCTAAGAATTCCCAAGCGCTATCACCGTCCATCTGTCAGCAAGGCAGCTCGAGTGAATCCCTATGAACCCTGGACACCTCTACATACAGTGCATCTAGTATACACGGGAGAGATAAACAAATAGGACCCCACGTTATTAACAGTAGTCGGGTACCACTAATTTAAGAATGCAGGACTGTAGAGTTATTTCACCCGCGTGACCGGTGTAGGAATCACACCCGAGGATCGGTTAATTAATGGTGAACGCAGAGCGATGGTCACAAGGACCATCGTGGCACCTTGATGATAAAATGAGCCTGAACCATCCGGCTACGCTCGAGCTGAGTCTCAATCACGTCGCAGGCGAGAAGAAAAACAAAACCCTAACTTTAAATTTATGTACTGGTAAAACGAAATCTCGGTTCAGTTGATAGCTGCTGTAAGTATTTAAATAAATTATTCTCAATTGAAAAGGAGGCATCTTATATAGTGGAATGCAAAAGTATGGGAGACTTAATAATGGATTTATATTTTTCATATTTGGAGAGAATTCAGAAGATTTCGTTGTATGGTAAAAATATAAAAAGTTTTGTTAACATGTTACATTGTGTACTTGTGGTAATAAAATAGGCGAGTTCGTGAATTGAAGAGGGATAGGTAGAGAGGTTAATGAGTTATAATTTAGAAGAAATTCTGAAAAAAAAAATTTGGGGTAGAGGGAGATGTGACAAAATGTTAGGTTTTTATATCATTAATCAATAAAGTGTTGAAGTGGAGAAATGTTAATATCATACATGTGGTTGCAGTGCAGTTGCAGACGCAAATGGGCATCACTATAAGTCAAAAGATGTTGTTGATATTTGAAATGGAAGGAGTTTTCTTCCAATCGTACACCAAAGATGAACAAAATTGTTATATTCAAAGAGAAGCAGATTGGCAGTTCGGTGATAGGTCCTATTTTTTAAGGCCTTTTCATTCAGAACTTTTAAAATATTGCTTAAAAAATTATGATGTTGCAATATGGACGTTAAATGTCACTGACAAGTACATCCGACGAGTACTTGAAATTTCAAATATTGATATAGAGGACTTTAAATTCACATGGAACATGTCTCATTGTCATTTGCAAACAAAATTAGAAGCAGGGAGGACAATACAATTTTATGAGAAAAGGTTGACTGATGTGTGGTCCCAATATGAAGATAATTATGAAGAATCAAATGTATTTCTAATAGATCAAACAAAGCATACTTCTCAATTCATCAGATATCGATCAAACCACATCTTGATAAAAGCCTATACAGGAAAAGAGCAAGATACTTGGCTTATGCAGGTTTTATTCCCCTTTCTTAAGACACTTCATCGCAAGAAAGAGAAACGTGAGTTCATTCGAATGTTCAACAGAACATGTACATCATTGTAGTGGATGAAGATGATTTTCTTTATAAATTTGTTTACAAGTACATTCCAATTTTTTAATGCAATTTGAATAGAGTTTCTTCTCAATCAATTTATACGATTTTATATATTTTGGAATATTATATGAGATTTTTTTTTTTTTCTGAGGAAAAAAATCAGAACATTCTATTAATTAAAAAAAAATTACAATGGGAATTGTCAATTATATTATTATTTATAATTATTTTTGCAATGACTTTGTTGTATCGATTTTGTTTTGCTAATATGTCTGTATGAGTGTTCTTAAATGAATTATTTTCCATTGAAATAATCTTACACGAACCATCAAGGCATGCTTGTATTTTATTGACTTCTATTTACTTCTATGCATAATACTCATATATAAATGTGAAATATAAGTTTTGAAATAGAGCTCATTGGAAACAAAAGTGCAATTCTTATTGAATAAATTATAATAATTTACTTGATAAATGCTACATGCACTGTTGGCTATTTAGGCTAATGGAAAATGTGTCATAAGTAAATTATTTGAACTTTTTGAAGCATAAAATATCTGATTTGTCAATCCATATTTTACATAAATTTTTATACTTCAATCAATTAATGGTTGTAATTAAAATCATATCATATTGAAAATCAACAACACTCAAAAGTTAGTTATTGACCTTTTACCTATAAAAACATTAATATGAGTGAATAAATGTGATATTTAATTTTTGAGATAAAAGTCTATTATAAATAATTTCGCATTTCTAAAAAAAACATATAATTAATCATAATGATTGCTAAGTGGACTATGAAGGTTTGATTGGATGCTATCATAGATAAATTATGACTTTGAACTTTATATATATATATATATATATATATATATATATTGTAAATTTATATTTTAAATAACTGAAATCATATCATATGAGCCATAAATATATTATTGTTTTTTACTTAGTTATATCAATTAATATGAGTGTATAAATGTGATATATAATAACCATATACTATAAGAAATTTTTTCCAAAAACAAATCTAATAATATCTCGATAATACGTATTAAGTGGACTATTTAAGCTAATGGGTGATGGGTTACAGGTGAATACTTCAAAGTCCTTAAATTGTAAGGCATTCGATTTTTAATCCATTATTTATTTGTTAAATCAACTATTTGTGTTTGTAATCATCTTATCACATATAGGTTAATAATGAATCCATTTATTGACCTTTATTTGTCTACCACTTATTTTGATATGAGTTTTAATTTCATATTGTATTTTTTTGAAATAAAACTCCATGTAAAACAAAATATTGTTCTTAATAAAACATGGAAAAATTAATTAAAAATGTGTTAAGTGGGCCATCTAGATTAATTAAAGAGATAGATCATAAATGGTTGTATTTAAACTTTTTGCAACATAAGACATTTATTTTCCCATCCATTTTAACATTTTTTCATTTTCAATTATTAAATAATTTACATGTAATTTAAACAATCTCTTAGAATTCACCATGACTCAAAGCTATTTGCTCTATTTTATTTGGTTATATGCGTTAATGGAAGTTTATGAATGTGATGTACTTTTGAAATGTAGCTCCTAATGTAAATAAATATATATATTTTATAAAACAAACTAGAAGAAATGGATGATAAGTTATAAGTGTTATAATGTAAAGCCATTTATTGACTTTTATTTGCTTATCGTGAAGTTTAATATAATTGTATAAATTCGACGTTGTTTTTTGAAATAAAACTCCATGTAAAATGAAATGTTTTTCCTAACAAAACATGAAATAGTTAATTTATAATTAATATTAAGTATATTCCTCAAGTTCTCTTAAGATATAGATCATAAATAAATGCATTTCAACTTTTTACAACATACACCATTTTATTTTCCCATCCCTATTAACATTTTCTAAATTTCAATTCGTAAATAAATAATTTCTAATTGAAATAATAAAAACAAACTAGACATAAAGCAGGACATATTAAATTCTATTTAGTTATATGCATTGTTACAAGGTTATAAATGTATTATATTTTTGAAATAAATCTCTTAATGTAATTAAAGATACATTTTTAAGAAAAAATAATAATTTAAAATCAATCGATGATGAGTTCTAAGTGGTTTATTCTATTTTCAATAGATAACTTTTTCTAACTATGCATTTTAAAAAAAATTAATTTTATATGCAATCATGCCACATAAGTCGACAAGTCAAGAAACAATTGATTGATTTTTATTTATCTATCATGTGGTTTAATATGAATGTATAAATGTGACATTGTTATTTCTAAAAGAAAACTCTATGTAAAAAAAATGTTTTCTATTAAAACATGGATCAATTAAGTAATAATGAGCATTAAGTAGACTATTCAGGCTCATTAAAAAGTTGCGTAAAAAATGATCATATTTAAAAAAATATCCACCATATGACATGATTTCCCATCAAGATTAACATTTTCTAAAATTCAATTATTAAATAAACTATTTTTAATTAAAATAATATCATAGAAGCTAACAAGGCCTGAAGCTATTTATTATATTCCATTTAGTTATATGTGTTGATACAAGTTTATAAATGTAATATATGTTTGAAATAAATCTCTTAATGTAAGTAAAGATAGATCTTTTACAAAACTAATTAGAATTTATTGATAATGGGTTTTAAGTGGTTTATTTAGACTACATGGAAAATCATGTGTAATAGATAAATGACTTTTAATACATATTTAATATTAAAAATTAATATTTTAATGATAATTTATTAGTAGTTACATTAAGTATTTAATAATTAAAGAGCATGAGGACTTATGTAAATTTCAACTAAAATCCATAAGTTGCGTTTCACAATTATTTATTCCCCATTAACAATTCTTATCATTTTCTCCTCTTGGTGAAAGTAATGGTCAATCATGGTTTTTCGTACAATTGGTTGGAACTATTACATTAGGCCCATTATTAGTTTTTGACAATGTTGACAAGGAGAGATAAATATCCGTACTTCCATCAAGTGTACTATTTTTTGAAAACCCTTGCTTCCACTACTTATTTTTCTATGTATATCAGTTCTCAATGGCCACTAATTCTTGTTTACTTCAATTTGTGATAGTTTCCATCATAATGGAATGACTTGAATACCCATTTAAGAACTCTCATTCGATGTACTTGCCTTTGAGTGGAGATAGATCAATGATACCCAACCTTCTCAAAATACCTAGATCAATAGTGCCTAGCTTTAATATTGGATGCATGGATGTTGTAAAGAAGAATTATCACCTCCTCATTAGTGTTACTTAAAGGCATGAAGGGGTAGAAAATTTAACACAATTTTTTTTACTAAGTTTCTAGTATACTAGTTTCAAGGCAATGCAAGGGATTCACCTCATTTCCACCTACACTAAGATCCTCACATCACCATTATTCAATCAACAACTCTCTCACAGGTTGTGGGATAGGGGGTTAGAGTCATCTAACATAAAAATAAAACATCGATGACTCTAGTATGTTATCCATAACTATAATGTCTTTCTTGGATGTTAGACATACTAATATGATTTACCTTAAATAAATTGTTTCTAAGAGTTTTATTTCACACTCCTATTGTGCATTGATACTATTGTACCTAAAAACCCCATGTTTTACCTATTCATGGTCTCTAATTGGTTTGGCATCCCTAAAATTATTTTTATCTTAAATTAAGTTAATATGGTGATTTACAAAAGAATTAATGTTGTTGAAAGCCTTGTAATAGAATACTTCCAACTATAATGAAATATGTGTTATATTAAATAATATGCATCAATGTAAATCGAAAATAAATGACGTACCATAGCAATAATTGACTCATTAACTATAAAATGCTTTCAAAACCACATTTCATGCCATATTTCAAGATTTCATCTGCTGGCGCAGTTCCATACTTTGTTTCCTGCAAGTTTTATACCCCATAACAAATCATATATTTAATATAAAAGATTTTTTTGTTCTATTAATTATAGGTAGAGCTAAGTAAAACAAGATCGATAGATGCTTAAAAATTCCACAATTAATTTATGATATGCCAACATATACTCACAACCCATTTTTAACCCAATGTCAATCAATTCGTCTGATGGTTCTTCTTTGTATGTTCACACCTATTTGAAAACATTCAATGATGATTGTTGTAAAACAACTTAAAATATACATAAATGAAATCTAATTAAGTTGTTATAAGAAAGTAACAATTACTCACAAACTAAGATATCAACCCTTTTCTTCCTTGTCATCTTGTTTTATGTGTTGAATGGGTTCCATTTTCTTTTCTTTTCTCCAAGAAACTACTTGAAAATTAATATTTAATGCTAAATTGTTTATTTATTGTACCTAATCGAAAAATTCAATGAATACATACTACATTTGAAGCACATTGTTGTTGATATGGCTCCTCGTGCAATGCAATTATTTCCATTTCTTTGACCATCTCCTCGTACACCTTTTTGGACATTCCTACTCGCATATTTCAGATATCATCTCGTTCATCTTTTGATATTTTGATAATCTTCTTGAAAATGTAACATGACAATAAACTATTTAATTTTTATATTGATATATGAAAAGTAAATGTAACAAAAGTGATATTTATAAATGATTGCTTTCTAGCAATATATAAATATAATTCTAGAAAAACATTTAAAGGAATATTACTTTTTCATTCCTTATTTTTTTTGTTGTACGTTTTTTCTATTAAAAGTATGACATGTCTCAATGACCAATTCTATGGAAACTCTTCCTATAGTTTAGATAAATTTTGGTTCTTGGAATCATCAGATTGATTTTTGTATTGTAAGTAGAAATAAATTCTACACATTCGTTCCACTAGATCCCTAAATTTTTTATAAAAACATTTCCCCCTTTCGTTAACCTCCAGCACCACTCCAGTTGAGCTAAGGAGCAATTCATTTTCATTTGCATGTTCTATTTTTTTTCTTTTCTTAGAACAACATTCCTTTTTTGAGTTGTTGGTCCCTGTAAAACATTAAACATATGTGAATTAATAGATTGTTTGAAACATGTTATATAATAATTTTAATTATATTATTAATGAAAATTAAAAAAAGAAACTCATATTGGATCGATAGTATTTTTTCATTCACCTGATTCATCCTTTTGCAAGTTTTCCATTAAGCTTTTACGCTCTTCTGGTCCTAGATCAGAAATAAAATTATTGAGCTTCATCATTTTATGGCTCTGCATGATACGAAGTAAACAATACATATTAGTTAAACTTACATATAGTTCAAAAATAATAATTTTTGTAAAGAATTTACAAAGAACTTGCCTTTTTTTCTTTTTTGATGTGCTATCAGTATTTTTGTTACTTCATCTCTTGTCAGCCATTTCTTTATCAATATGAAACATGTACCATACCATTCATTAATATATTTTATAAATAAATCATAAAATTTTCAGGAAAAAAAAAATCAAGAAACCGGTGCGCCTTTAATGATGTAAGCACTAACGTCGGTGCATAGTGTTCTTATAAATGCACCGCCAAAAAAGTAGAAAAATTGTACGGTGCTCTATGTCAACAAGGAGCACTAGTGCGTTATATGTTAACCCGAACACCAATTAACACATACAAATTAATAAAAATCCTCTAGTGTTAGTTTTTGTAGCATATGGTGTTGTGGAGGGGGCGGTGGGGAATATTCTTATAAATGCACCACACAAATAGGGGACCACCATATGGTGCTCTCTAACAACAAGGAGACCCAGCGTGTTATGTTTTAAATGGTGCACCGATTAACACAGAAATAAAATAAAAATTGTTTTTGTCAAACAATATGTGCACCGTGCGCTATAATGAAATAGCACACCAGTGCCCTATTTTACATATGGCACAGGGATTAATTTTTATTTTTATTTTTTAATTATTTTATCAAATAGTATGTGTGTGGTGCCCTATGTTAAAAAAATTCACCTGTGGACTAGTTTACACAGGCCGCATCGATTAAAAAAAATCATTTTTTTCAAAATTCACGCAAGGGAAAACAATGATTGGGATCCGACTATGCAATTCGTCTCATGGGTTAGATTTCGTAGGCCTATATATATAGCAACACAAACCCTATAAATCTAAAATGAAAATCCCTAATTCTGAAATAAAAGAAACAGGAAGAAGCAAGGGTAGAAACAAAAAGAATCAAGAGTTCAGTGTAAAATGGATTTTTTTTATTTTTATTTTTTAATTTTATTTTATGAAAATGAACGATAAATTTAATTTTTTTACTCATTGCATAAAAAATAGTGTAGAAAATGTAAATAAATAAATAAATTTAATCACCAGATGATTTGAAATTCTATGCTACAGGGTTTGAATCACAAGAGGTTTGGAATACTGATTGTCTGAATAGTTCTGTTTGAAAGTACTTCACTGCTCCATAGTCCTCTCATGCTCTCTTGCTCCTCGAGGTATGTCTCGTGCAAATATCTCCATGAATTTTTTTGCAAAAATAATGAAATAATGAAAAGTGTTTACTATTTAAAGAATTGTTTTATGAAATAAGATTTTCGAAAATATTTTGCCGCCCACTTTTTAATTTATCGCTTTTTTTTCACTTTAGAAAAATATAGTTACACCTTTTTTATTTGTGGTTATTCGGCTCTGGTGCATCAATTAATAACACCACACCGGTGCACAGTAACTAAAATGCACCGGTGCAGTTATCTATACATTAACACTGATAACAATAAGTCCATTTTTGAGGAACCGAAATTACTTTTAGGTGTGTACACCAAAATTTATTGTTGATTTTCCTCAAATGCAGGGAGAAAATATCATAATTATATCGAATGGAAAATTCTTCAAAATCCAGCTTGTTCCATAATATTTCTCAAAGTCCATCACGGAGTTCTCCCTATCAATATCGACACATAATTGTTTCATTAGATTTTATTTATATTTTCATTATCTAACTGAATTTATGTTTTTTATCCATGTCAATCAGCTTAATAAAATTTATAATGTATGCAAATTTGCAGGTTCATGCACATTCAGGATCGAGTTCAGATGCACAAAATATTCAAACATCTCCAAAACGGTAGAAGCTCTTATCAGGAGCAGCATACCGCAAGGAGCATTTGGTAGATGAAAATGGACAGTCACTTCACCTTGCCAATTGTAACAATATTACATCTTCTAGCCACAATCCTGGGAAAATGATGGTAATAATAAGTGTTTGGTATATTAATGTAATTATTTCAACATCAAACCAATTAATCATGCATTTTCAATGTGCTTATTAATTGATATCATATATTTTATACTAATCATGTCCAAATATATTATCTGAAATTATTAGGATTCTACTAATGATGAGTGACCTACCTACCATCTTCCCTCGCACCCCATGACAATGTCAAATCGAGAGAAGGCTGAATTAAGAGAAAAAATCGGAGAGGAACGATACCAAGAATGGCTGAATCAACCACCTATTAAATTACCACTATGTACAGATCCACCAATTATGAATGACTACAACAATAGTAGTTCTTCAAAATATGGCAATGCAGGCAATAAAATAGAGGTTGGTATGGATGATTACTTAAGGGATACGACCTCCATGGAGACAATGTTGTTAGATGCATTCCATAACGATGATCAGCTAGGGGATGATGCTCATATCACTGACATATTTTTTGAAAGCCTTAAATTTTTTCCACCACCCCTCTCTTTGGACCTGGCGGTTAGTCAAAGTCTACACAGTTGGGGACAACGATGTTACTGTAAAACCTAAAATCAAGGTTTGGCTTTTCGAATGCATGTTTCTCAGAAATTTTGAGGTAAGTTATATCCATAAAGTCCTCCCTTATATTTTGAGAAATATAATCACACAATGAACATTACAAATGGTCAATTTTATGAACATTAATAATTATATCGGCATTAATGTACCATTTAATATTGTCTATGATCACCAACTACAGGTTATTAAAAGATAATGTTCTTCCGAGTGATAATGTCTTGTCCGGTAGCTGCGAAGAGGCAAAGAAATTGTTGAAAATGTTGGGTGTTGAGTATATATCATATCATGCATGTCCAAATGATTTTATTCTATATAGAGAACAATGTCCAGAAAAAGAGATATGTCTGAAATGTGGGCATGACAGGTATGATAAATCAAAAAAGAAGGGAAAATCACGTCATCCTCCTTTTAAGATATTGAGGCACATGCCTATAATTCCAAGGATTCAAAGGATATTTCGTTGAAAAGAATTAGCTATGTCGCAGCAATGGCATGCCTCACACAGAAGTGAGTTGGGAGTTATGCGAATCCCAACAAATTCAATAGCCATGAAGCATATAGAGGATACATGGCCAAAAAAATTCAAGGATGAAGTACGAAGTCTAGACTCAACATAGCCATGGATGGCGTCGACCCATATTCCCACCAGAACACCAACTATTATATTTGGCATGTAGTAGTGATCAATAACAATATCCCCCCATGCTTGTATGTGAAGAATGAACATCTTATGTTGGCTCTCATAGTCCCTGGTAGAAGACAAGTGAAGAATATGGATGTCTACTTACAGCCATTTGTAGATGAATTGAAAGAATTATGGGATGGGATAAATGTATACGATGTATCAAGACCCATCACAACAGAGAGGAGTTTTACGTTGTATGTGATATGTGCTTACACGACACACGATTATCCAGTCTTAGGAGTTTGCTCTAGTAAATTATATGTTTATTGATTTGTTTATATACGTAACAATATTGTTTCACATATTAGTTATTTAATTAGTTGTAATTGTTATGACCTTCATGATATTCTTTAATGTGCCATGAATATAAATTGTATACAATAATCTCGCAGGTCTTGTAAAAAAAGGGTATTTTGGATGTAAATGTTGTGGACCTTCTCTAAAGCTAGATGGTCCAACGACCAACGAAAGACACTGTATGACCTGCTCTAGGGTATTCCTCCCAGAAGGACACCCTTACAAAAGAGCAACATCCGCTTTCAATGGTAAACAAGAGAGAACCCAAAGGCCTCCAATAACGACACCGACTGAATGGATTAGATCATATGACAGAGAGTAGAAGAAGGATTTCATAGAAATTTTCGATTCAAATGGGGATCCTATGTTCGATGATCCAGAATCCTTTGACACCTATGTTGAGAAATTTCCCATTGGGATGAAAATGAACTATATCTTTTATAACCTACCATATTGGGAGCACCTTAAGATTACCCACTTATTAGATCCCATGCATATATTTAAAAATGTATCATCTTTTTTATGGAGGGACATATCATCGAAAAAAAATGACACATTGGCTATTATGAAAGATCTTATTACTTCAAAAACTAAAAAGGAAAATTGGCCAAGACGATTATAAAGTACAGGATCATAGGCAGGTGTTGGTCCCTCTAATTCATGGTATTTCAAAGAAGGTGATGTCCCATGGATATTTTAAAAATATGATCTTTCTTTGGCAAAGGAAGCTATAATGTGTGTGAGGGTGCCATCTTCATATGGGTCCTCACTACGACGTTAATTCACCATGGATGACCATTTGTTGGGGTTGAAATCATATGACCATTTGAATATTCTAAGAGTATGTATAATTTCAAAAGCATGATTTTATTATTTGTTATATTAATAAATTTTATCCCATGGATGGATCATAAAACATAACTAATTTTGTATATTAATATTGCATGTGTTTATAAATTTGCAGTGTTATTATGCTTTTTTCATGAGTGGGTGTGTGAAAATTGAATTCCCCCAAGTCCTAGGATGTGCCATACCTAAATTATCTACATTTGTACATTAGATCACGTCAAAGGAGATTTGTATGGCTAGCATTCCATGGTGGCATAAATAGATAGTTTATATTGTTTGTATGTTTGAGAAGGAAATGTTGACGAGTTTCATGGACTTGTAGGTTCATCTTATAATCCACTTAGTAGATGAGGTTGAATTAGTTGGGGTGGTTTCTTGTCATTGGATGTTCTTCTTAGAGAGGTACATGAAGAAATTTAAAGGTTTTGTTCGACAAAGGGAAAAATTTGAGGGGTCCATGGTAGAGAGGTACATATTGTATGAGTCTTTATATTATTCCAATGAGTACATCAAGTAGATCGACAACAAACCAGGTGCGGTGATTTGGGACGATGAAAGGGATGAAGACAAAAGAGAACGGGAGATGCTCCAAACAAATGGAAAAAGGTGCTTGATAAAGATTAAGCGACTTATAATTTTTCAAATTTACACAAAGTAAATACTCATGTTTAACTTCTATATAATGTATATTTTGATCTCATATGTACTAAATGTTGGTTTTATTTCATCAGTGAATGCATAAATTGAAGCAATCAATAAATTTGTTCTTTACAATTTCGAAGCGACACAACTATGGGTCGAATTGTACGAACAAAAGAGGATGAAATGGGATAGTGATAGGAAATAATTCAGACGATTTAATGGTAGAAGTGTGCCTTATCCTGATCATTTAAAAGGAAATATGCCAAAAATATGCCCCAGCAGTTGGGTTTTTTACCAAGTCAGAGAGAAATATGGTGCAACCGCTCGTTACCTACATGCTAAAGAGGATGAACTAAATGTATAGATTGGGTGCACCCACTCGGTAATAATCTATTTATGTACATTTTAAAGTTAATAATGCACCTTTAAAATGTAATTATATATATATATATCATATTTTAATTGTTGGGTTATTATAAGACACATGAAGGTATGATTTTTTAAATTTTTTTATAGGTTCATTTGTTCCCATCTATGTGGGTGTATGGACACCATTTTTGCACAGAAAATAACGATGATGGACACATGACACAAGAATGTAGAGTGGAATTCGAGTTCGATCAATCTAGTCAATCTAGCCACCATGATCAAAACCTAGTACGAGGGACCTTAAGTTAGGTCGGAAAGATACAAGAGATTATTGAAGTGGATTTCTCTTCTTTCCAATGTGTTATTTTTAGGTCCAAGTGGTGGGACACCTTTGATAGGAATAATGTAAATGAAGATCACAATAGTAGGCTGATATGTATCAACTCTAGAAAGATGTGGGATGAAGCTAAGGAGCCCTATGTTTTCCCCAAACACTACAACTAGGTGTTTTTTCACCCAGATGTGTTGGATAGGGATTGGTGGTTGCTATTGAGACATCACCCTAGATCAAAACATATTTTTGAGAGAAATAGTGTTATCATTCCAAGGGAGCTGGAAGATAATGAGGGTGATCATGAGAACCAAGAGTGATATGGTACATGTGTTATTTCATCATTTACGCTATTTAAGATGAGTTTTTACAAAGAAGAGGATTCAATTACCTTATAACTAAGACTCCTTTTTTTCGAAACATTATATTATGTATTTTGAAATAATTGGTGATTTGCATTGTGTTAATGTTAAAATCATTTCACTTGCTAAATTTCAATTATGTTGATCTCGAAAACAATGGCGTACTATATAAAGTTAATTTTTTTTGGCATGTAAGATCATAATAAAATAATGATAATTCTAAAATACATGAATTTATTTGCATTATTTTCTAAAGTTTATTATGTTACAAAAATTCATATTATTCTAGATTTATTATTTTTCAATTATTTACAATTTTACAAATTTACAAATTTAAATTTTTTAATAAAATCATTTCATATTAATACAATTAAAATTTTACAAATATTTCACATACAATTACAATTACAATTTTACAATTTCACATACAACTAAAATTAGAATTTTATAACTTTACATACAATTACAATTATAATTAAAATTTTATATATATTTTGCATACAATTACAATTACAATTACAATATTTACAATTAGAATTTTAGAATTTTACATACAATTACAATTACAATTATAATTTTACAATTTCACATACAATTACAATTAAAATTATAACTACAATTTTAGAATTTTACATACAATTACAATTAAAATTACAATCATTTCACATTAATACAATTAAAATTTTACAAATATTTTACATACAATTACAATTACAATTACAATCATTTCACATTAGTACAATTAAAATTTTACAAATATTTTACATACAATTACAATTACAATTTTACAATTTCGTATACAATTACAATTAAAATTAAAATTACAATTACAATTTTGGAATTTTACATACAATTACAATTTTAAAATTTTACGTATGTACAATAAAAATTACAATTACAATCATTTCACAATAAATTAAATATTGCAATTATAATTAAAATTTTACAAATATTTTACATACAATTACAATTAAAATTATAATTACAAATACAATTACAATTTTACAATTTTACATACAATTAAAATTAAAATTTCAATTACAATCACAAAATAATATTTAATAAATTTTATCATGATTTAATATTAAAAATAAACATCAAGATCATGATAACCATTGTACAAACATCATATTTGACTAAAAAACACATTCAAATTCGCTAACACATCTACTCATCGTGATCATGATCATCTAACAAAACACAAGCAATGTATAACATCATCACAACACAAACATAAAATATACATCTCATGTCAAATAACTGCTATCACATTCACATCTATCTACAAGCTGCACATTCAATGAACATATCTAACATGACCTAACAATATACACATTATGATGATCACCAATGTGTAAATTAAGTACAACTGCAACATGAACATAAAATAGATGGACCATATATATATATATATAATGCCAAAAATGTACAACTGTAATATAAATGTCAAATATCAAGTAATGGTACATCAATAATAGTATTAGTCAAGGCCTGCTCAGTCAATGGTGCAACCTCGACAAGCTCAGATAGATGTGGATCATCACGTGCATGTTGATCTGGAGGTGGGTCATGCTAATCAGGAACAACTTCTTGCTCATGATTACTTGATGTGGATGGTCCAGCCTGGTCATGATCATGACTGCTGGATGTTGCAGACTTCTCATCATGACTAAACATGGATGGTCCATATTTCTCATGATCATGAATGCTGGATGTTGCAGGTTACTCATGATGACTCGACATGGATGGTCCAACCCGCTTATGATCATGATTGTTGGTCGATGTTGTAGGCTGTTCATCTACGGCACAAGGTGAACGATGATTACTCCCCTGATCGTGATCATCATATAATGCGTCGCTACTCGAATGTCGATGTACTATGTCTCGACCACCCCTACATCGAAGAGGCATCCTGAACGGCGTCACTAAGCTAGTATCTCCTATGACATTTTGCATCAGGGTCAACATATCACGTGGCATGCCTATCCACATAGATGTCAGCCTATCATTGGTCTCTATCTCTCTGATAGTGGCCGATATGACTCCCTCCTCCATAAGCAATCAACAGAGTTGGTAACCCAACTCCATCCTAAATCTAGTGCCATCCCCATGCCTCACACCAATCAGTACCTGTACAACATGAGGACCAAGTCTATCTGCACTGCCCTGATCCTCCACATATGTCATCTCCTGATCATCATCAGGATCTACACCTGGATCATTTGGTTACGGTGGCATCTCATCACCATTAAATGAACCAATATCTACACAATATATATAAGTACACAACAATAATTAGACAATTTCATTAAAAACTTTAATGAAAACAAGTTAAAGAACATGTTAGAATAAATTTAAAGAAAACACTAATATTACCTCTATCATCCAGTGACTCATCATCTGTGAAGAGAATGTTGGCACACCCTCCCCAATACAAAGAAGCATATGGACAGGGGACTAGAACGAAGGCAACTCTAGTGCATCATGCGATATCCTTGTGAAAATTCTGACTCGCCCCTCTTAGGCATCATTCTCCCCATATATACATCGATACATGCAGCATCAGCCTACGAGGCTACAAAAAAAAATTATGCCTCGTCTCTAGAAGCCTCTCAAAATAAACAAAATAGCTCTGAAGTAAAATGGAAGTTCAGCCTCCGTTGTCCCTGAGCACGGAATCTATCTAAACTTTTACAGAACTTCCACAAAAAGATCGCAAACCACCTCACAAGTCATGGCGCCTGTAATAAAGAATCAACATAAAATAAAAGTGTGAAAATAATGTGTTTCGCATCACAGGTATGGTGTGAAATAGTCAAAATAAATAGTAAGAGGCACTTCACCTCCTCTCCACCAAATGAAGAAATACGTAACTGACCATTGGAGACGTAAAAATCTATAGGAGATAGTATATTGGCACTAATGTATCTCTTAGAGTACACCAATTGACTCGTTGTTGCATAGCTGATGGGGACCTCTACGAATGAGGGAAAATCTTGCCCTCTCCTCGATAGGGGAGTAATAAAGTAGATTTCCCCATCAGTAGGCAGATACCACTGGTTAGAACCAACCCAGAAAGCCTACTGCTGGGCATTCCACCTGAAGATAAGTTGTCGCAATAACCCAGCATGGCACTTCAAGGATGTAGCCTCCTCGTAGAACTTGAGGAGGCCTACCTCCCTTAGGATCGCCTAGATGGCTGTTCTAGTAGGATGAGGGCACATATCTCTCTCCCTCTCTCGTGACTCCCATAGGTGAACCATGTTATACTGGTCCGCCATGTGTTCTTGTTGTTCCCTCTCTTCTCTCCTTTGACGTCGCTAAATGATTCACATATTAAATACAACATTTTTATTAAATGCGACATTTATTTAAAAATATATATATAAATATATAATTGTTTTTGAAAAAAAAAAAAACAGTCGGTGCACCTAAAAAAATAGTCATGTATCGGTACTGGTGTGTCTTCTTTTATCGTGCATCGGTCACGATGCACCTGGAAATTTTTAGTGCACTGCTCATTATGACCTATACTTTATCAAGAGGTGCGTTGACTAAAATATCCATCCTAGGGCCGATAATTTTGTGAATGCACCACCAAACATCAGCTAATGGTGAATGTTGCAATCGTTTAACCAATCACACCATTGACTATGTACAAATTTGGAAGGGTGGTGTGCTGACCAAACTAATCACCCAGGGGTGGATATTTTCATCAATTCACTGCCCTCCTACCATCATTACATTTTCAATGGTGTAGTAGGATAACTGACTGCTCTGTTGACTATGTACCAATATCGGGAGGGCGATGCGCTGATGTTGTGAAACCAGCTCCAAAAATAGAACAAAAGAGATATCAACGCCTTAGAAATAAGCCACTTCGAAGGGGAAACCTCCAATACATTACATGAATGAACAATTCTTGGATGATACAAATGACAAAAAATACTTTCTATATATAGGAGTCCATGGGGCCACAATGTAATCCTAGCCGACCTAACAATAACAATGTAAGGGCACAATAATAACAATATTGGGGTTACAGGGGTACAATAATAACAATAAGGGGGCTACACTAATAACGATAAGGGGCTAAACTAGTAATATAGGGAGCTAACATGCCCCTCTCCTTCAAAAAAGTGTTGTCCTCAATGCTTGAGTAGCTCTGGGTGCTTCTGTATAAACTTTGTACTATGGATAATGTAGTGACATGTGGCAAGTCATACAAGTTCGCTCTACTGAACCAGTCCATAATTAGGTCATCATAGGAGATTGGGCACAACCTTGTCTTCAAATTCCAAATTAGGTCAGAGCTGTGGCATTTGAAAGAGGATTCAAAGAGCTACCTCAGTGCTAAATTTCATATATTAAATATCTAAAATCACAGAGATAATTCAGTTTCAATATCGCGCTCCTCAAAAGCAACAAAAAGGTATGTATTTTTTTCGAATTACATAAGTCTCGTTTAAAAAAAATAGTTTGAATTTATTCCAATGGTATATTGAAGAATAGATATCAGAATTGGGTTCTAAAATGGCCCCTAAAAAGAATTCAACACCCATTAAGCCTTCAGAAGGCTCTACTATGACTCATGAAGATGAAGAAACACAACATGAGATATCAAAATTACAAGAACAAGTGCACAAAATTTCGCTACCGCAAAGAGCAACAAAAAATGAAATGGAAGTTTTGAAGAAACGCATGCAAACTAATATGGATTGTTTGAAGAAAGGCGTGGAAGCTAAGATGGAAGGCATGGAAGTGGGCATGGAAGCTAAGATGAATGGCATGGAAGCTAAGATGGACGACATGGAAGCTAAGATCGATGAAAAAATGGAAAACATGAAGAATGATATAAAAGTAGACATCGAAGGTTTGGCAAAGTTGATACAAGAAATGTTTCCTAATGGAGAAAAGATAGTAGAGGAAACTCATGATGAGAACAAAATAAATGTTAATCATGACTTCATAAACTCTAATGTTGGACGGAAGAACCACCATATTCGAAAGATGGATATGAGGAAGTTTGATGGAAAGGATCCTGTAACATGGATACTACAGATGGAGCAATATTTTCATTAGGGGAATTTTGAGGTCTAAAATGGGCCTCCTAAGGAAATTATAAAATAATAGTGGAAAAAATCAAATAAGATTTGATGACATCATCAAATTTTAGAGGGAAAAATGAAAAAACTACTTTTTCAATTCATATTTTCAACTTATCTCCCAAAGTTTTTACTCAAATTTCGAGCGGGAGTACTCATTGGATGCGGAATTTAATTCCTCATCCACGGAGTACCCATGTTGCAAACTTTCGATGGGTCCTACTACACGAAAAATGAGAAATACATAAAAAAAAAACATGATTACAATCACGTTTTTTATGTATTTATCATTTTTTGTGTAGAAGAGTTCATCGAAAGTATGCAACATGGGTACTCATTGGATGAGGAATTAAATTCCGCATCCAACGAGTACTCTCGCTCAAAATTTGAGTAAACATTTTGGGAGATAAGTTTAAAATACGAGTTGAAAAAGTAGTTTTATTATTTTATTATTTTTTAATATTTTTACTTTTTTACTCCAAAAATGGTGAATCATCCATTATGTATGACATCATCATCTTGAATCCTATTGGTTCTTATAAAGTTTATTTTGGTTGTACATTTTTCTTAGGAGGCCCATTTTAGACCTCAAAATTCCCCTAATGTGATCTCAATAATGTGCAAAATGGACAAAAGGTATGCATTCAAACTTTACATTTAGAACAAAATACATTTGTATGGTATCGATGGCTTTGTTACCATAAAAAAATTGTCACTTGGTCAATTTTTACGGAGGAAATTATAGCACATTATGAAGGTACAAAAAGCAACACCTTCTTTAGCCAATTGATAAATCTCAAACAAAAGGGTTTAGTGGTGGAGCACATTGAGGA
This sequence comes from Pinus albicaulis, assembly GCA_034641835.2. Lineage (NCBI taxonomy): Eukaryota > Viridiplantae > Streptophyta > Pinopsida > Pinales > Pinaceae > Pinus > Pinus albicaulis. The sequence goes on from CM076582.1 coordinate 1,055,475,259, forward strand.
CTTCCAAAAATTAAATATAAGGGTAATTGATATTCCAGAGGAACACAGGATTGATGTCTTCATAGGGAATTTAAAGGATACACACAAGGAACCAACTCTAGAAGAGGAAGAAGTGAGTCTAACCATATCGTGTAATGCATTAGCAGGAATTACCGCTCCTCTGATTCCAAATGTTGTGAAACCAACTCCAAAAATAGAAGAATAAAGATATCAACGCCTTAGAAATAAGCCACTTCGAGGGGGCAACCTCCAATACATTACATGAATGAACAATTCTTGGATGATACAAATGACAAAACCTCCTTTCTATATATAGGATTCCATGGGGCCACAATGTAATCCTAGCCAACCTAACAATAACAATGTAAGGGCACAATAATAACACTATTGGTGTTATAGGGGTACAATAATAACAATAAGGGTGATACACTAATAACAATAAGGGGCTAAACTAGTAATATAGGGACCTAACAGCTGACCAAACTATGTGCCTCGAGGCGTATAGTTTAGGCAGCAAATTGCCCTCCTGAAATCATTACATCATCAACGGTGCGATCGTTTACATGACCACAATGTTGACTATGTCCAATTTCAATAGGGCAGTGCATTGACTAAACTATCTGCCCTGGGGTACAGATTTTTGTCAATGCACTGCCATCCCAAACTTAGACAGGGTCAACGGTGCGGCCAACTAACCAACCGCACCGCAATTTATGTAATTTAAAAAAAGCACAATATGTCATTTAGATACGGCACCGGAACCAGTGCAGATACCATTAGCACTATTCACATTGTGGCCTGTAAATTTATAGGTAGCACTGTGAATCGGTGCGAGCCGAACGGCTCGAGCACACCATGCGGGATTTTTTTTATTTTTTTTAAAGGTGAATTTTAAGTTATTTTACAATACTAATATGCTAAAAAGTTTAAGTATTGAGAAACAAGTAAAATACCTGTACATTTGGGTGTCGAGGAGGATATTTTCTGTAGAATTTCCAAAACAAAATTTTCCCACGATTTTGCAAATTTCAAAATGGAGATGGTGGGCAAAGGAAAAAAACAGTGCGTGTAATGGGAGCACCGATGGCAGGGCACCTCACACAAGGTAAATTTGAATTGGTTATGAGAGATCTGGAGCACTGAAGAAGTGAAAAATGCAGATTCTTGGCCACAATTTTTTATTTGTTTAACCATGTTCTAGTGTGCAAGCTTTTGATGCGCACCGGGCAGTTTCTTCCATCCACACTAGGTTGTTTCATTTTTGGTAGAGGTTTTTAAGACACACCAGGGCTGAATATGTGTACAACACTGGTGCACTATAGTAACTAGATGCACTGGGTGGGTTTGTACGGAGACCATTATGTCTCGGTGTGCTAATTTGTAGTATGCACAAGTGCTTTTCTAATGGAATGCACTGGTGCGGTGTAGGATGAGAAAAGTACCGGTCCAAAAACATCCACAAAAACCTAAACCCACTGACATCCTCTAGTAACCTACGCTAAAAATGGATATCTGGGCTATTTTTATAAGGGGTTCCTCAAAAACATCCGCTAGAGTTATTTTCCTTGTAGTGAAGAGTTTTATTCTTTTATTCTTTTTTAATGTTTTTACTTTTTTACCCCCAAAAAAGGTGAATCATCCCCCATGGTTGAAATCATCATCTTGAATCCTATTATTTATGATAAATTTTATTTTGGTTGTACATTTTTCTTAGGAGGCTCATTTGAGACCTCAAAATTTATGTAATGAATGTCTTTCGAACTCAGCTAAGGAGGACGAGGAGGCGGTTGGTATGTAGTAGAAAATGATGCATGGTAAACTAATGTGCCCTAAACATAATATAGCGTAGTTTAAGGTGGAGGAAGAAGTGGTTGCTCTACTCTGTTAGGAAAAACATAATCACATCCTCTAGCTCTAGCATCTCATCATCAGGTGACTAACGAGGAGGTGTACTACTAGAAGGATCATCGACTCCTTGACGACCATGATATGATTGGTGGTACTACCAGAAGCATCATGATCACCACCCTCATCATCATGATCATGATCATCCCCATGATCATCATCATCACCACCTTCATCTGATGTATCTGTCACTGCATGATACTAGCCTACAACCCTCATTTTTGTCAGTACCCCACTAGCTCTGATGATATGTGTCATAAGGGACATCATATCACATGTAAAGTCCCTATACCGACCAAAGAACATAGGTTTTGTAGTGATATCTCGAGCCCTCATAGGGAAAACTCCCACATCAAACAAAAAATTGGCCAATTTTTCGCAGTAGCCCATCACAACTCATAGACTAGTCCTACGGCCCTAGATACCCACGCACCAATGAGAATGTTCCTCACCCTCATGGGTCTCTCCATATCCTCATCTCCTTATACATCTTGTGGGGGAGGAAGCATGTCAATGTTTGATGTTCCGATGTCTACAAAATATATATTATAGAAAAATAGTTAGAAAATTTAATTAAATAATCTAATAGAACAAGTTAATGAACGTGCTAGAATAAATTTTATTCTAATTAATTAAAATAAGAAAATTAAACTAGATTAATTTAAATAAAACACCAATATTACCTCTATCATTTGGAGTCTCATTGCCTATGAAGAGGATCTTTTGACACCCTCTCTAATGAATACCTCCATATATAAATTCCAACACAACAAACACATGGTCATTCTCACTGGCTAGTAGTGCCAATGTCTCGGGAGAAATCCTGGCCGGATACTATGGAATACCCATCTTGGGCATAATATTCCCCCACATGCACATCCGTACCTCAATGATTGGCCTACGAGTTGATGGTCAAATGTAGGCCTTGTCTCTGGAAGCCTCTCAAAAAATAAACAAAAAATCTCGGGAGAGAAAGGGATTGTTTCCCTCCAATGTCTCAATACACAACATCTATCTAAATCCATGCAAAACTTCCTTAAAAAAATGGGAGCCCATCAGATGCAACGTGGCACTTGAATCAAAGGATCAACATAATACAAAATAGGGCAACTAATGTATTTCCCATAACTACTAGAGTGTGAAATGGTGGTGAGTAATAACAAGAGGAACCTAACCTCCTCTGTAGCAAAATAAGAAATATGTAGTTTTCCACCATGGACCTGAAAAGATGATGGATGGACCGCATGAGGCCTAACATATCTCAGAGTGTACGAAAACTGACTCTTATTTCTAACCCCATGGGGGACATCAAGGAACAAATCCTCCCCTCTCATGGATATGTCAGTGATAAATTATATATCCCCCTTAGTGGTCCTATACCACACCCTAGGACCAACATAGAAAGCCTTCTCCTCGACACTCCATCATCTGATCATATGTGCCAATAAAACAGAGTGCGTCTTCAGGAATGTAGCCTTTTCATAGTGCTTGAGGAGGAATACATTCCAAAATAGCACTCAGGTCACTACATTAATAGGGTGAGGGTATAAATCCGTCTCCCTTTGTCTAGCCCACCATGTTTGAATCATATTGTATGGTTTTTCTTTCTTCTCTTGCTCCTACTGGTGCTCCCTCTACTGACGTCTCTGCTACATGATTGGCATAAAATACATCATCCTCATAGATAAAACAAAAATTTATTTTACTGATCTGGACTTATGCAGGAAAAAATCAGAATACAGAAATAAACATAAACTAAAAAATGCAACAGAAATAAATCGTCATTTCATTAATATCA